>WHYT01017418.1:510119-535969 GCA_009806455.1 Tetrax tetrax | reverse complement strand
AATTAAATCAGAAAATGTATTGCTACAGGACAGCCATTAGGCATGTGTATTATTCAGTTGCACTAAGGCAATAGAATGATGCTCGTTAAAGTCAAAGGGAAGTCGGTGTCGTTTGAAAGAACAGTTGTCCTAATAACCCATGTCATCCTGAGTCGTCTGAGGGAACTTGCAGTCTTGATTTTTAAAATTATCTAAAGAATCACCAGGTGCCATGGACAAGCTCAGAGTTAAGTTTCTTTCATAATGATGAGAATAATTTTTAAATTAATAATCACTGTCCATATTGCAGTAGAAGAGGTCAGACTGCCTACATCCTTACTCGTGTGACTGGTTTCTACTCATGAGTAACATTGCTGCTCGTGGCTTACATGAGGAAATGTTCCGAGCTCTGATTCATGTTTCCTAAAAGCATTGTGTTGTGCAGTTTATTTCACACACAATTTAATTTAACATTAATTAGACTATAAATACACAGCCCAGTGCCTATCCTGCCCTGTACCACACCAGTATACCCATACTCCAATCATTTTTTATGACTTCCCTATAGCAGATCTACTTTTTGAAGATATTTCATTTGCCCTGAGTTTCTCTGGTGAAGTAGTATAGTAGCTGTGCAGACTGGCTGTATCCCTCTGCTGTGCTCTCTGGAAGACCTACTATCCAAGTATATTTATCTACCCTGCTTTCTATGCCTGTTACTTTAACAGATGTGTTGTTTCATTGGTGACACTTTTTCATTTTCATCGAGCATTAGTGAAAGCATTTCATTAGTCATTGCACACAGGGAGAAATCGCAGGTCCGTTGAATTCAAACTTGTTACAAAACACTTCTCTGTTCTCAAGATAGCTTTCTCTTCTCTCCGTGACATCATCCAATGGTGTGACACGCAGAACCTTCCTGTCATAGGAGGAAAAAGATCTGGGATAAATCTTCCTCATCATTTCTTGTTCCATTTTCTTCAGATGTAGATAAAACTGAGGCTACACCCCTGTGTTCTGTGGTGCCCAGGACCTCTGCTCGTCATCTGGGGCTCCGTTGCACCGAGCGCTGTATGGTGGAACACAGGAATTCACTGCTCTGAAGCCTTCGCACCGTTGGGTTTGACAGAAGGCTGCATAGAAGTTGGCCGTAAACCAAAGTTTTTGCTCCTCCTGTGTCCCCAGTGAGCTGTTTGTTCCTCAGGCCTCGGAAGCGGTCTTCATGGGTTGTTCCCAGGTGGCAAATTTCAGTCCAGAAGGAAGCTGCACGGGAGGAGTTTTGTAAGAGAGCTCTAGCAGAGGGCTCCTAAGCCTTCTGCTTAGATTTTGGCATGAGTGTGGGCTAGTATTAGGAAATAGATGCAATGTGGGAGAGATAGGTCTTGTCTTTTCTCTCTCTCTCTCTTTTTTTTTTTTAATCAGATTTTGTAAGCCAGAGACTAAAAAATTACAGTAAAATCTTTGAAATGTGCTGACATTTTAGGACTTTTTGTGGCAGATACTAAAACCAGAAGCTCCCAGTATTGCTGTCCAGAATGTGCACTTGAATTTTCAGTGTTCACTGACTTTTTGTGACATTTGGATGTAC
Source organism: Tetrax tetrax (assembly GCA_009806455.1). Classification (NCBI taxonomy): domain Eukaryota; kingdom Metazoa; phylum Chordata; class Aves; order Otidiformes; family Otididae; genus Tetrax; species Tetrax tetrax. The sequence goes on along the minus strand of WHYT01017418.1, from coordinate 534,402 downwards.
TGTTAGGAGCTCAGTCACAAGGAATTTCTTTAGAAGCTGTGCTACCTGGTGTGTCCGAGTCATTGATCTGTGAGCTAAAAAATCCTTCAAGGCAACAATGAGAGGATAAAAGCAGTTATGTTCTCACAGGCCACCAGTCCTACCCACCATCACCCATGCTGGCATGGTGAGGAGGTGCAGCTTGTCCCCCTGTACCAAAAAAAAGACATCTTCTACTCTGGAGGGAGAGAATTCCTTCACGGAAGAGGTTAGACGGTGTCCCCACTGCTGTTCTCCCTGCGGCCTCAGTGGAGCCTGGGCTTGTCTTGTGCTGCTTTCCTGAGACAAAACAAAGGAAGAAGTGAGCAAGTGGTGGCCTGGCATTCAGGTTTCGCTCTGCTGCGCTGTCTAGTCCTTAATTAGCTAGGTCTTTAATGCTGCCTCTGTCTCTGAGTGTTTGTGTGTCTGCTTAGGCCTGGAGAATTGTAGCACAAGTGTTGAGCAATGTTAAAAAAACGCTGGGATAAAGGAGAATTGGTGGCTGTGCTCATTGCCCACCTGGATGGGCACAGCTCCCTGAAGTCAGACATTCTTGAAGAAAAACGTGGGTGAAGATGCCCCAGTTATGCAGGAAATCCCATTCTTGATAAGTTGAAGGCGGCATAATTCAAGACTTTTGCATTTGCACTGTGGAACGGAGACAGTGAATGATTAGCTGCATTATTGTCTGTACAGCACTGATGTAATAGAATTTGTGAAACTTAATCTGTAAGGTTGGGCTAGTGAATTTCTGAAACCTCTTACAATTAATCAGCAGTTGTAATTGCAATAGATTACTCTGTCACTCCTCAGCCTAAAACGTTGTGTTGCGCTCAGCTGATCGGTGCTTCACGAGGACATATCTGCTTCCAGTCCAGTGGCAAGTTCATCAATTCTGTCCTTCCGTAACACGAATGCCAACATAGCTGAAACACATAACGTGATGGCTTACGGCCAGGCTCTACGGCCAGCCATGGCTTGGGAATGGCGTCCTGCCCGAGGCGTTCATTCGCAAACCGCAGCGCTGAGGCTGTTTACAAGGGAGGCTGGCTGCTACTTGCATCTCATGGTAGAGCTTCACCTCTCTTCTCCGCGTGGCTACTCGTGCAGAGCAGCGAAGCATCCTGAGATGGCGGTATTCAAGCATCACACCGCGCTGTCGTCTGACATGTCAGCTGAAGCAGCAATACCCTCCTGTTTCTGTGAGGCGCGGCGTTATCTGTGTGCGCTGCGGCAGCGGAGGCTCAGCACGTTTGGTAAAGCATTGCCAGAATACACTTCAGAGTCAAAATCACGCACAGTGATGTACTCATACGGCTTTTCCAGTCAATTTTTAGTTATAGGGTGGGGCTGCAGTCAGTGGAAATGCTGCCATAGGCTGTAACGGTAGTTGGATCCGGCCCCGTAGTGGCACTTTGTTTTAATTGTCTGAGGACTGTGGCTTTCATCTGGTTGCAAGTTAATGAAACTGCAAAGTCAGTGGTTCCAGCCGATCAAAAGGAATGGGGCCAGAGTTGAACACACATTTCCAGTTTGTAGTAAGTGATGGGAGCAGGACAAAACTGCAGTCTTTGAAAAAGGACGCAGCCCTGTCATTGCATTTCTTTGGCACAGATCAGTGGGGATTACGTGGTGACCCGTGGAAGTTCCTGCTCGGACCCTTCTATGAATACAACTGCTGTCACTGCACAGGGGAAGGGAAGTGGTTTGTGCAACCACAGAGCGTCTGTGAAACTCTGCGGTTCTAACCAGAGGTGAAAGTGGGGAATACATGGTGTGAAGTGAGTAACAGCCCGACGTAATGGCTAATGAACATCACAGGGCCAAAACGTGTAAAGTTTACTCTAGGAAATCATCCTGTTGAGCAAGTGCCGGTGTCCTGATCACCAAGATTTTATTTAAAATTAACAGTACCTAAGGAGAGAGATTTCCTGGGAGCTCTACGGGAGGTCTAGAACCCTTTTGCTCAATGCTATCGTGCCTGTGGTCTTCCTTCTGCCTCCAGTCCCCCTCCGCCTGTCTTGCAAGAAGGACGTTTTTCCATGTGAAACGTACTTGAGAGGAGATGAGAGCAATGGGATCATTAAAATACACTCATCTTTATTTGTTTAATTTTTAATGACTCAGAAGAACATGCCGTTTACAGAAGCCAAGCAGCAGTTAAGAAGCTGCCTGGTGCTCGAGGAAGGTGAGTCTTGCACACAAGTTTGGCACTGATCTTCTCATTCATGTGCTCGTTAATCTTTCCCCATTCCTTCCTCCCTTCACTGGAAACAGCTCGAGACAGTGGGATGTCTCTGAAGATAGCGTGTACAACATGGCCACCGGTCTCTGCTCTGTGCTTATTCTTGTGCAGAGAATAATATAGAGAAAACAGTCGAATGTTTATTTACTGCAAATGTCAATTAAAACATTAATAAAACAACAAGGTAGAACGTGGGCAATTCAAGCAGCATTCATGCCGCTGCTGAGTATCCAAACAGCTGCTTGCTAAGAAAAGTGTCTCATGACCTTTCTTTCGGTTTTGAATCTGCCAGGACTCCAGCGAGCTCCCCTCCGCCCTCTGCAAAGTGATCGTAACGCGCACAAAGGCCCAGAAAATGTCTCTGGGAATCAAAGCTGCTCTCCGTGATAAACGGCGGATATTGATTTGAACTGAAGACATCTGGCTCGAGAGGTACGGCTTAGCCCAGTCGAAGCGTTTGGCTGCTGTTGGTGGAGCGGCTTTGCTTGGCGCTGGTTTGCGTTGTGTTCAGGAGTCTTATCACATAGACAGCTAAATTACCTTCAGATGTTCGTTTGGTCGTTCTCTGCGCTTCTTGCGTTGCTGCCATGAGCTCTACCACATGGGAGGAAATCTGATCAACAAAAATGAAGGCCCCCTTCCTGGGACATTGCTACATGTTGGTACGGTGTGTGCTGACAGAGGTGGCCGATGGTAACGCAGTGGGGATATAAGCTTTGTTCAATTTAAAAAAAAAAGTACTTCTGGAATGTTTTATTGTGAACTTGTAGGCTTGTTCATTTTTTTAGCGTAAGCATCAAAATAGTTCCAGCCACACAAAATTACAGAACAAGAATTTTGTTTAAATAATTAATAGTGAATGATTTTATAATGCTTTTTGCATATTTGGGATGCTTCACAGAGCTATAAACCATTTTCACCTAGCAATTGCTCTTCCTGCTGCTGAAAGGGGTCAATACGCCATGTCCTGATATGATTTATATTAACCTTACGTGTTAACCACGCTAAAGCAAGATACCCTGACAGTATCATCATGACCCGTGTCTCTAGGCTGAGTGATTTCTCAGACCATTGGAAACAACTGGGTTTGGAAGCCTAGGTTCTCCCTAACAGAAAGAGCAGAAGGAATTTGCTAGAACAGAATGATGGGCTGTAGGCAGCCAGCTAGGACTCATCTGTGTTTGATTCCTGGCCCTGAGCTCCTCTGTCCGCATAGTGACTGTGAGCCAGACGATTTTTGAGCATCAGCACTTCCTCTAGAAGGATGATGCTTTCCTGCTTTGCAGGAATCTTGGAAGCTTACCGTGAATTTAAGGTACCAGGGCACTATGATAATGGTGGCAGTGTGACTGGAGTGACTGTGCCAGCCATGCCTGGCTTTAATTAGCTGCGCTGCGAATCTGCTGATGCAGTAAAATGGTAAACAGAGCTAAAATCTGAATCTCAGGACATGTCTTTGAATATTCTGACGCTCATCTAAAATACTGCCTCCTGATCTCCTAGGTTACGGGAGCTTCTCTCACTAATTAGTCAATGAGTCTGCAGCACCAAGGATGCTGCGGGTGAGGCTGGAGCATAGCAATTACAGCTTAAGAGGTTTTGTGAAGAATTCGGTGAGAAGGGGCAGTTGGGCGTGACACAGAGGGTTTCATACAGGTCTCATGAAGATTCCTGTGTTTGTTCCCGCAGACCTATTGTCTAGCGCGTTCCTCTGACGAGGAGGCTCAGGCTGCAGAATTACTGTAAGAGCCACGCGGGGTAAATCGTCTTTTCTGCGACTGAATCATCGGCACAAAACAAATACCTGAGAGAGGCCAAATTTGCTTGTTTTGTACGCCCCTCAGGTACACACCTCTGCACCTTTCCATGCTGCAGAATCCAGCCTTTGGGTGGAGCAGGTATTTGCCATATATCCCATTAATTGCTTTGATGGTAGCAAGTTACAATAGTGAGTCAACTAATTGAGCTTGGAAAACAGTTTAATCCTATTACAGCACACAAGGCATCGTCTTTCTTGTTTTTCTTTTGGTGATGCTGGTTGATGCACTATTCACAGATGTTAAGAAACACATTTGTAAGCAGTCTGCCTAGTCTTAAAAAACTGTGGCTCCACAACAGATAAATGAGGATTACGTTTTGTAGCCTCTGTCACTGGGACTTCGCTGGCCCCACGTCCTCCACCTTAATGTCTCCATACGCATACCCCAAAAACAGGGACGGTCTGCGGCAGGACAGCGAAATCTTCCTGTTTTAATCACAGTACCCTGCTGAAACAGGGGCAGGCAGGTAATGGATGTTTTATTTCGGTACGTTGTGCGGATTGAGCAATATATTTCCCTACTTGTGTCAGAGCTTGAAAGGACGATCCATTTTTAATGAGCTATACCATGCATAGCTAATGTAGAAACTTAATTTTAGATACAGATTTGGGGTTTATGCATTAGGGAACCATGTAAATCGCTGCTGGGAGTTAGGATGACACAGTGTGGTGTCCAGCGGTGGTGCGAAGACCCGGGCACAGGTAAAGGTGGTCCCTCCAGATGTCTGACTCCCAGCTGATAGATACTGTCAAGGATGAGCTGCTGCATGCATAATGTACGAGTCTGTTCCAGTTGGCCCAGTCCAGAGCCTCTTAAAGGTTCAGTTCCCCACAGGCAGGGATTAAAAATAAATAATGTAAAAGTGGTCCTAGCTCAGCTAATAAGCAAAGGAGCAGGGTCCTCAAGCAGAGCCAGAGAGCCACACTGGTGCACGGATAATGGCACCTAGACAGCGGCTCCTAGCCCAGCTGCGGGTGCCTGGTGCTACCTGCTGAGGATGGGGTTCCCAAGATCCTACCCAAAGATGAACTCCACAGTCCAGCTGCGGAATTGAAAGGATTGCTTCTCTAGCTGGGAGTCCAGCCTCTTTGGCCAAGTCCTTGTGCATTCCAGAATGTTCTAGGGTACAAATACAAGGGCAAACTCTCAGTCAAGCCAGACAAAGAGACAGAAATGCGATAAGAGGAACTTTTCCCAGCTTGGTTTTCTGTTATATCACACTTCCTTACCTGTTTTACTCACTGCAGAATGACAGTTCCTCAGTTCTCCTTCCACGCTCTGGACTGCTAGTTCGGGGTGCAGTGTAGACTTTCTTTGTTTCTTATAATTCTGTCTTGTTTTTATTTTTTTTTTTTACTATTCCTCAGCAGTCAAGGAGCATTGTGAAGTACTACACTTAGGCTGATTGCAGGTGGCAGAGCAATGCCACCAAGGCCATTGTGCCCCAGGAAATGACTGGGGCCCTTTATGGCTGGCAAATCTGTTCCTCTACAAGCACCTTTTTGTAACATTCTCCTTCCCCTGCCAGCTGTTTGTTCATGCATCAACAATGAGGAGCAATTGAAGGTGAGCTTACTCTTGCACTTGTAGCAGATTAAAATTAAAGTGCTTCGAAGAATTGCACTCTCCTTCCTCAAAGAAGGAGAAAAGAAAGACCTGAGCAAAGAGCAGCAGGTGACATGATAAGAAGATCATTCAGCTCACATAATTGAATACAGAGAGTCACAAGATCAAAGGGCACCTGGGTATATTAAAAGAAAAGCCTACATGGAATGGATCCGTCTCTGGAGCGGTGTCGTATGGATTAGAATGATGTGAAGCCTTATCCATCAAAGAAAAAATGAGTATGGCTGGGAATGAGCGACTGGTCAGAGCGTACTTCTGGTTTGAATTCCCCAAAGAGCAAAAACTGATACCGACTTACATCAGTGAAATGGGGTGGCAGCTTGCTTGGACCTTAAAGAAAATGACTGTCCAAGTCACCGGGAGTCTTTCCGTTACCGCTAAGTCTGGCTGAGCTGAGGTTGTGTCCACAAGATATATGTCACCTTCTTAGCCAGGCAGGCAGGACAGGGAAGTGATCGTCGTGGGTACATGGTGAGTACAGGCAGTGGTGAATCAGAAACTTTAAGCAGAAAGGAAAAGAATGAAAACAAGCAGAGAGAGTGAGATGTGCAGAAAAGGGCAGCACACTCCTGGCAGCATTATAGTGAAGACATTGAGACAAACTCAAACCTGGAATAAGTGGGAGTGACTCACACGCACTCCAGTGGAAGCTGGAGCTGTTCAGGCTTGTGCAGAGGTTCGTCCCATTTAGCACAAATTATTTTCCAGGGCACCAGTGAGAGCATCTCCACTTGCCCAAGGAGTGTTTTTCTTTGCCAGAAGCCTCTTGTTCCAGTTCTTGAGATTTCCCACGGTGCCAGCTGAGTTCAAGGCCCTTCAGCATCTGCAAGGCACTACTCCTGAGTGTCATGGAGGTAAGGATCTGAGGCTGGGAAGCAGAGTTCAGAGGAACAACACATACTTGACTTTGTAATCGTAAATTATCCCATATCCTTCCTACAACACAAGTTTCCAGGCCATCCAGATATATCTGCAGGGTAAACACACGTCCAAAATAATTGAGTGCTTATGCCCTGCTTTGTTCAGCCCTCTACTAGTTCAAAAGTCCGTGGGGGTAAGCGGTAGATCCTGGAGCCAAGCGAGAAGATGGTGTACTCATTTAAGTGTCAACGTCCGCCTTGCTCTTCCAGTTCACAGCTCTCTCAATGATATCGGGGCAGTAGGAACAAAGTGCCACCTGTCTGCGTGCGCAGCTCTTTCCGCAGCAATTAAAAATCACAGCACTTTGAATTGCGCGGGACCCTTGAAAACCGTACCTTCAGCGCCGTGCTGCTTTGCCCTGCTCTCCAGGCTGCACCCACACTTTGTCCCTTCCACCTTTTTGAAAGGAGCGTGGTGAAATGTGCGCGCGCACAAGTGGAAGGTATCGGACCTGAGCTTTGGATTCCAGGACAGCAACATATGGAAGAGTCACAGGTAGACCCAGATCCACAGAGGACATTTGCCATGGTTTTTGGCTCAGCTTGGCTGCTCATGGATTAAATATCATTTCTTTGTTTTGTGACTGTGAGAATAACTCAGTCTTCTACATGAGACAATTCTTGGATGTTCATTGCAGGTTTATTAGCTCACTCAGAAGTGTTCGTTGTTTGCACAGCTGAGCTGTGTATCTCAGAAGATAAATAAATGTTCTTGTCCTAGGAAATGTCAGTGACAAACTTTCAGGCTTAGCAATCCATTTACATTGGTTCTTTTCAGAAGAGGGAAGGCAGGACGTTGGGTTTGGTTAAGGAAAACCCCCTGTAGCATCCCTGGAGGTGGGCAAAGGAGCAGTTTGGTGTGAGAGCCACAGGGCCTGGCTTTCAGCAGTGGCAAAATACCCAGAAGAGTTTGACATGGCAGAGCATTTCCCAAACATTTCCACCAGAGGAGAGCGTCTGGTGGAATTAATTGCCTTTGAGGTGATGGCTGGGTGTGGCTGCAGCAGAGTAGAGGTCAGAAGGGTGGGAACAGGTTTTGGTTTTTCCCCCAAAAATGTAACTGGTACAGAATTTCAAGAAAAGTCCAAAGAAAAGCGCCATGCAGAGGCTGTCTTAATGCAGTGACACCTCCCCAAAAGCTTCCGTTGCCAAGAGAACATAGAAAGTTCAGGTGGCTGTGCTAATAACGACACAGATGCAGTGGCCGAGACTGCCAGTTCCCCTTTCTCCGTCGCTTGTAAACGTTGAATTTGAGCTCTTCACACGAAAGCACCTTCCCCTGTCTGTCAGGCTCAAGTTGAACTTGGTTTTGCTGTGGTGTTTTTAACTTTAAACCGAAGCACTTCAGCTCTTTTTCACAGCAAAGTGTGTCCCATGTTATATGATTAATTTTTTTTAAAATGCAATGGTTAAAATTTATTGACTTGCTGTATAGGAGGGTGGTTACTACAGAGGTGTGGTTTGCCACTTCAGTGGAAGTAGCCCAGATTTGATCATTCCAAAACCTCAGAAAACCTGGAACACCATCTACCCAGGAGAGACTTGTTAGAGTTTGTCAGCTGAAGTCAGGGCAGAGTCCGTCAGCGCTGAGCATGTTCTGGGATTTAGGACCGGCACTGGTTTTCCAGAACGAATGAAAACCGGAGCCAAAGTTGAGCAGAGGGAATAGTCTGGGACTGGGACAGAGAAAGGCAGGAGAGGGATTAAGCTGAGGAGAACCAAGGGAAGGAGCATCTAAAAACCATTAAAATGCTCTCCCCACAGAACTGCATGTTCCTGAATCCTGGTGCTGCTGTACTGTTGGAAAGTGCCTGTGAAGCCCACAGCGGTGGGTAACTCCCTCTCCTGCTCGAAGCTTGGCCAGAAGGCAACACATTTCAGTCTTCCAGTGCTGCAGATGCTGCTCCTGAAAGCTTTTCCTGGGATCCCACCGAGCGTTGTGCCTGTGAGTACTCACAACTGCCACCGACACGCTGATGGCGTACGGGGATATGCATTGTCCTGGATGCAGTTCAAGGTTTGGGCGGTGTGAAAACTGCAAGTTTTGCAAAACTGCAAGACTGCTTGAGCCTTGAGCGGGGAATGGCCTGATCCAGCGCTGACAGGCAGCTCGGAGGCCGAACAGAGGCTGCACGGATGTTTTCCAAGCCTGTGCAGGCTGCTCTCGGGTATCTGATGCGCACAAAGGGCAGCAAGTAGCCATGCAAGGCAGTCTGAATCTGATACAGGAGGGAGGAGACAGACCTTCAGGAGATATATCAGGGCAAGGGTGAGGGCCGGCGGAGTGGAATTCAGTAGGTCAGCATGAAACGGAGAGGTTTTATGGAGCCTGAGGCTGACTAGATAAACAGGTAGGGATTGGGAGCCAAAAACTGGGGATTGACTGTGAGGGCTAGGAAGCAGTGGCGTATCTTGTGAGCACCATGGGAAAAAAAAAAGAAAAAAGCAAAGAAATGAGAAATGCAGTGTTAAGAGAAAGGCAGGCATCAAGTAACATGTAGAATGTGAAAACAGTACCTACTCGTTGCTATTGGGGACTGCTTTTCCTGGAGACAGAAAGAAGGCTGGAGCCCGGTGGAAAAAATAGTGTGTAATAGCTCCTGATACAAAGAAGGCTGAATGGAAATTGCGCAAGCGGCTCTTCATCTGCGGAGGTGGGAGAGGATGCTGAAAAGTTAAATTAAAGTCAGAGGAGTGGTTTGGTATTTTTTGTTTGTTCTGAGGGTTTTTGTGTTTTCAGCATGGAGGGTAAGTGATTACTGCAACAGTGTAACAGGGTACATAATGAATGACTAATGAATTCTCTTCCCCTTGGAACCTCCCAGTCTCCTAGGAAGACAAACCCAACCAAGATGTAATCCAGTTTACCCAGAATTTATTGCTGGGGAAGGAAATTACAATAGGGGACGTTGTGGCCTGCGTGAGAAGGGCGTTAATGCAGTTATTCATAGTTTTGAAGTCTCTGATCCTTAAACTCTGACATTTCTATGTGTGGCGTGCTTGTCCACCACTTCAGCGCTGTTCCTTTTGGGCTCAGGTTTGCATGTGGAGCTGCAGAAAGGAGCAGAAAAGCTTTTACTGAGTTGGTGGCAGCTGAATCAGTTGTGTTGGCTCCTATCTGCTGCGCAGGCGTGGCCTGGCAGCGTGAGCGTGGCAGGAAAAGCCAGAGGAGGGGCCATTTGGGTAGGGCCCAAATCTCTCCTGCAGTTCCAAGGTCAGCAGGGAGCAGATGATGCTAGAAGATGCTCTGGGCTCTGTGTCTGCTCGCTCCCACTTCCAGCCTTCCCTGCGTGAATGGGCTGCGAAGAGGAAGCTGACGGTGACCTTCAGGCATGTGCTTGTCCCTCGTGATGAGGGAACAGGAAAGGCTGGTGGAAGAGGAGGAAATCTCATTTTTTTTCAAGCTGAGGGGCAGCTGCAGAGCTTGCAGGCAGGCTCTGCGATTGCCAGCGGAGCCTGTACCATTTACAGGGCTGGCTGCTGAGAGATCAGCACCTCCTGAGGTGGTCACAAGGGCTTCTGTGTCTGGGTGGCACAATTCTGCGCCTGGCTGTCAAGGTGTAGTTAAAGATGAGGAAAATAAGAACAGAATGTGGCCTATGATGTCCTGTCAGTGTTAAACTGCCTTATAGACTGAGCTCCTTGCTGCGGCGGTCTGGCCATCCCTGCCCTGGTGTGGGTTGCTAACCTCCTCTGCCTGACTCAATGGTGGGAGGCAGATTTCTGTTGTTTACAAAAACCGCAAATGCATTTGGCAGGAGGATCTCCTCTCTTTCCTCCTACCGCATCCAATTCTCTCCCCGCTCCCTCCCGCCCGTCCTGCTAGGGACCGAGCTGCTCCTAGGAGGGGACAACCCCTCCCGGTCCCCAGCAGCTGTCCCAGGGGCTGCCAGGAGCCAGGCTGCGGTCTTGTCCGGGGCTTCGGCACAAAAACCGGAGCCTGATGGTGTTTTGGAAAGAGGTGGGAAGTCCACATCTCGGGCTGCGTCTTGGGTGGAGACGTGTTGGCCCTGAGGAGTGGGAAGCAGGCCAGTGGGCTGGGGCCAGATCCCGTGGCCTCTGCTATCTTCTGGCATGGAAGGTTCTCCTCCTCCCAGCTCTTGCAGCCAACGCATGCTGCTCCCTCGCTGCACCCGCGATAAACAGGAGCGGTTTTGTGTGAAATCCAGCAAATCTGGACAGTCATGTCTACGCAGTATGACAATCCCACCGTCCTGCTTTAGGACGTGTCACCATCTGGGCTGGATTTTAGGGCAGGCTTTTAGAATCAGCCTAGCTGAAGAGGGGCATGGAGAGGAAAGGGAACGTTGTGGAGGCTGTGGCTGAAGGCCTGCCAAAATAAGAATCTCCAGCACAGGCCTGGGTGTGCCCTAGGGCTGGGAGATGGGCTTAGCAGCCCTCTGGGATCCCTTCCACTCCGATTTTTCTCTGAGTTCAAGGCACGGGAAGGGCAGATTCCCTTTTGTTTTTCATCAATAATAGTTTTCTGGAGAGATACAGTGAAAAGCAGCTAAGAAATGGCAGGCTGTCACCTGAGAGAATCTCTCTCCCTTTCAGCTATTTTGGATTCCGGATAATTCCATCTATCTGCACACACGAAAAAGATTCTCTCCTAAGAAATTGGATGGGGTTACCAAGTCCAGCCAGCGCTGAATTCATATTTGCAGATCTTGGAGGGGTCTTTGCATGACACATGCATTCAAAGCCAACCGAGCGCACAAACTTTTTGCAGAAGGCATAAAAACTGGCTTATAATCATCTCTTCATGCACTGTCTCCAGCACCACAAAAATCCTTTTAAGTATGGGCAAGGTGTTAATATTCTTGGCTGAGTGGAAACCTAACAAATACCTTTGACATCTAGCTTGGCTGGGTTTCTCCTTGGATCTGCCAAGCATTCTTTAGATGTCAAGGTCTGGGATTTATGCGCTGGGAAGCGCATGATCTTTTGAGGGCGTAGAGTTAACCAGTTTTGCACAAAATGTCCTAGTTACGTAGAAGTCATATTTTAAAATGAAATCAGCGCCGTACGGAAAATCCTGAGTACAGAACCAGGCACCAAAGCGCTCTGTTTCTGCACAGCGCAGATGCAGCCCTAGGACTGGCTTTGCAGGCTTCTCTGCCCTCGTATGTGACTGTGCTCCAACCGTGACCCGAGGGGTTCGTCGGAGAGGTAAAGAGCGACTTGGATTTCCACAGCCACCCTCCAAACAGGAGCTTCATCTGTGGCAGAGTCTGTTTTGTTTTCCACTGTGGATGTCTGTGTGAAGATCTCATTTCTAAAAGCCAAAGTAGCCAGATAACCCCAGCTATTTTGCAAAGTGGATTCCTCCTTGGGCTCCCTGAAGTTCCATTGATTTGTGTTCGTAGAGGAGAAGAGAGCTTTGAGGTGGAAGTCCTCCTCCTCACTTGGACCACCCACTCATTGCATTGCCATTGTTGCTAGCCTTGAAGTTCCAAGTCCCCCAAGCTAGATCCTCCTGAAGAGGAGGTAGATTTGAATCTCGTGAAATTTAAGAAAAAAGGAATATATTTGCCTTTCAGATTTTCAGCTTTCAGAGGTCTCAAATGCATTTTAAAGCATTTTTCAACAGCTAAAAAAAGAAAATAAACTTACTTTTTCTTTGATGGGTAGAACAGCATGACCTGTGAAGAGACCTGACATTCTTACGCAATCACTTGACTCCAGTAGCAGGGTCTTCGGAAAAAATGTCAAATCTCTTACAATTCCTGACAAAAACGTGAGTGCTAGCAACGCGGCAGCTCCGTCAGGAGGAGACGGCCGTGTGGCACAACGCCTGTCATCTTTATTGGCCAGAGCACAAGGCAGAGTTCACCGTGTGCACAGTGTGCTCAGCGGAAGAGAGCGGCTGTTTGCGCTTCTTTTTAATTAATATAACTTCTCCCCTCGGCCCTCAGCTCTTGCCCAAAAGCGTGGCGTTGTAACTCTTCAAAATGAGACACCTGGCAAGCTGAATTGTGAGAACATATTCGAGAAATGGCGTTTTGTCAGGAAGCGTAACTGTGAGGCCTTACAAGGAGCGACTGCTTCCCGCTCATCTCCCGTGGCCGCCTGGCCGCGTATCCCGGGAACAGGCTGCCCGTGGGCGCGGGAAGCGGGAACGCCTGCCGCTGCTGCAGCCAGAGCCCGTGGGTGGCGTGACGCCAGCCTCTCCCAGAAACACTGCTCTTTCCAAAACCGTTTCACGTGGGGCAACGCTGGCTCGCAGAGCCTTTGCCACCTCTCTCACGGCGGAGAGGAAGGGAATCGCCCCTGAAGCTGGCGTCTTTTCTTGTGTTCGCCGTGCGGATCGCGAGACTCGTGGCAGCGACAGATCACCACAGCCCCCAAATCAGCTAGAAGAGGAGCTGTTAAAGTCTACTCTGCTAATGAGTTTCTAAATATTGCTTTGAGTTGGCTTGCTCCGACTCTGCGGGCTCCCGGCTCTGCTGGGGGGGCCTGTGTGCGAGCAGCAAATCCAACCCACGCAGCAGTTGGTCCGTACTGGGAATTTCCAGTGAGGCCAGCGGGGACCCGACCTGCAGTGAGCTAATCATGGCATGGAGCATTTATTAGAGAGGGAGATGTTTCCACACAACAGCCATGGAATGGAAGCTGAGGTTATCATATGGCCACTGGCTTTTTTGAACTGTGGCAGAGATCTGACTGGAGGCTTTGTTGAACTTCAGAGTGTAAAAAATACAGGGAATGAACGTGCCTTTCCTGTGAAAAGCAGATCTGGGTTATTGCTAGGTACGTTCCATAATGGAAACTCTCCATTTTTAGGTGGATGTGGATCCGCCCTGAACATGTCTTTGTTTATTTGTAAGGTTGTTTCCTGTTTTTTCTTATCACAAACTTTCAGCTGTGAATGAAAATAAAGAGGCAGGCTATGACGTTCCAGGCTCTAGACTGAGGGATGTGAAGAGGCCTTTCCACAGTGCTTTGAAGGAGCTGGACAACTGTCCAGGGGTGTGTGGAGCCAGAGAAGACTTCTACAGCTTCCTTCCATAACTCGGTTGTTAGTTCAGCTCCATTGAAGCAGAAGGGACAACAGCCACGATAAACCTGGACTGTTTTACTGTTTAGCCTAGTTTCACATGGAATTACACATCTGTGTCCTCCCCTTCCCCAGTATCATTTGGAGCTGCTGGCCAAAGTCAACAACGTTTGACTGAAAGGGAGTATTTTCTACAACAGTCATGTTCTTACCAGTTTCCTAAAAATAGGAGGTCAGGGAGAGCGGAGCTGAAGTTGAACATTTGCACTTTTGCCCCTAATAAATCTGCTGATCCTTTCACCCATCCCTTCTGCATAGGTTCTGTGAGGCTGCTTGGAGGATCTAGGAAGAATAAATGAGACAGAATTCAGCGTTCTATTTGGAGATGAAGGCCTTTATTTGTATTAACCTATCAACAGGTGACTCTGTAGTTTGTAGGTGTCAAAAGTGAAGCAGATGAAGTGTATGTACATTTTTTTCTTTTTCTTTAAGGCTTGAAGGAACCACCATGGTGACCTTGTGTGGTTTCCATGGCATAGCTCATCAAAGCTCAATGAGTAATCTCTTCATCTAGCTAGAAGCTCCTGTTGAGGCCACAGGTTCACTTTCAGAAATGCATTCTATTGTGGTGTTTGCTAGAGGGTTCACGTTATCTCATTACATCCCAAAGTGAAAGGTTCTGGTAGTTAATCACCTACATGGGTGGGAAAATTTGCACTTTATTTGTAGTGAATTTATCTTCCATTATCTTCGGCAGACGCATCTTTTATTTCCCCGATGGATTCAAGTCTGAAGTGTGCTCTGTATTCAGTGCATACAAAACTGACTGGGTAATTTCTTGACATCTGCTTGATAAATTAGAATTAATATCTTGATTTGATAAATGGTGTGCATTTTAGATCTTTCTGATTCTTTCCCTGCATTAAGCTTTTTTTTCCCCTCAAGAGTAGCCCTCAAAAGCCGGTGTAGCACTCCAGCAGCATTCACAGTCATGGCAGAAGCAATGTCACCCTTTTCTCCTGGAAAACAAAGGCGAGTAGGAGAGGGAGTTGACCCAAATTCTTCCCCTGTCATTAATGTCAAAGGCAGTTATGAAGATTTCTGAACATGTAAAATTTTACATTACTCTTACTTCTTCTACCTAAAGTTATAAGGAAGACACTGATGGAATAGATCAGCACACCTCCATTGATTTCAGTGACCTTTATGTCAGTAGTGAGTTGTGCCTCCCGTGATAAAGTATTTAAGTCTATCCCAGGACAGAAAACAGCCTGAAAATGATTGATAGAAAAGCCTTCTGAACAAAAAGGTGAAGCTAATTCCACACTTTTCAGTGTCCTCCTTCTTGCACAGCTGCAGCACCATCCTTGGCACCCTCTGAGCACCCCGAGTGCCTGCTGCTACGTGGGAATGCTCTGCAGAGCGCCGTTTACCCATATGGATTCATCTGGACAGGGAAATGTAGAAAAACTTCTTGTTCTTTTGAGAATGTATCTGAATCTGGAACTTGTTTCCATCTCAACCTCTTGAGGAACAACTGTTCCCAGTGGGGCACTGGCCAGGCGGCTTTCCTTTGTCCAGCACTTCAGTGTTATAGAGTAGTTTGGGTTGGACTCAGAAATATCAGCTACTGTAGAAATGGCAAAGCATGCAAGAAAAATGAGTGAAACAAGAGCAGAACTCTTAAGGGTGAACAGACCAGGACAGTCTCAAGTGCTGGAAGAGGAACAAATGAATTATTGCCGTGAGTGCCATTGTCAGACCCTCCTGCCAGCCTGGGCTAGCAGCGGTGAGAACTGCCAGCCGTAGAAGGTGGCACAAGAGAGTCCCTGTCCGTTAAATAATGAGGGATATGATGAGCACCTGGCTGGTGGGCAGTGTTCTGCAGCCGTAAAAAGCGCTGGCGAGAAGCAATCCTGCTCTCCTCTGACTCTGCTAGATGAGAACCTGAAGGGGGAAAACCCGCGAAATAGATTTCCCATCCCCAAACCTATTAGTTGCTTAGACTTAACTGTCATTTTTAGTGAAAGGGCTCTACAGACAAAACACAGGTACCAAATACTTCTGTGATCTGTGTTGTTATTTTTGACTTGCACTGTGTTCATGGGAATAAAAAAAAATATAAGGCTTCTACTCCAGCAGAAGCAGAATATACAAGTGTAACTTGTACAGGAATAACTGTTACCACTATTACCATCAGGAGTTTTTATTTTTTTTTTCTTTTAGGTCCCTGTGAATATTTAATTCTAAAATGAAACAAAAAAAAAAAGTAAAGATCACAAAAAATGACTGCATTTTCATGTTGTCATTACACTTACCCCTTATTTTCCTTTCATTGTACATTGTAAACGCATAACTGCTATGGATATAGATTTGTATTCCAAGTGACAAGCACACACTGAATTCTTCCACCTTCACTGGAAAGATGTCGATCACTTTCTCTGTTTTCACCATGGAGCTGATCCAGAGCTGGAGGAAGGAAACTTTAGACAGGCAGTAGCGCTGGCCTGTGTGTCACAGACTCTAGAATGACTTTCTGCACACGGTGGGAAAGTAGAATTTTCCATTCTATTATTTTCCTTTCTGAAAGGACACGCAGTATGTACAGAGTTATTTTTTAAAATTATTTATACAACTGTATCCTAACAAGCTACAACTTCCTGCGGTGTAAACAGAGCTACTGTTTGTTTCTATAGCGTTCAGCAGTGTTTATAAGGTTGGGGCAGAGCCATCAGGTAGCGTGGTATGTGCTTTTCAAAAAATTCCCCCATTTATTTTCTCTAAAAACCTTTTGGTCAGATTCTGACCCCAGTTACACCGCTAAATCAGCAGAGCTGCCTGACGTCCACCAGTGGCCTGGGCTGACCCAGCGCAGGGCCACGACAAGCTGGTCCTGTACATGGTCTTGAACAGGGCTCTTCTGGGAAGGCTGTGCCCTACGTGCGTACACACGCGGTTAAAGATGCTCCTGTCCAGCTCAGTTTATTTTTTGGACATTCTTCTCATGTGAATTGCATCAATTATGGTTACTTGTACTGTGAAACTTATTTTACGTAAGCCATGGCTTTGGTTTTGCACAGCGTTGTACCTAACTCCTGGATCTGACCGTTCTTGCATCCTCGGAATCTCCGGAGGTAGATCCCAACATTGTGCATTTAGGCCATTGTCATAGCAATATCTGTTCTGAATAACACATTTCCGGTGAGTTCCAGGCACTTGTGCGCAAAGGTGCAGTCACAAATCTTTACCACTCTATACATTTCATCCTGAAGTTCTGGCATCAGGCTCTTTTGTCGTGTGTTAAAGGCCATTTTTCTATTCTAGGCTTCCACGTGCTAGAGGTGATCGAAGCACTGTAATGCATCGATTTGTAAAGTGCTTTGTGATATCTTGAGTGTGAATGCAGGAAAAATTAAATTCTAGTCTGTTAGGAGCTTAAAAAAAAAGTTCATATCTCTTGGCTGAGAAAATCACTATTCTGTCTCCTGGTTTTGTGCTGACATGTTCCATGGGTAGCACAAAGGCTCTAACAGCGCTTGGGGATCGGGAAAACCAGTGTAGGCAGCCTTTGATTTTACAGCCCTGTCCTTCCCACCAGCTACTCCACTTTTCAAACTTTCCAGAGCCATTTTGGTTTTTCCCCCAAATGAAAGCCTTTAATAATAAACTGGATTGTCTGCAAAATCAGAAAGGTCTGGATTTTTTCATGAAGTCCTGTGCTCAGTTTTGCTGCAGAGGATCCCCTGTGGGTTTGGAACTGTTGCTCACCCCGGACGAGAGCACAAGGTGAGTAAGATCAGGGGTGCTGAGTGCATCCTTGTGCAGATATGCTCATAGCGACAAAAAAAATAACACGTAACTTCTGACAAGCAGATGATCCAGCCTGTCTTGACAGACCAGTGGGGGATTTTCCCCCAGCCAGTGTCACTACAGCCCGTCACCATTTGCTGGGCTGTGTAAAATTTACCTTAACACTTTTCCACTGATGTCAACAGCCCGTAACGATGACCTGGATAAGAAGTCATAACCTTTGAAGACGAGGTGAATACTCAGTTAACTGGAAATAAAGCCGACTTCCAGGAGACAGGATTCCTGGAGAGGAAGTAGGCAAGAAGCATCGCCTGCTGTGTAAGTTTTGCTCTGTTTTTCCTGAATTTGTTTTTTGTTTCTAGAGGATGAATGAATTAAACAATAGCCGCCTAAGTTCTTCTAGGCTTTGGCAGTTCTAGTAATATCATACACCCTGAGAGACAGGAATAAAGCATTGTGACCTCTAGCTAAGTGTAATAAAGATAAAAGTTGAGCGCAAGAGCCAGGGAAACTAGCCCACAACTAAGATTTAATTCTTAACTCTGCAATTCCACATTCCCCTCAGCCATCCACTAATTCTACTTTGTGATGAAATTTCAAACAGATGGCTTGGATCCTATAGAAGGGGATGAACTGCTAATATCAGAATATTAGCAGACTTTAAAAACTTCTTCCTACCTTGGCTAGTGTGCTAACGAGGCAGCAATCTTCCCTCAAACTGCAGGCGGGGCTTGCAACACTTCAGTATGTTTACTTTCCTGCAAAAGTGACTCTGTGAGGAAGTAGTGAAAATGGGTAAGTAAATGTTGCTGGGTACAGCCTTGGGGGAAGAGGACTTCCCTTCATCTCCTTTCTGCAAAGGACTAAGTAGTATTTTGGACGTTTTCCCCTCACATGAAAAAAGATGTTTGGACCTTGAGTTCAAGCACATAGCAGTAAGCTTCAAAGAGCTTTTAAAAAATACCACAGCAACAGCGGGGAAGCGAAGCTTTGCAGAAAAGTGCTGCTTTAGAATAAGGAGCAAGAATGTATGAAATACCAGATCTGCTCCTTTGGATTTCGCGCAAGTCACTATTTATAGGATGATCAGTGAAGCTGGCTTCAGACTCCCTTTATAAATAGATGAGCATACATTGCCCTTCTATGCCAGATTTTCCAATTTCACGTTTCCCTCTTTGTTCTGACGAACGTTGCTGGTGGTTTGCGGACACGTGGCTGGGCAGTGGTCGGGAGGTGATAAAATTGTGTTCAACAACAGCTTCACCTTCCTCGTTAGCAAACGCTGCATGCACGGTACATGCAGTCCCAATTTGAGAGTGAGGAGGGAATGTGGATTCTGTTTGCCTGCGCACAGGCAAAATGCTGATGACACTTTTGAAAATGAGACTGGGGGCTTCTGAGACACTCAAGAACTTTTGACTGCAGTTTGAAAGTCAAATTTTATGAAAGGATTGTTTACTGTGTGGAATTTTGAAGAAATCCTGCAGTCCATGCCTTAAGCCCTTAAAAATCTGCTGTGCTTGGCTGCTTTAGACTTTTTTTTTTTTTCTTCTAAGACAGAATCATGTCCCTAGAATTTTTTTTGCCACTGGAGCAGCTCCATGCCCAGCAGACAGATAACGATAGAGTTACACTTAAACTCATCATTCTTGGCCTTCATTTCTGAGAGCTCATAATTAAGAAGGCCAGGACATTTTTAGAATAAGCAGGTGAGAGATGTGTGGTAAATGAGGAAAGGGGAATATTCCTAAAGCTTCCCACGGGATTTAAAGTTTGCACTTGCAAACCTGCAGCTGAGTAACAGCCCTGGTGGGGCGGGTGGGCAAGGTCTGACATGGAAGTAATGTGCCTAGCAGGTAGCAACTGAAGCTTTGAACGTCAGAGCAGCCTAGTTCTGGTAAATAATTCTCATTAACATGCCGCTACGAGAATCATTCCATCCATCTGTCACCCATCTCCATGGCACCAGCATTGAAGCAGCGAGAGCAGATGACTGCACCTGGATGACATTCCGCTGAGGTCGGACACATCCCCGTTGGGGTGAACGCGCTCTGCCTGCGTGGGACTGACTGAGGAATCGCAGCTCAACAATTAAAAGTGACCACTGTCAGAGCAAGGTAATGACCACTCGAAAGCATTTTAAAATGCTTTCCCTTTTCTAACTTATCTACACTGATGGGTTTTTGGAGTATGCGCTGATGTCTTAACCTGACCTTTACCCAGCTACAGTTTCTATAGGAAAAGTAAGCATGTTGTCAGAAAAGGGAATAAAATCTGGGAGAGGAGCAAGAATTTAACATTATTTCACCCCTCCATTTTGCGTTTCACTTGGCAAAGATGCCTAAATTGGGTTCAACACCAGAAAAGGGGAAAGAGAATAGAGAATAACGTTTGCTAATGAGGGGAAAAGCTTTTTTTAAGAGAATCGTGGATGTTTTCCTAGGACAGACAAATGTTGAGTCTTTTGGTCAGCTTACCTCCCCACTTCTCATCCGATACCCGTGAGGAAAACTTCCTGCATTAGCGCTGTGAATGCATGGGACTGATCCTCAAACTGCTGCTCCACAGAGGACGTTTTGAAGGGGTGACAAACGTACATCTGCCCATTTGGTGTTCCTTACTAAGCATCTGGCTTTTTCAGGGAGCATTTAGTCTGCAGTCAGGTGCGCGTCTCCAACTTGTACGCGCAGCCCTCAAGAGGTAAGAGTTTGCCAGCTGGGCTCTGGCAGCAGGGAGCACGCAGCTCAGCGTCTGAGGAGCGTTACCTGACTTTCCAGGGTGATTTTGTGCATTGCCCTTGGGCCTCGGCTGCAGCCGAGCTGTTTGTTGGCGGATGAGCTAGCTGCGGCAAACCTGCTTTGTGTCTGCCTGCAGAGCTCCAGGCGTACCTTTGGCGGCGGTTGTAGACCTTCTCTGTGATGGGGTTTCTTCCGTATGGAGCCTGCAGGACATACAAGTAGGTCCCAAGACACTCATTTAATTTTTTAATGTACTGACTTGAACACAATGGAAATGTCTGCATGTTGTG
The DNA here is from genome assembly GCA_009806455.1 of Tetrax tetrax. NCBI lineage: Eukaryota > Metazoa > Chordata > Aves > Otidiformes > Otididae > Tetrax > Tetrax tetrax. The sequence continues at coordinate 513,935 of WHYT01017418.1, read as the reverse complement.
GTACGCTGGCCCTGTGCCTCTACCAGTTCTCGCTAATGCTTCCTGTCCCTCCGCAGCGCTGCGGGCCCAGGACTGCTGCCAGGACTCCTCCCGGACGCTGAAGATCGCCGTGATGCTGGCGCGGAGAGCAGGAAGGCCATCTTTCCTTCACGCTGTCAGCATTTCCACTGCTGACTCTGGTGGCGTGGGAAGGAGACAGCAGCTGGCAAAGGCCAAGGGAGAGGCTTCTGTGAGTGCCCTGTGCTTCAGTCATTTTTCCGGGGTCTGGTATGTTGGGCGCGTGGAGAAGTAGGCTCTTGGTTCATGGGAGCTGATGGTGGAGAAAATGGCTAAGAACAAATACTGTGGGGATGGGGTAAGCACAAAGTAGCAGAAGTGTTTGGGGAGCGTGGAGATACCCTGGGAGCGCGCTTATTTCCTGATGCAGAATTCTGGGCTGCTTGTAGAGAGAAGGGGAACCAAAGAGCGAGGATCTAACAAGTTTCTGTTGAGAAACAGAACTACGCTTGTAAGCGGATCACTTACATTGCCACAGGGTGTTAGTGAAGGTAAGGGTGCAGCACAGCTGGGTGTTCCTAAGATGATGTAAAGAAGCAGAGCTACGCGAAGAAGAAATGTTTGTGACAGAGAAGCTGCCGTGCTTCCAGACGAGTTGTGCATGTAGTGAGGAAGCTACGCGTTTTTCCTTTAGGCAAATTATTGCCCATCTTTGATTTTCCTCTCGAGATCTTGGCCAAGCCTGCTATGAGGCAAAGCACTAGTCTGGGTTTGTGCCTTTGAGCCTCGCCGTGTGTTTAAAACTCGGCGTTACGGGTGGAGGAAAGGTGTGTCTGGTGGGAGGAACGCATCTCCCGTCCCAGTCACACCCTGAACCTGCGCAACTGGAACTTTCTGATAACATAATGCTTTTCCAGTTTAATGCTGCAGCTGGGAAGTTTTTTAATTGCAGTATGAATTTCTTGGTGTGCGTTTCTTCTGTCTGTTTGGAAGTTGCCACCATCCTTAAATGGAATTTTTCTAGTTTTAGTATTGCCTTGGCAATTGTGACTCTTAATATCTGACCTAGATATGCCGCTTTTGTTTCCGCTTGGAAATACCATCCCGCAATTTCAGTTCACACAAAGATGACTGAAAAGCCCTACATCCTGAAAAGAGTAAAACTTTACACTAAATTATTTCATTAGGTTTTTGAAACTATAGTTTATTTCACAGAGATCTTTCAGTGATTTTGGAAAGTGTTTACCTTTACACACCTAGTTAGTGTTTTCCTCTTGGTGAAGGTGTTAGTCTGCATACGGGTATATTTCTGCGGGATGAGGAGCGGGAAATATTATTGAGCACAGTGGCTTAGTAGATTTTTCAAAAGAAAAAAAGATTAAATATTTCTTCAATTGTAAGAAATCCATGGCTGCATGGACAAAATGTATGAGAGGGGAAAAAAAAGTGGGAATGTGGCCGTCAGCGCGAACAACCTGTTTGTCTAACTGGGTTTCCTTGCTGGTATTTCAACTTGCAAGTACTCCCACCTTAATTGCGGGGAAGTTGTAGGTTTTGTGAGTTGAAAATTCATGCTGAAAATACTGACAAATATTTTGCAGTAATTTTTAAAAAATGAAAACAGCATCCTGGAGATGCTATTTTTAACTATCAGTGGCAAAACTGATAGTACCTGCCCCACTCTTTCCAAATGCGGGCTCTTTAAAAAGAAGAAAATGGCTGTCAGTAACTGGGATAACTGGTTGGAGCCCACAATGCCCCTGCTGTTCTGGTTCTCACTTCTCCAGGCGTTCCTTCCTACCCAGTTATTTCCATGATAATCAATGGCCCACCCATCTTGGAGCTATGTGGGTTACGACAGACAGAATCTTAAAGCACGCTGGATGCTCTTGCTCACTCCCGTATCTGACAATCTTTTTTCCTGCCTGCTTGCTGGAGAGAGATTAATAGTTGAGTGAAGGATGATTTTTTCCCCCCCGATGTTTCTTAACATCCTAGCATTTGAATAATTTAAAAATTGTTATACACACACACGTAGATATCGTAACTCCTGTTAGTGATGGCTAAAGTCAAAGCAGCGTTTATGCTGGATCAAAAATTTGAGTTTTATCCTTCAGAGCCTGAAATGTGAGAGTACATAGAATGCTTAGCGACTTGCTAATTTTTATTGTTCACAGTGAATTATTCAGCTTTTTCTAAGACCAAAACTCTAGCTGGGACAACAGCAATTGTTTTGTAAAATAGTTTAACATATAGTGCACATAATAAAGAAGCTGTGTAGAACTTTTCATGCTATTTGTGCTAGATTTAGTCAACCTGTTGATCAGGAGCAGCCTCTTAACCCTGCTATTAGATATGCCAGCTAATTGCCATTCCACCTCTGGAGGAGTTCAGGAAGGCTAGAAAATTTGTTTTCACTTATTTTTCTTTTCTCTGTGTACATAACTTTTTTAAGTGACTGAAACGATTGACTTATTCTTTGTTACAGTAATGGTTAACAAGGTTTCGCTTGGAATTATTACGGCTCTTAAATTTTTTTTAAAAGGCTCTTTTTTTTAAAAAAAAAAAACAACCTTTTTTTTTGCCATTTAGAAGCTCTCTTTTGTACGCGTTGAACCAGCCTCCTGCGGGTGCCAAAAGGGCAGAAGGAGATGTTAATTTGGGAAATAGAAGAGGTAGATCACAGAGAGACTGTTACTGAATGTGGCGGTTATGCGTTTGTACTCTACGGAGTGAGTTCACCCGACGACAAGTACGGAGGGAATGACAGACTGAACGTCCCATTAGGACGGCCACTGGAAATTGGGAGTATGAGAGGGATGCACTGAAGGAGCGGTAAGGAGGCGACGCTGGGGGAGGCGATCTTGGAAACCAAAAGGGAACAAAATCTCAGAAAGAGCCAGGCTGATAATTTTGACAGGATGGAAATGAAGCAATATTCCAGAGATTACGCCAGGAAGTGGCTATTAGAAACTTTGGCAAAGCAGCTGAGTGCGAAGAGGCAGGAGCCTGATAAGAGGAATTTTAAGATAGGGACAGAGGAGAGGCACTCCAGACAGCAGTTAGATTGTGTGTTAGGGGGGAGCGCGGAGACGAAGAGCAGGAGAGACAAGAACGAAGGCGGCAAATGGAACCAATGGTGGTTTGTTGTTTGGTTTTTTTTTTTTTTAAAAAAAGATGGATAACTCTAGCCCATAGCTGTATTGCGAGAAGTTAGGGATAGCGGGAAGGGGGCTGACAGAGCCGCGAGCAGAGGGGCCGGGATTTGCCAAGACACCCTGAACCAGAAACGTCTGCCTGCGGAGGGGCGCGGGGGAAGGAGGAGGGGGGCACGGCGGCTGCCCCTCAGCCCTTCTCTCCGGAAAGCCCCTGGGGTGGAGCGCGGGGGACTGGGTGACACTGGGCGAGGGGGGCTGCTCCCGCAGGGAAGGGGGCAGGAGGAGAGGATGAGTCGGCAGCGGAGGCAGCCAGGCCCGGGATGGGATTTCCCCTGGGAATGACAGAGCCGCGGCAGAGCGGCACCGGAGGAAACGGACGCTGGGGGCGAGCCACCATTGTCTTCGCCATAGCAGAGCCTGGCAGCGGAGGAGGAGCGCGGGGAGACCCAGCAACCGCATCGCCGCCCGCACGGCAGGGGAGCGGGCAGGGCCCTGCGGGGAGGCCGCCGCGGGGGCGGGGGAGCTCGGCGGTACCAGGTGAGGGGGGCTCCGCCCGCCCGCCCGGAGCGGCCACTGCGGGGCCACCTGCGGGGCCCGGCCCTGCCGCTTCCCGCGCCGCAGGGCGGTGGCCGCCTCCCGCCTCCGCAGGGAAGGGGCGCGG
>WHYT01017418.1:460763-510099 GCA_009806455.1 Tetrax tetrax | reverse complement strand
AGCGGTGCGGGGCTGGGGACCCCCCGCAACAACGGGGCTGTCAGGGTGCGGAGCCGCCCCGCCCTGCGGCGGCCCCGGGCCCGGCCCGGCCTCTCCCCGGGGGCCGCGGCCGCCGCCCCTTTCCCGCCTCCGCCGCGCAGCCGCAACGCCCCGCCGCGGTGCGGAGGAGCCGCGGGCGCGCTGCGCTTGAGCGCCGCTATCGCTCTCTTTATTTTTTATTTTTTATTTCTTATTTTTCAATCTTTCGGCGCGGAGGCGGCCGGGGCCGGCTGTCAGGGCCCGTCCGGCGCGGCGGGGTTTGGGCACAACGCCGGGGGCGGGCGGGCGGCGGTGGGATGCGTTGCTCATCGGCTTTCATCCCCCCGCCTTTACCGGTTCTTCCGCTCCCGCGGTGCAGGCGCGGTTTCAAGGGCGGAATGCGCCGACCTGGTTGCGTTATCCCCTTCAGACCGCTCCCGCAGTCGGATGGAGATAGGCCCGGTTCCACAACAACAACCCAAAAATATGGCAGGCTGCTGCCGGGAGACTGCAGCAGCCCTGAAAAATCCTGCTTCACGGCACGGGGGGCTGGCGTTTTGTTTAGGTAGCCCGCTTCCCAGGCGGATTCTTTCGCTCTTGGAGCGACAAAACTAGAGCGAGCGATTAAATTTGTAGTTTTGATATCTTATTTGTGATAATTGTTATCTTAATTGTGCGTTCTTGCTCAAAGAAGGTGAGTGGTGATCTGCGTTTCTAGATTGTCCTTACTCAACGCTGTCCTCAGTATAAACGCTAGATGTTCAAAACCCAAGGCAGGATTACTGCAAGAGGGAATAAACGTAACCTGTCAAGATCCAGAGCATCTGTACAGCCTTCGACCTTTATTGACAGGATAGAAATATTATGAAACCTGCTTATTGAGCTGTCTAGCCAGTTGAGAAAAAAATACTGTAATTCACTCAGCCCCGTGAATACGTGGTGCTGAAAGACGTCTTGGGAACAATGCTCCCCAGCCGGAGGGTTACAGAGGCAGGTCCTGGCGAGTAATTTATTCAGAGAGATACCAGCCATGTGAAAATGTCAAGGGAGACGCTGACTCCTCAGGCCGTTGCAGGGAAATCTCCGCTGGAAGGACTTGCGTATGCTCGGGAGCCTCTGGAGAGAGAGAGAGAGAGGAGATGAGAAGGATGAAACGCAGCGCCGGGAGGGGTGGGTGATGGCAGCTAGGTGCGATTTCAAAAGAATTGTTGTTAGCCGTTGGCGTTCTTTCTTTTCTCTCGCTGTTTCTGGGTGAAACGGCAATGGCTGTTGCGATGCCTGCATGACTTAGCAGTGGTTGTAGGGCTGTGGGGATGGACTAGCGGGCTCGCTAACGCGTCACAACCAGCGCTCCATCCGCAATAAATAAAATAGGTAGGGAATATTCTGTTACTTCATGCAGCAGCGTGGGCTTGGTGCTAGAGGAGCGGTCAGGTTATGGAACGGTCGCCCGCTTTGCGTTTTCTGTAATGCAGGGTAAGTGCAGCAAACGACGCTCACTGAAGCAGGATGCAGCATTTTTTGGATGCGATACGAGCTTGCAGCAGTTATGTGGCAGAAGGCGTTACAGATGCTGTTTCATCTCCACGGTGGCGTGAATCCTGCAGCTGTCGGAATTCCTGTGCGTTGCTGAACTCCGCCTGCACACGGGAGTGGAGCAGAGAGGGGGCAAAGTGTTCATGCTACATGTATGGAGAGCAGAACGCTGCTGCGCGCCTCTGACAGCTCCTTTTAAGCGGGCGTACCAGACCGTTTTATGAAATATGTTTTGTTTTTCCTTCAGCATATATAAAATTTAATCAGTTAAAACCCCTTTGTTGGGTGGGCTTGTAATGCTCGTTTACATTACGTCACCTGAGGGAGGATTTATTTTTAATGTGGGTCAGTTACAGGATTTAATATTTGTAGTTGGATTACTTGTCAAATTGAGTGTTGTACTTCCTTAGCGAGGAGTACACAGATGGATTTTGTGGAATGCAGGTGAGAAGGTCTCTTATGCAGATGTTTAAGGCTCAGACTGCATCAGTTACTTAGACCGTTAATCTCTACAGGCCCCTGAATTCCTGAGTCATCTGACCTGGGCACAAGTTAAAAACCGGTACAACAGTTTATCATTGCCCATCGCCCGTGAGTCAGCTCCTAAACCCAGTCCAGGCCGATATCTCTGACCTCGGGCCTCCTGCTCGCCGTTTCACGGTTCTGGGAAAACCTTCGCGAGCTGCAGTGCTCGGGCTGCACGAACTGGATGGGCTGACGTCAGAGCGAGGAGCCGCCACCAGCCCCCTGGGTCGTTTCGGCTCTCGGTTGAACAAGGGGGTTGTGAAGGAGAGCGGTGCCGGCTATTTTTTGCGATGCGCGATGCACGCCGTGCTGTGGAAACTTCTGATGAGATCAGGCCAGCGCTCTGTGGTATAAACTGGGGAGAGCCATGTAGGGCTCTTCTGACACACGAGCTCGCGCCGTGATCTCGCGCCTGTTCCCAACTGACGTAGCCGGGGAGTTTGCCAGCACGTTGCACCCTTACCTCTGCCTAAGCCCACGGCAACTTTCCCAACTTAAACCAGCAGGAATCTGGCCTGTAGAGAGATTAAATGCAAAGATCTGGTTGTCTCCTTTTGCTTTCCTAGTGTAACGACACCTCAGGCATCATCTCTGTGTGATTATCGCCGAATAGCGCTCGCCTGGCGAAGCAAGCCTTGGAGCTGAGGTGCGTGTGCCGTCGAGTGGCACCGAGGCACACTCAGTGTTCTGCAGAGAGACTGCATTGAAGGCCGCTTTCCTCAGTGTTATTTTTTTTTTCCCCACATATGGTCTTCATTTGTCCAATTTTTATTATTACTCTTGAAATGATCTGTTGTGAATTTGTTTTTTTTTAATGAACGTGAGTACAATGCTGCAGCAGTTACAGCTGAACCTTTCCAGGCTTTGCTTGCCTCTAATGAAAAAAGGGTTACAGAGGTATTTCGTGCAAGGAATTTTTCTTATGCCTAGTAGATCTCACCTTATTTAACAGCTTTACCAGTGATACAAACCAATTCTATTTATTTAAGCAGGCAGCTTCTTTTCTTTTTTGTCCAGCTTTGTTTCTCTTTCGTGTATTGTTAATCCCAGACACATTTTTTAATGTCCACTGCTCTTTAAAAAACCCACTTTTGCAGGAAAAAAAAAAGCTTTCCTGTGTATTGTTAGTTGATGGTTGAGTTCATAACAGATTTTACAGCTGTTTGAGAGAGATGGCCAGGGAGGGTGGGGCTGCAACTGGAAGCGTTATTTCTGCTTGCAGTAAAATGTGGGTGGTTAGGAACAGAGAGACACCCATCTCTAATCTTTGTGTCCGGGGTTGTGTACATCTTCCTATGGCCAAGGGCAGGTTAAGGTTGGGGGGTATCTTGAGCTGTTGCTTTTCAGCACCATTAACATTTTTCTCAGCCTCTTCTCTGGAAGGTTTTTTTTTTTCCGTGTTGAGTGGTGAAAATTTTAGGATGTTCCTGCTTTTTAATGTCTTGTCACTTTCCTCCTGCTATTCTCTGTATACATTGGACCTGAACAAAAGAGCCTCTTGGCACGGCAGTCTCGTGCCAGCAGATGCTAGCACACTCCTGTTAGACACTACGAATAGACTGGCTGCTCATACCAGTCATGCCGTTGGAACGGGAGAGGTGTGTCATGAACGCCCTGGTCACGGGTCTAAAAATACGCTGCTGCGAAACTGGTCACAGGTAAATGTTCCAAATTAAGTAGCTTTTTACTGGGGTTCCAAACACAATGCTGTTCTCTTTTTGGAAGAAGCAACCAGATCCTGAAGTTGCACCTGCTGAGCATTGGCCTCTGATCTGTGAAACGCATTCAGGAATGGTGTCCTTGGATTTGGTCTCCTGTTTTTGTTCACACGTCCACAGCTGTGCACAAGAGGAAACCATTTCTTCTCTGCTCAGGTCATGCTGCTTGGAGTTAGAATAGTTGTAAGAACATGAAGCAAGAATGCTCCTGCAAGGAACTGGAGAAACTGCGGATTTGCCACTGAAAAAAATCTGCAAAGAAAAAGTGGCAAAGGGTTTTTTTTGGTGGTAAAGAAGAAGTAGCAAAGGTTTTATTTGTTTATTTATTTTTAAGAAAGGGATAGGGATTGACAGACAGCTCAGTTTCACTGGAGTGACCCCTGGGTTTGGTTTTTTGAGTCACGACTCGACGCGGTTGCGAGAACGTGGGGTGATCCCTGCCGCCGTGTAGGTGGGGCTGTGGGCGGGGGTATGCGTACAGTGGTTCTGTGCAGATCCCTAGCTGTGTGCCTAGTTAAAAAGATTTAGTTTAGCTGGTGGAAGGTGTAATCAGAGATGAAGATACGCAGACCTAAAGCAAACAAAACAAGCTTTTATATATTGCCTCGTTGCCCACATTGGGGGCACACAGGTTAATGTCTTTGGAGTAGCCAACTTAATGAATAAAGCCGTTATCCTTCATCTGTGCAGTGCCACTGTGGAAAGCGGTTGAGTGGCGGTCGTGATCCTTCCTGGCCGTACTCCGCAGGGACTGCCGAGCTTTAGTTCTGTCTCTTGTTTTTTTAAGTTTGCTGTGAGGTTTCTTAAAACACAACTGGCTGGGACGAGGCAGTGGGGTGGGTGGGAGGTGCTCGGCGGTGACGTAGAGTCTGCTCTCGGAAGCCTGGCCCTGACGTTTTCAGGTTGTCCTCATTGCTGAATTTGATCCCAGGCAGAAATTTCTCCCAAGCCAGACCCACAGGCATCTTTGGGAGGTGTTTGATCTTCACTGTGGGAAGCGTTACTGTCTCAAGCACGTGGTCAAGGTCTTCTACAAGGCACAGTGGGGACTTCTTACCATCGAGCAGTAATCCGGCTCTGCATTTTTTTTGTTTTTGTGAGTTACTGCCATCTGATCCTGCATTAATCCTGTCGTCCTGTTGGTTGATTTATTACAGAATGGCATGGAGTATCTGCTTTGATTCTTGCTTTTACGTAATAAAAGGGAGCCTCGTGTTTGGAAGGGCAAGGAAGCTGGCAATATATGTTGTTTCCTGCGGTGCGGTGGGCGCTGGCTGACCGGGCTGCTGCGGAGCCTTCTTTCCAATGGGGTTGATTTGTGGTTACTGCCCTCGGTAACGCAGAGTAGAAAAGAGTTTTGTGCAGTATGACCAAATGCTTATTTTTTCTGCTCATGAAATCAACTTTGCTTAGTGCCTAGACACCGCAAATACTCCAGCTAATTTGGCTTAGGAGGGAAAAGGTGCTGCCTGCTGTTTCTAAATTAACTTAATGTAGATAAAATTATTTTAACACCCACAGGTTTTAGTTTGGGCATCCGAATTTGAAAGTGTTGGCTTTTGTCTGTAGCTAAACTAATTATGAGATTTTCTTCCCAAGGGCTTCCACTGACTCTTCTCTCGGTAAACAAATATTTAATTAAGGTGTTTAAGGGTGATCCGTAGCCGGTCTCTGCAGATGGAGAGCTTGGCAGTGGTGGGCAGCTCGTGGCTCCAGTGTGCTAGCGGTGCGTGCATTTATAGCAGCGCTGGAACGCAGCGTGAAGCTGATCCTTCTCGTCTGCGCTTGCAGAAAGCAGGTTTTGCCTCTCACTAGCGAATTGCTGGCCTCTGTGCTTTTGGAAGGGTACTTCGGGCCTAAATCTGCCTTTGGGAAGTCAGTGGGCGTTTTGATAGAGGAGGATCGTCTGGTAGGGCGCCCTTTATCAGACGCGGTGTCGTGTGGGGGTCTAGCGAGGAGGCCGGGAGAGCTAGCGATCGTATTTCCCACCCCGCCGCTTCCGCTGTGCGAAATACGCGGGCGAGGGAGTTGAGCAGCAGACGCTGCTTTCGGGTGCCTGAACTTTGTCGCCGAGTACGGGATCTGCTTCTCTTGAAATCTGAATGGTCCTTTAGTCAGCCTGACTCGGAGATGATGGGCCGGGGGAAAAAAGGGGCGGTGAACTTCCACACTGCAGTTCTCCTTAACGAGTGTTCCTTGTCAAGTAGGTTCCATATGTGGCAAAGATAGCCTGGTTACTTTAATATTTCCTTTGTTTTTGTGGCTTAAAATGCCATGACCTTTTTCTGTGCATAATACTACGAATAATTCTCTGCAGTTTCATGATAGTCAATGGTGAGTGCATTAATTGCTAACTTTTTAAATTTTTAACCCTTTTTTAGAGGAACCTGTTGTAATTTTAAATGCTTTTAGGAGGCCGAATCCTAAGCCTGAAAAAAAAGTGGTTGACTTTGGAGCCTTGCTGGTTTGCACCAGTTGAAAATCTGTCTTGCAGTCTTTAAGTTTTGATAAAACAAACACGAAGCCTGCTGTATTTTAATCTCTTTATGGTTCTGGCATCAGAGAAGCTTTTCCTGATTGTTTTTCTCATTTGAAGGCTGATTGTTCTGAGTGACCTCTTGCTGCTAAAGGGTGGGTCAGTTTATGTGGGAAAGTCTTAGCCAATGTGTCTGGGAGATAAGTGGGACCGCATCCCAACAAGCGTTGTGCGTTAAATACCGGAATGTGCTGGGGATCTGCCAGGAGATTGGAAGCAGGACTATGCGACAAGCGCGAATGCAGTCACATTCTGCCTAAAATAGCACCCTGGATAACAGGAGATCTGGAAAGTTATCGCTTACCTCATTTTAGCACAAATTCTTTCCTAAAAATGGATTATTGACTGAGGGTTTGGGGGGGATCTTTTGGTTCTTTTGTGTAATGTATTCTGTTTGTGCCTTAAGAACATTTAGGTCCCTCTCAAGCCTTTAGCTGAAGGCAGGATGGGACTGCAGGTAAGAACAAAAAAGCTGTGTTAAAGCCACACAAGTACAAACCCCGCAGTCCCAGCTTAGGGAAAGCTGTTTATTTAACCTTTGTTATGACCTGAATGAGAAACCGGGTGGATTTTTATCTTAGTGTAGGGTAGTAGTAGTGCCTTCACATTTGTCTTGAACTGTATTATCAAGGTGGAGATAAATCAGTTCCGCAGCCTCAGACACGCCTGGACTGGTTGTCAGTGATGGGATTTTGGCACGAGGCACTGGATGCAAGCAGTCAGTAGTTGGATATTAAAACGAACAGCGGTTTACCGCTGCAGACCGTATATGGTTTTGTTTAAGGGTAAAAATAAGCAAATTTGATTTTTGGCCCTGTCTCAGATTTGTCAACAGCAGAATCTGATTGTGCAGCTTTACTCCGTGGCGTAAGCCATTTTAACTTAAAACCTGTGACGCCTGAATTAGTTTCTTATGGGAAGAGGATGAGTTAGCTTCTACATGCGGTAGCGCGAGGAAAGTGCCGGGGCTGGGGTTGGGGGTTTGGAGCAAGGTTGTGATAAACTGAGTCAGCAGGTGGTTGGGTTTAGCCAATCTGCCCTAGGAAAGGATGGACTGAAATAGCTGTTCCCGGGATGCCTGGTTACGTTGCTGCAGGGGCCTGGGCGAGGAGCTCGGGAAGAGTGGAAATGTTATGGAATAATGAAATTCGGAACAAAAAGTCCAGACTCCTATAAGTCATGAATGACCTTTTAGCGCACGCAGCTTTCAGGACAAGTGACGAGCTGCACTTCTTAAAAGGCAAATGGGTTACTTCATTTGTGGAAAAATACCCGCCAGCTTCTGGTCTGCGCTGCGAGCCTGGCGTCGGTTGAGCTTTTGAAGACCAGAAGATGCAACTCTCCCAGCAGGCCTGTACCAGAACTGAAATCTCTGGCCCCAGGGATTGGGTCCATGTGGCCTGTGCTCGAGGAAGAGCAGTTTGGTGTCCCCTCTGCTGCAGTCCCTGAGCTTCTCTGTGGGGAAGAGACTTATTTAGCCTGTCGTACAGCAGCTGCAAGGCTGTTTTATGTTACAGCAGTTTACAACGCGCTGGGAAAGGAAGGCTGTTGCACCGGCTCAGGGTAAAGTGGGGCGCAGTGGTTACGCGCCGAAGTTTGTTTTGGGAGAAGATGTAGTAGACCAGATACACCCGCCCTGCGCCGCGGGGGGATTCCCTCACCCCAGCTGGCCCATTAAGCCAGCTTTGCGGCTTTCCATCGCTGGAGTGTCTAAAGTAGCTTTCTTGCTGGTCAGGATCTGGCTCCAAGGAGTGATGCTTGCATAAAACTCCGGTAGAAGGTACATAGAGGTAAAGTAAAAAATGTAATCCAATCGTGTTTCACAGAGCTTCGTCTTTTTCAGTCTCGCACACCTTCAGACTCTCTATTAGGAGGCATAAGAATTTCCAGAAATTGCAGAGTTTACGTAAGAGATGTGAATAATGGCTAATAATAATATGTTAAACTGCCCTGAGGAGCTGAAAGATGGGGGAAGCAGGTTATTTTTAGAGATCTGTTCCCACTGTATGCTAGACAAACAAGAATAAGACGACTTGGAGTTCAATGTACACCACCAAGAATTAAAGATATTTTTCCCAGACAAGTATTGAAGTAATGGTCTATACTCTCTGTCAGATTAATAGTGAAACTCTGAACTGCAGTCTTCGCTTTGGTAAGAAAAGAGGGACCTTCTGTGCTTATTCTCAATATAATATTATGATTCTTCTGCATCTACGATGCTTAAGAATGAAAGGTCTGGCTCCCCGGTTGTGCCGAGTCGCAGAGCTCCATCCCAGCACGTGAAGCTGTGCCGATTTACGTCGCTGCAGTCTGTGGCTTGGGGTTTTAGATCATCTTCGTATGAAAGTACACAGAAGAACGTAACTGAGAGAATTTCCTTTTGCTCAGTTACGTTTCTGAAGCGTGTTAGAAACATAAGGATTGTAAAAGCTGTGAAAAGAGACCGAAATGCTGGTAAATAACTCCAGGAGTTGAGGACGAAGATCCCCAGTGTGTGGGCAGGTGTGAGTGATAGGGAGCACGCAGCTCTCATCCTATCTGTGTTTTTAGTCTGAGTAATCCTAATCGGGTGGTAAATCCCGAGGGGGATTATGCTGCCGGAGCGTGTGTAATGCAGATCAGCGTTCAGAGACGCTGTAGGGGGATAGCAGATCTGGAGATGCTCCTTCAGATATTCCTTGCTGATAGGCTGAGGTAAGCCAGAAGTTTGATTGCTTTAACTTGGATCTTCATCTCAACGAGTGGAAAAGCAGCGCGGTGAAGACCTGATGATCTGTTTGCTGAAGCAGAGCTGACAGGTGAGGAGCACGTGGGCATAGCAGCGGTAGGTGGAGCGCGGAGTTGGCGGAGGGCACGCCAGCCATTTTAGAGATGTTTCTACAGCTGTTGCTGACCAGCAGAAAATAACGCGGATCACTTGGGGCTGCGCTGGCTCAGCGTGCTGTGGGGGAGTTCAAAGACTCGCAGAGTTCCTCGGATTCCTGGCGTGGGGCGATGAACCGACACATCACCTTACGGGGCGGTTCGCGGAGCAGCGCATCCGCGTTACTCCCGGGTGCCTTCGACGGCAGTGCAGCTGTTTGCGTTTTTAACTTCTGGTTGTCCTACGCTGTGGCAGGGCGCCAAGCAGCCGGGGAAGAGCTTTGGGCCTGAACTGAATTTTGGGCAAATTCTATTAGATTGGTGGCCGTAACAGTCTTACCATTGAAAGTTTTATGTGTATTTTGATAGAAATGTATCTCCTTTCTGATATTTAGTGGCGTGGCCATAATACCACTTGATGCTCTAAAGAGAGATAGGAACCATGCAAATATATAAAACAAGGAGAAAAATAACTTTCTGTGTATTTTTAATGTTCTGTTTTGAGGATTGATCAACATGTTGCAGTTTTAAAGGACTGAAATGCTCGATGGTAACGAGCGTTGAGAAACGGTCACTATACAGGCAGCATGACTGCTTTATCAGAGGGGAATTTCCAAATTGCACGCCAAGCGTGTTATTAAAGGATTAAAGAGATGGGCGATTCACCTTGGGCTAACAGTCCTGAAACTGTGCTTCTGATACATGTCAGTAACTCTTATGCGAATATTACTGTAATAACAACCCGTATTTTGCATTTGCTTGGTGCCTCGCAGTGGTTCACGTGCTGGGCAGGAGTATTTGCAGTGCCAACGTGACAGGTCTTGAGAGAAGGCGTGTAAATTACCTCTATAGAGAAAAATATTTAACTTTGAAGTATAGCACTGAGTTTCTTTTTCTCTGTGTTGGCCTCTGTTTTAGTAGCAGGCTGGAGTGTTTTGTGCACAGTTTCCTTCCTTGATTGTGTTGTTAAAATTAAAGAAAGCTTCCCATTTTTGTTGTCATCAGGAGCAATAAATTACTGTTCCTTTCAAAAACCTGTCCATCCTGTTTCTGACTTTCGTTAACGGCTGCCCGGGAACCGCAGGCGTTTCTCCTCGGAGTGCTGGGACTCTTCTGCAGCCAGGCTGACGGGCACGGCTCACCTCTGGGAAATGCCAAGTGGGTGCTGAACCCCCAGTGACCCTGGTTTTGGTGCTTCCAGACACACGTGCCAGGAAAAAATGGCAGTTTTCACTTTCGTTCTCTGGGCAGAATACAATTTTTAAGTCCAGACTTCAGAGTGTATCAGAAATCGGAGGCTACATGGCTACTGGTTTTGGTGCCTCGATGCTGACAGTTTTTTGTCCTTGAGTGCTGCAGGAGAACGACCAAGTGAGCCTTGCCTGCGGTCTGGGTTTCACGTGCAGGGACTGGTGAGCCAGTTTCCAGAAACAAGGGACGCGTTTGGGGACGCGATGCGGTCCTTGCGTTGGGGTGACTAGCACTTGGCACCTTTTGATGTTGATTTCTTGCTGGTGCACCCGGGTCTCTTTGACAATGAAGAATTAACTTTAGCTGTGGAGCTTGGATTGTTTTGTTGTTTTTTTTTTTTTTAATTTTTAATTTCCAGGCCTGTTGAGGGGTGAGGAAGAAAGGCGCTGTTGTCCCGGTCACACCGCAGCGTATCCCTCCCTCCTAGCCCCGTTTTTAACCGTAGCCTGAGGTAACACCTGGTTGCTTTCAGTAGCTGGATGTGTTGAGAAGCTGTCATAATTATGAATTTTATGCTTTTTGCTGCGTGGTGGTTTCTGTTGGGGACTATGATAAGTCTCCCCAGCTCTGTTTCCGTGCAGAATCCGAAATGGGATGGAAAACACAAGCCTTATACACAAAATTGACTGTGGCACAGTCTCTTCTTTGATTGCCTCTCCCTGTGTTACAGTGCCATGATTGTAAGTCATCCATGCAGTCAATGCGCTGCTAAAAATAGCCCATTCCTTTCGCAATTCCCGTTACAGCTCCGATATTCAAATATTAAGCCTTCTCTACAGCGTTTGAAACAGCTGTGAATAGAGAAATTCTTTCAATGCTCTTACCAGAGAAGTGAAATATTCAGCGTGTCAAAGGTTTGCTCCCAAGGCCGGAGCTACGCAGGCGTTGAGCCGAGGCGTCTTCAGCCCTGTTTCTCCAGCTCTGATCTGTTGTTGTTGTTGAACAAGGAGTATGAGTGAGTGGGAGAAGGAAAGAGGCCAGGAAATGCACCGAAAGAAAGCGAAACCTATCTGATATCAAACGGAGGAAATAATGGAAGGAATGCAAAAGTTAAAATACGAACTGGAAAGAGAAAACAGGACAATGTCCTGGCTGTGATGCGAATGGGTGCGTAGCAGCGACCCGTTCGGCTGGCGGGAGGTGTAATCCCTGCCTCCTCCCTGGGTTCAGCCCCGGCTGTTCATGGCAGGAGGATGGAAATTGTAGCAAGCCGCTAATTGCCTTTTGGGAGGCCGCTTACGAGGGTGGGTGCGGTGGGAACGGTTGAGCTTGGTGGGAAGATCAAGGGCTTGGCAAGTTCAAGTGTGGGCGCTCAGAGCTGATGTCCTCAGCCTGCGCGCTGTGAGAATGCGCAGATGAAAGGCAGCTGTTGGGGTTTTTTTTTTTCCCCTCAATGTTTTTGTTTATTAACTAATGTAAAATTTAATAGTACAATAGAATTTCAGCAAAATTGTTTCCTTAAACTTACCATTAACCAAAGATTTATGGAAAAGAGAATTTCCTCGAGGGTGAAATAGAGGACAGACAAACAGAAGTGACCACTGTGTGTTTAATGGGAAAAACCGTTCTTGTCGTGTGGCTTGAATGTCATCTCAACGATATTGTGCGGCAAGGAACCGCACAACGCGCACCTTGTGTCGTGGAAATGGAGTCTAGAGAGGCTTTCAACAAACACTGTTAGACAAAATGAGTGGTTGAGTTGTCATCTGCCATAAAAGAAAATCTAATTTGTCCATATAATCCTGTTGGTCCAGGTGAGTGACGGGAGCACTGTTCTTCCAATTGCCTTTGAAGTTCAAAGCGAAAGGAGATCCTTTGTTCTGGTCTGTTCTGTTCTCTAGCCTGGCTTCTGTGGGAGGGAGGAGACCAGCAGTAATATTTCATTTATCAACTTCACTTTGCTCCAACCAGTTGCCTTTTGCTGGGAGCCACTCTGACGGTCAGCCGTTCTAAGCTGCGGTCCTCTTAGGAAGAAGGCTAAAGCAGGCTATTTCCCCGCAGTCTCCACCCGCGCGCCGGCCGCAGCGCTTGCTACGCGTTTCCCAGCTGCGTTCCACGAAGGGCTTTTGCCAGCACGCCAGGCATTACTGACCTTTCCTGGAGCAGGGAAACCGAGGCGGAGAGAGGCCATCTCATCACAGCGGGGCTGGGCGACGGGGCTCGTCCCAGCGCCATCCCACAGCCCGCCGCCCGGCCCGGCTGCCCCGTGGCGCAGTGGGCTTGTCCTGGATTTACCCCGGGAGAAATGCCGTTTCGGGCTGGGTGACACGTGCTGCCAGATTGACGGCTGGCGGTAAGCGAGGAGGCACGGTAAATCTCCGTGTCGTCAGGCTGTCTGGCCGTGTCGCAGGGGAATCGCAGTGCTTCGGCGCTGCTCGCGCCGTCCCTCCCTGCCCCGGCTGCTGGCTTTGGAGTTCCCACCGTCAGGAATTGCTCCGAGAAAGGGAAGGTCCCTCTGTGTCGCACCACGCCATACTTCTCTGGTCACAGCTTTGCGCTCACCAAACTTGCTCTCTAACCAAAATAAAAGCCTAAAGCACACATTTTCAGGTGGTGCGTTTCTGTGACGATGTGACGGCACTTCCCGTTCCGTCAGGGAAGGATCCGAGTGCCTCCTGTCGTACCAGCTCACCGCTCTCTGTTTGACAGCCCCAGCATCTTTTGTCTAATGTGGTTTTATTCAGTTACACTTTTGTCTCTAGATTATAGTTGAAAAACCTGTGGTGACACAAGGTCTCTACAAGCAAGTAGCAGTCCTCATGGACCTGCCAGCATTTGTCCAGGTTGCAGCAGCGCTGTCTTGAACTTTTAAAATGACTTTTGGTGTATACAAAAGTAAAAGTGTCTGAAATAGCTTAAAGGACCTTGGCTCCAGCGCTCATTTTTCACTGACAAGCGCTAATTATTTAGCAACATGAATCAGATCTTGGGAGGCTTATTTTAGGATCCGTTCCCGTTTCTTCTTTCCTGTGATTCAATCCTAGTGAGAGAAGCAGTCTCCATAAATGACTGGGCAAGCGTCTGTGCTCTGCTACCAAAGGGCTCCCCGTAAATCTCAGACCTGCTCTGCAAAGGCTTACAAACAGACCCGTTATCCGTCTTGGAAATAGGGCTGTGTTTGGAGCAAGGCCTCTCCCTGGGCTGAAAATGGCGTGGATAACAATGCTGATGCTTTTCCTGGAGGGGCAAACAGAAACGTTGTTTAGACTTATGGCTGGCTGTTCTCCGTAGGGTTAAATTGCAGATCCCGTGTCCTCAACCTGCTCATAAACCACTTTTGATTAAATTAACGGCAGATTCAAGTGGGAGGAAGGAGAGGGAGCTGTGCTGATCGGCCGGGTGAGGGGTCCCGAAAAACCCAAACAAGTTACTCTGGTTTTGAGTCTTGGTGCTGTCTGTTTTGTCTCAAATGATGCACATAGAGAATTACAGAAACTGTTACTTTGGGGAGTGAAAGCGTTACTGCCTTCTCTTAACAGGAACAGGCTGGACGTAGAGCTCTTCCCTGGCAAAACTCAGGAGAGAAAGGTTTTACACTGAGAGAGGTAAAACGAAAACATGAGTGTCCGTTCCCACAAATCCAGTCGGTTACCTTGTTGGTTTATTTACTCCTCTAAAGTTCTGATGCTCGTTCTGGACAATTGATGATGCCCGTTCTTTTTTAGCTAGTGACTTCTGCAGTTGGGTTTCTGTGGACTGACACCTGTATGCGAGCGCTCAGACCCTCCCCTTGTGCTAGCTGGAGCAGGAGATGATCTCATTGTCTCCTTCTCCGGCGTTGGGAGGAGAGCGTGAGTCATTTTTGTCCTGTGAGCTGACAGCCCTGGTAGCTGGCTGGGGACGGCTCGGAGGTGAGGCGATGGATAGCAACGCTGTGGAGCGTGTCTGCGGCTCCCCTCCCTCTCCGTGACCCACACCTGTACGGTGGTTTGCTCTGGTGTGGGGCAGTTTGGAGAAATGCCTTGCTTGGCTGCATCTAGCGCTGGCGTTTGGCGCTACGGCTCTCTTAACACGGCAGATCCATCCAGGCAGGAGTACACGTACGGCCGCAGAGCTGCACCGGTGCTCAAGGTGACCCGGGACGTTTGCAGTCGGGGCCAGAAATGCTTGTTTTAAGGTATACCAAGCTTCAGGGGAAACAGCCCGTTTTAAATCAGCCTCGGCCTTCGGTGTTTCTGTTTCTGCCGGTGTTAACGCAGGGTTGGATAGTTCCCAGAAATGTGATAGGGATTTGGGGTTTCACCCCCTCCTGCATCCCCTGCAATAACATCTTTCCATCTTGAGAGAACCTGATAGCAGCCGCTGCTGAAGCGAGCGGATGAAGACAGCGGGCTCTGGTGCCGAGTGCCTTCCCTTTTTCAAGTTGGAAGCTTTCAGCAGCCTCTGGGAATTCAGAGGGTTTATTTTAAATCAGGATTTCTGTTCATCTTTCAGTTAATTTCCCTGTTCTTGCATAAATTCACAGGGAACAGTGTGGCACTCGTTGAATACTAAATGCTGCTTGTATCGTTTTATGTTGAAGTACATCGTGATAGGCTGTGGAAAGTGTGCAGCAGAATGAATTTGCAAAACAGTCCCTATTTTGTTGTCGAGAACGTGTGATGATTTTGAATGGTATGAAGTTTTAACGGCTGTTAAATCTTTGCAGAATGTCCAGCGTAACTCTTCTGTGTCTGCAAATCATAAGTAACTCGGCCATGCCACAGTCAGGCAGGCACAAATCCCCTTTATGCCGTACTGCACCATCTGTCCGGTCTATCTGTGTCAAATCTGGCTTGTTTGGGTCGTCCTTCTGCAGTCTGTTCCGGACAGATCTAACGAAGATTTCTGGCCGATGAATATTTTTCTCTCTATGTTTGTAACGCAGGTAATAAACGTGTTTTTCATGCCAATTTTGTAACACACTCGGTAAACAAGAAGGTGGTAGTCAGTACAAATATTTTTTTGTCGCGGTCGGCCAGAGTGTTTTTTTCAGCTACAGCACCTTTTCAGCAGTTCCTGAGTACGGTATTAACGTGAAATACCTGAATGAAGGGATCGTACTTCAGGCACTGGCAGGCTCACGAGCACCGAATAGGATAGCGTAGATTCGTCTGTTGCCTGGGGCTTGTGTTCTGTTGATTCGCTGCTACCCTGGAAAGGCTCCGTTCCGTTTGCGTTAGTTTTGTGGAATGTCAGAAATGAATATTTGAAAGAATGAACTGTTTCATTTCTATTTCATTTTGCCGGTCCGTGTGAGGTGTAAGCTGTCCCTTCGGAATCCTAGAGGGGTGCAAGTAACAGTCTTGCAGCAGGACAAAAATAAACTCTGCATTTTGCAGCTAACCTTTTCTTCTGACATCTTTCCAAACCCAAAGCGATGCAGTGACGTAGGTGCGTGTGGATTACAAAGGATGCTGATGCGACCGGTGCTCTGCTGGCAGCTCCTGGTTGAGGGGGAGGAAGCTCCGGTTTGTGCAGCGCCGGCTCTGTGGGCATTAACGTGCGGGGCGAGCCTGCGGGAGGGACGCTCGGGAGCCCGCGGCGGGAGCCTGACTCACGCGTCTACGTGACTCGCAGGTTGTGTCGGCGAACTGGCGGCTCTGCGCCCCGGCTGCGCCGCTCTGCGCCCCGGCTGCGTTGCCTGCGAGCGTCTGCGCGCCCAGCCTGCGGTTTGGGGTGTGCCAGCTCGCTCCGACGGCTTGGGAACCTGAGTTTTCTCTCCGGGGCGTTATTAAAGGCAGCATAGGTACAGCCTGCGTTCATCATTACCCTCTCAAGAACCAGATGGCAGAGTTTTTCCTGAGATGCCTGTTTGGAAAAAGAAGCCAGAGACAATCTAAAAATTCTGCATTTTTCCATATTCAGTCCCATTACTGCGCTCTACCTCTCACCACCTTCCCGTAGCCTCGCTTAATTTTTTTTTTTTTAATTTTTTTTTTACCTTCACTTGGATGTGCTTTCCACAGAGAGATTCCTGCTCCGGAGACAGCTGAGCCTGATGCACAGTGCCGTGCGGAAGGGAACGCAAACGCTGGGCGTTCAGGAATGAAAATGGCCGAATCACCGTGTGGTGGGGCAGCCTGTTAAGATGGAGTCAACCAAGCAGATCGTTCTAGAAATCAGAGGGGACAATTTTGCTGTCACTGATGAAATTATGAGGCTTCTTTTGGCATGGTGTGTTGAGATTGGTGCCGTCACTACCGGAAAGGTTTTGTATAAAATTCCACCTTCAGTGCAGCGTTCTGCCCGGGTGCAATACCAAGTGTCGCACAACTAAGACCTAACAAGGGTATCCTTAGGGAAAGAAAGGGCTAAGCAATGGTCGTAGGTCGGTTTTAACCTCTTGCTGCCCTCACAGCGCACGGTTGTTAATGGAGGCTACAACAGTTGAAAAGCTAACCTAGTGTAATCCTGAGCTTTGTGTTAAAGCCTCTTACTAGCGCGTCGTGCATTTCAAACCACTCCCATTAACATATCCACTCTGAGAAATGTACTGATCCAGACGGTTTCTGCTGTTACTGTTCCAAATGAGGATGCTTTAATTACCGCTGACCCGATTTGAATACGGGCTTGACTGACTGCGTTGAAAATATCGATTGCGGTGCGTTGGGTTGGCCGTGTTTCGGCTTTGTTCCTGCTCAGACCTCTGAGTTTAGATCTCACGTTTTCCGTCGTGCTGGCAGAAGAGAGCTGTAGCACGTGTGCTGGGAAGAGGGATTTTGCCCACATCAGGATCTCGGAGCCCGTCCTGTCCGTTCTGGTCTCTCGGTGGTTTAGGTGACGTGCTGTTAACGAGGGCTCGTGTTGTGTTTGGGACTGCAGCGCGTTGAGCACGCCGCGCCTCACGTGAGTAACAGCTGGCCCTGCTGCTGCTGCACAACCCATGTTTCTGCGTTTACTGCGTGCAGACCTTTCAGTTGTGCCAGGGAGGAATAAATTGCACTGCTTTTCACATAGTTTAAAATCCCAAATCCATAACAGGTGTCCCTGAGCATCTGGTTTTCTTTTTTTTTTTTCCTTCTCAGTTCTCTTTATTTGACAGTGCTTTTAGAGCTTTCAGATTTTATTTTTGCCTTGAAAGTGAAACAATACTCAGGATTTCCCTTGGGGAACAAAGCTTTTAGAGCCTGGAAGGACGGCAGAGAGCCTTTTCCTCTGGAGGTGTTTCTTCACCCAAGATGGCTGTCCAGAGTGATGTGTAGGAGCAAGGGAAAGCAGGACGGTCTGGAGAGCTGCCGGCTGTGGAAAAGGACTGTGTAGTAAACAGTCATTAGGTGGAAAATGATCAGGATTAACGCTTTTAAATTGCTTCAGGGCTGTGTGGTTGGTTTTTTTTTTTACTGTAAATCTGCAGGTATAAATCTTAAAGATGTGAGAACATTAGCTTTTACTTTTAAAATATAAATAAGGTCCTACCATTTGTCTGCAAACGTTCCTTCACGACCATATCACCCTGTCATACTTTGAAAATGGAGAGAAAAATGAAAAACACCTGCCATTGTTATTTTCTAAACAATTCCAGAGCCTGAGTCTCGATATTTTTTTCTTTTTTTTTGATTATGTGAGAGGCAGTGCGAGTGTTTTACAGGCTAATTCATAAAATTGCATTTGCAGTGTCAAATTCTCTACTGGGATGTCTTGTGTGAGTTACTGCCTGGGTTATCTCGGGTGGGTATGGCGATTTTAAACACAGATGTGATTGCTCAGCTTGCGTACAGCGAGCTGCACTCCGGAAGCATTTGCTTTCCACTCACTGGACTTTTATTTCTGCCTTATAACTAGCCAGATTCTGCATCCCTCTGCTGCTGTCTTCGGGATATAACCCTTCCTCAGGGTTAACATTCAGTATCCGTGTCGATATTTTCTTGTTTCTCGCCATTAATTCGAGAAAACGGTGTGGTGATGGTCTCCTTCTGGATAGCTGTTGCCCAAGCAATGAGAAATAGCCTGGGATTCTGGCTTTCTTCAGTTGATGGTGTCCGTCTCGAGGCAGTCGGGGAACAGAGGTTGGTTTATTGTGGCTGAGTGCTCTGTACAGCCCACAAACTGGCTGTACATTATTCTTCTTAAATAATTTTTATTCTTACTGCAGGTACATGAAATAATATTGACATATAAGGACCGCTCTGCTCAGGATCCAAGGCAAGCCATCAATGGCACGTGAAGGATGTCTTTTTTGGTTTCTTTCTTCCTCTATGGGAATTCCTTCATATATTTCCATATCCAAAGACCATTAAAGGCGCTGAGGTCTTCTCAACTTCAGGGGAAAGGTGGAGGTTTTCCACAGCAAGCCCTGAGCGCAGGGAGCATGCATCAGGAAGGCAGAGCTACAGCGAAACTGAGTGCCACTAGCCAGCAGCACTTTTGTTCTTGGAGGCAGCTGGTCAGATTCAAATCTGAGGTAAAAGCAAACCCAAAACCAACCAGACAAACCCCCACCTCCTGGATAAGTTAACGGATTTCTACTTTGGTTGGAACTCAGAGCAAATTTGAGTGGTCTGTGCAGATGCTGAGGGAAACGGCACAGTTTCCCCACAGTTCTTGAGCCACGTAGTAGAGCAACTAAACATCAAACTTCTTATGCACTTGAAAGAAACACATACAATTGAACTGGCTGAGGATCCATCTGTTGGAAACAGTGGAAGGCAGATAAAAAACCGTTCAGGGAATGGAGTCGGCCTGTAGTGGAAGTGTTTCCTCACTTCAGGAGAATGGGGAGCCGTTTTCTGAAGCAGCGCACGTTGCCTTGCCGTCCATGGCAGAACATTTTATGATGTAAAATGGGACTTCCCTGTACTTGTCGTTTCTTAATGTTTCTTTTTGCCAGCTGAATTCCCTGAGGTGGAAAGGGAAGCTGCATAGACCCCACCGGCATGCTGTTTTCCGTGTCTCTTGGTCCGTGTTCAGTTAGAGACAGGGTGGCTGTATGTGGCAGCAGGGCATCTGTCACACCTGCCATTTGGTGAGCGAGGAAACTCTGTAGTAGTTGACGCATTTTATTTATTTAAGTATTTATTTGAACTTTTTTTGAACCAGAAGTACAATTGTGATTGACAAAGTCTATTTCAGAGCTGTAGGAAAAACTTAATCTCCATAGACCCGTTTTTCCAGCCCTCCCAATGGACCAGATTGACTGTTTTTCAGATGGGAACTGAGTGTCTAAATCTGTAATGAGGTCACAACCTCCACAGAGGCTGCCTTGTGTGAGCCACATCACGGGAAAGGATGAAATCATTTTTCAGGAAGAGTTTATCAGCTGCTGTGGCCTGCGGGAAAGGTGAAGGCACATGTCAGGTTATCCGACCAAGTCACCGTGTGCTTGGGACAAGCTGGGAAGGGAGCCTGGGTGCTTCTCGCTTGACCATGCTGGAGCAGAAATGCCAGCTGTCACGTGCATTGGTTTGCAGAAATGCAACCTTTTTTTTTGTGTTTTATCCTCTTTTGTAAATTCTTGAATTCTTGGAAAAACAGCCGAGTGATCGTACCTTGTTTTGCCATTTTATGCTGGCGGAAAGAAAGCAATGATGTCATTTGAAATGGTGAAGCCATTACACCTCAGTTATGAAAAATGCCAGGGACTTTCTGGTGGTTTTATGTTCATAGTATTTGCTGTCAGCTCCAGCACATTCCAAATATTTAGTAGAATAAATTTAATGAGCTGGGGTTCAGCAATCTGGCTGGGGCTGGGTTACTTTGTAGGCAGCTTAACCTGAGCGCTGGCCACAGTGCGGTTTGGGCATCTCTGCAATCCCGGGGAAGCAGCAGTCCCCAGAGATGCTGAGCAGATGCTGTTTGCCAGTAAATAGGGGAAAAAAAAAAAGAAGAAAGAAGATGAAAATGAGTAGGTATTTAGAACAGCGTCTTTGGGCTGATGAGATATTTTATCGTGAGTTCTAAGTGCTGGGGATTTGGCAGGATGTGTCAGGTTTAGTTTTTGGGACATGAAGTAAGAATGAAATAGCCTGATTGCATTCGAAAGTTGCCAGATAATGAAAACAACAGCCAAGATCTGATTTAACTATGAAATGAATACCAAGCGGTGTTTATGGAGCTATGAAGAGATTGTTATTGAGAGGAGACAAGTGGAGATCAAAAGTTATTGGGTTTTGAAGGAGGAATTCTAGAATGTTCTTCAAGGATAGCACGCATAGTTATCTTATTAAAAACTCCGAGAGCAAACAGGTGATGGAAACAATATGTGAGATACCGTCCAGTGGACAGAGCTTCATAAATCTGCAACATCTGTACCCAATTATTTAGTTTCTCTGGATATTTTTTTTCCCTGTAGCACACATTTCTCACTATGAACTAACGGTACGTAATAATAAAACCTTGGGTGTTTGCCAGCACAAACAAGGGTTTGGCTAACTTTTGGAGTGTTTGTGGAAGTAGAAAGCCGTGCAGCTGTTGAATTGGGTACGTGCCAGCTGAGGATCTATTTCCCAGACAAAAAAGTCAAATCAGAATGAAATGATAATCAGATATTTTGCATATCATTTGCTTTCTGCGGGTTTTTCTTCAGCTTCTGCTGCGGCATGTTGTGACTCCATGGGATTTGTAGGCAGGTTTTGGGCTTTGCACCTGGTAACCAGTAGAAACTGAGCGATGGCAGAAGAAATACAGCCTGTTTGTTGTGGTTTTTCCCTGAGTGCTTCGCAAGATGGGACGTGTGAAAATATGTGTACCGCACTGCTGCGTCCCTGCGAGGTCAGAGCAAAGAACCGTAAAGCTCTCGGACCAGATTATTGGTTTTTTTTATTCTTCTGTTGTCACAAAGCACTTTCCATGCCCTGGGTGCAGAAGGCTCGCAAAGCCGCCGTATGCAAACCAAGCCGCGTTCACACATTGCCAGAAGCTGTTTATAACCAAGTGCCAACACCAATAGTTAGATATTTTGGAGAGCTAAACGTCACGGGTTGGTTTATTTGCCTGTTTTCCGTAGAGTGGGAATGACGTGCACCTCAGGTGCTGGGGAGCCCTGCTCCCAGCGCCTGGAAGACGTCTCTGGCCGGTTGCGTAGCCGCCGTCCGGGGTGAGCTGGTGCTGTTAAAGCAGCTGAGGCGACTTAGGTAATGGCAGGAGTCTACAAGATGGTACTCTGTTAGCAAGCTGACATGAGAAACCTGGAAAGAATCCTTACTATATCGTATATAAAATGGTAAATATCTCTGTCTCGCATGAAGCGGCATCTAAGGATGTACCTAAAAAAAAAAAAAAGGCTTTACCATAGATGAAACATCAAAGAACCAAGCTAACGACCAAGTTATTTGAGATGTAGCTTTTCTGGGCTTTTGCTCCACATCCATCATCTTATTTCCCAGGGTTTTAAATTCTGGCCTGAGTGCTTTTTCCTCCCAGGATGCATCTCAAATTGTTTGGTCACAAATGCCCTGAATAACAAATTGACTTAATTTAGATGGCATTAGGGATCTTTAACCCATTTCAAAGGGCAGGGATGCACTGAAGACCTACAGGCATGCATTTAAATTAAGGCAATAATGATATATATTTCTGTTCCTTGCCTGGCTATTTTATCTATGCATCAGATGAAAGTTTAAGGGGAAAGGTTTCTGTTAGTCTTGTCGGGAGTTGGCCAAAAAAATGTGAAGAATGTAGGAAGGAATTAACAGCTGGTGTCCATTTAAATCTTCGGTGTGGGCAAATGCAGGCAGTGTGCTTTGGTTTACCTGGTTTCCTCCTGGTTAGTACCCACTAAAGGTTAGTTTAGAAGTGAGGAAACCAGTTTGGACATGGTGGTGCTGTTTCTTCTGCCAAGAGGCTGATGGGTGGATGGTGGTGCGTGTTGTGTTTCCTCTGGGGAGGATGAGACGCGCTTCCTCTTCTTTGGGAACCAGCTCAAGCTGGGTTTGGGTACTTGAACCAGAAAGTGGTGAAAACGTGATAGCGCTGAAGCAGACGCACGCATGCGGTTGGCGTGTTCCCTCCTCTACGGCCTTGCTGGGGGCACCTGCCATCCCAGTATCTTGAGGTAAAAAATTGCATGATTTTAAAGAGAGAAGGGAAAATCGTGCACTTGAAGAGAAATACATTAAAGATTATCCAGCACTCTGATACTTTCCCACTGAAGAGGGGCAAAGGATGTAGTCACCCCAGAGGCTTCACGTGCAGACGTGCTGGGGCAGAGCCGTTCCCGCTCAGCCCATCCGTGATGGGTGCGCTGACCGCCTTGCCGTGAAACCTGCAATTTGTTGCTAATTTGCAGAACAGTTCTTAACATGCGCGTTTCCAAGTGGGGAATTAAATACCCAACCGCTCTGCTCTGTTTCTCAGTTCACCTTCCAAAGATTTCTGAATTCAAACAACCGCTGACATTCCCTAGCCAACAGGTACTGTCTTGGTATAACCTCACCAAAGCAGAAGTTGTCCTGTTCTGTTAGTAATTCTGCTTTTATTTCTGCGAAAGGAATAACGGCTGGAATCCCAATGGTCCCTGTCACATAGCGGTGCTGCACTAAGTTTGGCCATCCAGGGGCAAAGCTTTGCACGATCCTGGCTGTGACTTGGGTTTTGGCATCTGAAGGAAATACTCATCCTGGAGCCGTTTTCAGGCGAGCCTCCTCTGGGTCCAGCAGACTGTCCGAAACCCAATTCCGTGCTAGGCCAGGTCTTTGTCCAGACCTCACTGAGCCGCTACAGCAGCTCTGGTTAGAGCAGAGCCAGCTCAGCTGCAGAGACGTTGGGAATCTCTGGTTCCTGGACCCAGTGCCGGAGTGAGAGCAGGTAGATCACCTCGGCGTTGCCCCGCGGTGACTAGTGCTGCCTCGTGTCTCTTCCTGCTGAGAATCTCTGGGTGGTTGGGGTTGGGGTTGCTCCTTCGTGGGCTGGCGCTGGAGCTTAGCGTGCTGCTGGAACCAGCTGTTGATTCAGCTGCGTTGCCTGCTGTGGCCTTATGAAGTGTGTTAGCAAATCTGTCCCTGCTCCCACCCCCGGAATCTGGGTTTTGTTGGTTGGTTGTTTGTGTACTAACTCAAAACCTGCTGACTGAGTAGCAGGTTATTTCTTCCAGGCCGCCCCTTTAAATTGCTTCCATGCTCTGCCCGCCTGGCTGTGAAATATCGCTAATAAACAAATCCCAGAACAAAAGCCTACACAACAGAACATCCTCTTCTCCCTAGGCGTCTCCCTGGGTGCGGTTTCCCGCTGCAGCTCTGCAGATTGGAGGGAGGCAAAGCCAAAACAGCTCAGTCTCATTCTTCCTGCCCTGGAAGTTGTCATCAGGTGGCCTCTCCTCACCGGCACCTCTGAGGAGGCAGGCGATGGCCTGTGGACAGGCTCTTTCCTGAATTTCTCCTCCTTGGCCGAGAGCGGTGGAGCCTTTCCCTGCCCTGAAATAAAAAGCTGCGCCACGGAGGAGGTTTGTCTAGGTGTAATGCAGTGTATCTGGAGGTTTCTCCTTGCTTTTGCGTCCCCTCCCTCCCAGACACTCCTGGATTGCCGGAGCCGGGAGCGTGCTGGGCTCCCATGGCTGCATCTCGTTCTGGCTGTGCCTCAGCTCGGCCTTGCGGCATGGCCCGGGTGGGCATCGCGTCCTCCTCCCTGCGCGAAGGGAACCGGGAGCTCGCGGGGAGGCAGGGAGGGGAGACCGGCGCAAAACCTGGGCAGCTTTGGCTTAGCTTTTGCATTCACACGTGGCTCAGTTGTCCTCTCGTTGCGGATGTTCTCTCGCTGTAAATGTAATTCATGGCTGTTGCTTCTCCGTAAGATCACGGAAGGAGGGAGAATTGAGGCACAAACCTCCGGTTCTGCCTTTATGATTGATGAAGACAACGTTGAACAGCGTCTCTAGTCCTCTCCCATCCCCAGAAACTTGGCTGCAGCTCTCTTCTTTCGGATTAATATAACAACCGTGAAGTTATATCAATAAATTACATGGTCACACGTAGGCAATCACAATATTTGTCGAACGATCGAGTGACTTCCAAGGTTTATGTTTTTTTCCTAAGGAGTATTTCATTTTAGGCCGCAGGCGAGCTGGCCGCTGCAGCCGTACGGTTTCCCCCTGATGGCTGGCAGCAGCCCGCGGCGGGCTGGGTACCACCTGGCACTGCCAGTTTGCTGGAGCGCTGGCTCTGGAGCGCTATCAAAACAAACAGTGGTGTCCCCGAGGGTGTTCACGTCGTCTGGGACTTCCTGCCAAGTTAGGGTCACGGCTAGGGTCAGGATGTTAAGGTTTTTCTGCTGTTCCTCCAGCACGGACAGTGATGCCCTCATCCAAAGAAGAACCAAACGTCTGACGGCCTCAGGCAGTGGGAGCATCTCGGTTTTCAGCCCTTTGCTGACACACCGCTGGTTTCCAAAGCCGGGTGCTCCGTTTCTCGTAAGCTGGGTCATGAGAGAACAGAGACCAGAAAATGGGAAACTCCTTTCCGAGAGTAACGGGTTTTGGTTGGAACTCTGCTCTGCATGAGCACTGGAGAAACACTAAAAGAGAGGTTTTGTTTTGTTGCAGTGAAGAAGAAGGTAAATACTGCTGTAGACAATTGCCCTATTTTTTCACATTCTTTTGGTGAAGGTCAACCCACAGATAGCTTCTAGAACTAGAACATGGTAAAACTAAATATTGTCCTTTAAATTTCCAGTGACTGCAGAAGGAATTTTTTTTGGTGGTTTCTTTGGAAGCCTGTTGATAACTATTGAAATACGTCAGCTTTCCTTTGTGCCAGACCACGAGCCAAGATGTGCCAGGTGCCCTCCAGCAGCTGAAAGACCCAGCGTGTTCATCCACGCGTACTTTCAGGGGGACTCTTCAGAGGTGTTGGGAAGAGCACCTTTGCCTTGCTCCGTGATAGGTGAGAAGGGTCAAATGCAGAGGTTTTTTGACAAAATTACAGGGTTGCTTGAAATCTGAATGCTCCTTTGAAACAAGGTGTCCCGTCTGCACGGCACGTCCCGGTGAAAATCTGCCGGGGTAGGTGTCCATTCATAAACAGGGAGACAGCCGGTTTTTCCGCTTTCTTGTCTCTTCAGTTTTACTGTGAAACATCTGAATTGTGGTAAAGCTGAAGTATGTATCGAATAAATCTTATTTTGACAGCGGGAGCCTGCGTGAGAAAGGTCCTTCCTGTGATTTCAGAAGGGGCTGAGCTGAGCTGGAGCCTGTTAACTTACCAGCATCAGAAGATTTTTGCTATTATGTTCTTTTTTTAAACAAAAAGTCCAGGCAATTCCATAGTCAAAATTGTCTCTCTGAGTGCTTCATAGTAAAATGGGGTCTGGAAAAGCTGAAGGGCTCTTGGCCTGCTGGCAGTCGTGTTCCTCCGAAGAAGCATGGACGTGCCAACTGGTGGTTAGCGATGACCCCGCAGATCGGAACGCGCAGGTGCACAAACACATGTTGCTCGTCTCGTAAAGCCCCGCCGACATGCGGGATGATATTCCAGGCACTGTCCAGAACGTAGCCCCCCATTTCGCCGCTCGCTTTTCAGTTTCGAAGAGACCAGCCGCGTTTGCTTTTGGGTGGCCAGGCACCAGAACAGGGCTGCAAAGTTGGAGTAGCAGATTTATTTGAAACTTATGAACTGGCACCTGAGTTTTACCTCATGGGAATATTTTCAGTGGGCCTGGGCTTTGTGAAAGGAACCTTCTGGATGGGTCACCCGACACGGGGATGCAGCTTTTTCTGAAAATGGGTGGGAGATCTGTTAACTGAGGTGTAGAAGTTAACAAATGGCAGATGTAGGAATGGAGATGGGGAGAGAAACCGTAGGGCAGAGCCGATGAGCTGGTCCCCCAGGTTTTTTCCAGCTAATCCAACTGTGTAGCAGGACATGCCCAGACATCCTAATAATTCAGCAGGCTGCCTTTGACCAGAGCCCTCCCCACCTCCCTCCCCTCCGCAGCTTGACAAAACGCTTTCTCTTACACTCTTCAGCTGAGGAGGGGAAAAGGAAGGGCAGTCCCAGAGGGGATTTGGTGCTTACTCCACCCTTCGCTGTTATGTGTGGTAATGTTCAGTTCTGCTTGGCTGTTGTACTCCTCCTTATGAGCTTCTTTCAAAAAACTGCTGCTTTCTGCCTGAAATGTCTGCTTTTTTCTGATTTATTTTCTTCATGGTTTGTGTATAGTTGATGGAGGGGCGTGGGCTTCTCTGGAGGACAGTTCAGAGGCAGTATCTCTGGGATGCTCCATAGGGAAAAGTGGGAACCTAGAGAGTCTCACCCCACAACTCCAATCATGTGTCTGATCTTGGAGAAAACCGATAGGAAGCCCACCTCCCCGTCCCTTGCCATTTTTAGGAGGCTCTTCAAATAATGTTAGCACGTTACAGGTTGCATCCTTGGCTGGGTAGAGCTACCCCAGATTACAGAGGACAATATCAATTTATTCTAGAGTTTTCAGGGAAAAAAAGTACTGGAATCTGGATTTGCTGGGTAATGGATAAGAAACTGGGTAAGATTTCATAGCCTTAAATGTGGAGAGAATCAGACTAGGAGATTTTAACGATCCTTGCTGGAACTGAACAGTTTGAAATAGAGATTTAGTTCAGGTTTACTAAATAACTTTTTGTTTTTTCAGTCGTTAGTAGTTCCTGTGTGCTCTTGGCTGGGATGCTGGGTGCTTAGCTGGAAGCACTGCAGGTGCGTAACAGCCACCCCTGCTGAAAACCCTTGGGTTTCCAGTACAGTGAGCTGTAGTTTTGTTTACAGCGAAGGGCGCAAACGCTTTTTGAAGTTGTTTCCATGCTTATGTAATACGTACCGGCCTCCCAGCTAGAGAGTGATGTCCTGGGGACCTCAGAAGGAAAATAAGAGGCTGTAAAGCACCCTTAACTCCCTGGCTGCTGGCTTTGAAATGATGGGTTATCTGAGATGCGGGAAGCAGACCTCACTCGTGAGGGATGGGCTGCGTGATCTGAATGACCTCTGCGCTCTTTTCCAGCCTGCGTTGGGAATAAAGCGGCTGCAGCCTTGCTTTGTTGGTGCATTCCTGAAGCGTCTGTGCCCCACACGCTGATTGCGGCACTGGGCTCCCCGGTAGCGCAGCCTGTCCGCCCCTTTCCGATCTCGGCCTCCGCGTCCCGGAGTGTGGCCAGCCGGAGGAGCCAGCACCAGAAAGTGAGTTGACTCAGGCAGCAAGCAGGAAAGCAGAGAAAATAGATGGAGTGCTCTTGGGCTGGGAAGTGCAGAAACAGCGTGGTTCTGTTTGTGGAAGGAAAGGTGGGAATGGGAGCAGGACCCCGCACGCAAGAGAGAGAGAGGATGTTGGGTGTCAAGGGGGTTAAAGCCGTGCCCTGTTAGCATTTTTATTATTTTAGGATTGCTTTAGCAGCTGAAACAACACGCCAAAATGCAGACGGTTGGGTTGCCCGCGCTGCCCGGTCAGGACAGGGGAGCCTTCTGTCTCTAAAGACCGTGTTGCAGTTCTCGTAACACCGAGCAGCGGTCGCGGGGCTGAGCTTGGAGGCAGGCTGGAAACCAGCTCCTCAGGCTGCAGGTTACATGTGGGTTTAAAACGACATTAAAAAAATATGAAATATCCGTCGTGCCGCTGTTAGGGAGCTGGATATTGCTCAGAATAAATGCAATGTTCAGTTACATCTTAACTAGATTTCCTTCCTTTAATAATAATAATTACTCAAAAGTGAATGTGTTGCTGAAGAGCTGGACTGACTACCCTGGTCCCAGTCATCACTGGGAGAAAAGCAGTGCAGACTGGGAGTGAGAGCATCCGGAGGTGGGAATGCTGCAAAAATTGAGCTGATTTCTGTGCTCGTCCAGCCTTGGGTTCAGCGAGGGCTACGGGAAAGGAGGCGGTTTGTAATTTTGGTTTCTTTGATGCACACACCTGCTATGTAGGAGATGGAGAGAGATCGTTCTCGTTACCGCGGTGGTTATGGACCATGAGGTCTATACCCTAGAGATGGAAGGGTCTGTGCCCCATTTTCAGTCCTCTCAGCTCCTACAGAACTTACCTTAGCTGTCAGAAGAACTGCAATGGGTTGGACTGTGCGCCAGCCAGGGAACAGTCTCATTAGTGTCTTTACACAAGTAACGAGACCGTTTGGGGATTGCTGTTCAGAAATATATTTTCTTGGATCCCAGCACCATAAAAACCTCTTGACAGTTCTTAGATAGCAAGAGTAACACGAAACTGACTACAACGTAGAATGTTTCAGGGAAGAATAGTAACTCTTGCAAAAATAATGTTTACTTTAAAGATAAATGTAACTATTAGGAAGTAGTTCCAGATGTGTGGTTATGGCAGAACTTCAGTGATTATAGTCTTAGCTGTTTAGTGAATGACATGATTGCATTTCAAAGTAGCCAATGAATTTTTTTTAAATGAATTCATTCGTCAGATGGTCTGAATAAAACTGTTTATTTTCTGTTATTTGAGAAACAAACACAGCAGATTCTGGTTTATTTATGAAAATAAATGCAAAAGGTCTGACCCCTGAATGTTGCCTTTGAAAATTGTCTGAGAACATGTTCTTCCTGGTAGCTGATTCTTTCTTCAAGCCATTTCCTCTTTTTGAAGATAATGCCAACCCCCCTGCCTTCAAATTATGCAATGTATTTTCAAGAATGCTTTGATATGAAATTATTTGATCTCTTCAGTTTCATGGGGTCTTCTAGTATTGTATCAACTGCAGAAGGCAGTGATCTATTTTATCAATGAAGACGGAAGTTTTCAAATTTACAAAACCTTCTTTGCCCGTCAATGAAGTTGGGACCTGCCACTTCTAAAATGTCTTGTTATCCCTAAGCGCGTGTCTGGCGTGTTCTGAGAACGGGTCGGCTTGGAGATCTCTGCATGAGACCGCTCGGGATGTTGACAGCTGAAATTTATGTCACGTTTGGCTCTGCACAGAAAACATTGTTCCTTTATTAGATTGGTATTCCGGCTTAAAGCCAGGCCAGGATGTTAAAATTACAAAGGTTGTTCCGGCCGCAGCACAGGCTTTCTCCTGTCCCCGTGCTTTCCGCTTGTGCTACATATTCCATAGTGATTTCTTGCGAGGGTGTTAGCGGGCGCTTTGCGCGTGAGTGGAGAGCGCTGCGGTAAGCGAATGGCACACAATACAACTGTCGCCTGCTTTCTGCTGACCACGCAGTCGATAAAACAAATCTGTGCTCACAAAGTACTTGTTGAGATCATCGAGCAGGGGAGGTCTCGCCAAATAAAATTACAATATTGAGCAGCAGTTAGTGCGAGTAATATGTCAGGCTTAAAATAAATATGTAAATATATGTGTTACATAGGTTGGTTTGGTTGGGAGGGACCTTCAAAGCCCACCCAGTCCAACCCCCCTGCCAGGAGCAGGGACATCTCCAACCAGATCAGGTTGCTCAGAGCCCCGGCCAACCTGGCCTGGAACGTTTCCAGGGATGGGGCATCCACCGCCTCTCTGGGCAACCTGGGTCAGTGCTCCACCCTCAGTGCAAAAAAATTTCCTTCTGTATATCTAGTCTGAATCTACCTCCCTCTCTTTTAAAACAAGTATGGCTCATCCTATTGCAACCGGCCCTGCTGAAGAGTCTCTCCCCACCTTCCCTGCAGCCCCCTTTGGGCACTGGGAGCCGCTCTCAGCTCTCCCCGCAGCCTCCTCTTCTCCAGGCTGAACAGCCCCAGCTCTCTCAGCCTGGCCTCACAGCAGAGCTGCTCCAGCCCTCTCAGCATCTGCGTGGCCTCCTCTGCACCCTCTCCAACAGCTCCACGGCCTTCTGATGTTGGAGGCTCCAGAACTGCATGTGGGGTCTCACCAGGGCAGAGCAGAGGGGCAGAATCACCTCCCTCGACCTGCTGGCCACGCAGCTGGGGATGCAGCATATGTATATATTTATACAGACAAGGCTTTTTCGGCATGTCTTTCAAGTGCAGGGCTAATTTTATGGATGACATCTTACACCCAAGGTCATTAATAGTGAACTCAGCTACACTGAGAGCTCCAGGAAAATTCAGAACCATTTTTCCCCATTAGTGCCTGGGCAGTTGCAGACAGTGCTGCCGTTTCCGTTTCTCAAAGAGGGACACCCGTGGCGTTGAAGGAAGTTACTGTTGTAGCTCAGCCCATCTGCAGGACCTCCATTTCTGTACTAAGAAGCCTGGAGGTTCCTGCTAGAGCTTGTCTTTATCTTCCCTCTCCATTCCCGGAGGCACCAGGGGGTTGTGCTGGACCAGGGCAGGAGTCTGAAGAAAAATTGTTTTCCAGCACAGGCTCAAGGCAGCGGTTGCGCATTACGTAGCTGGATCTTTCCTTCGCAGAAGGCAGGGCAGCTTCTTTCAGTTCGGATCCAATCGTGTTGTCCTCACCTCACCGCAGAGGTGCTCTGCTGCAAGGTGCTTATTTTTACCACTGCAGCGTGTGTCCGCTACCCCTCTCTGCTGAGCCGCATCCCAGAAAAGGGAGCTTGATGTCAGCCGGTGAAAGAAGCAGCGCTGCTTTTATATTCAGCATCTCTACAGCATCAGAACAAGGATGCGAGTTTTCTAGCCCCATAGGTGCGGGATAACAGGCCCCTTTCATGCTCAATTTAGCTTTATCTGGGATAGATTTTGCTTGTGTGGTGCTCAGGAAGGGTAAGAGAAGGGATAAAGCCCAAGTTATAGGTGAATTTATGCTGGAGCCCGTTATGCCTACATCTAAACACAGATGGTACGGAAATAAATGAAATCCCGCGGCTACTAAATTAGCAGGTCTCTGCAGCCCGGTTTTAGGGTCACTGCTTTTATTTTTATAGTTTGAGCTGCTGCTTTTCCAGTGGCCTATCTTATCTTTATTAGCCACCGATGAAATGTAGAAAGCTGAAAAGACTGAAACCGGTGCTGATTCCACTCATTGTTTATACCACGGTTGCCCCATGGATTTAATTGGAATTAACCCTGATTTCTGCCTGTGTACAGGAATCACTGCGAGGCTTTTGTCCAGGCTTGATACCAGATGAGGATCAGCTGGTGAATGCTGTGCAGAAATGTTTCGAGTGGGACTTAATCCTTTCCCCCATCTTTCCTCCATCCTTTTGTTTGTTTGTTTGTCGCAGCAGAATCCGTCTGGCCCAGGAAGGACCCATCCATCCCCAGAGCTTCCTGCTGGAAAATATCATCCTAGATGTGCGCAATGGCAGAGTATCGTTTTAAAAACCTGTCCCAGAGCAAGTTTGGTTTTTTTTTTTTTCCTCCATATTCTTTCAGTCTGTTAGCAGCTGACCGTAACTGAAGCGATTTCTTCCCACCTTTTGTGAAGGTTGGATCGCTCACAAACGGGCTTCGCTAACAGCTGCTTATGTAACAGCCTGGAGCGCGGCTCGTTTCCCGTTCCTGTGCAAAACGAAGGGAGGATTTTACAAGTAAATACACGCGGAACCTTCAGGCAATGGGAGAAAATCAACCTGGCCTTTTTATTCTAGCACTCTCTGGAACATTAATGCCTCTTCAGTGCGCAAGCAGCGATAGCAAATGTGGGATTTTTTTCCCCAGGGAGCTGGGTTTGTGTCAGCTGCAGGATATCCGCTTTTTTAAATTTTTTTTTTTTTTTTTTTTTTGGACCGAACGTGGGCCTGTTGAAGCCGTGGCAGCCCCCTCCCGCGGGGCTGTGTCGGGTGGGGTGCCGTGCCCTGCTCCCCTCCGTCGGCAGGTGGCACCAGACGGCCGGGCCGGGCCGGGGAGAGGCGCCAGGCCAGGCCGGGGATGGAGGCCGCGCCAGGCCGGGCCTTGTCCCCTCTCCGCCACCCGGGGCCGTTGGTCTCGCTGCGGGGTGGAGGATGGAGCTCAGGGGCTGGAAATCGCCTCTCAGCCCGGGCTGGGGTCGCTGGGTGCTGGGAGGGAAGCGCCCGGGCCTGGCTCTGCCGGCTGGTACCGGGAGAAAAGGTGCGGCCTCTGCGAAGGAGCTCCGGCCTGGCACCCCTTGTCTGTTTTGCTGTTTTAAACGATGTGGGAGCTGAGAGCTCACAGGAGTGAGGACAGAAAGAAACATACAGGTAGATGCACAAAATTAGAGATTTTTCTTAGATGCTCTAAGTCTTCCTGTAATATGGCCATTTCTATTAAAACCTAGTCACCCCCTCCCCCCTTCCCCACATATTTAACTACATTCTTTATAGCTATTGTGTTTTTATAAATTGTGTGTCAGCTCAGTCTGAGCACTGACTGCAGAGCGGTTAGGTTGAGGAGGACACAAGGCAGCCGCTCCTTCACCCCCGGGGTGACGGGGGAGCGACGGAGAGAGCTTTGGGTCCGTCCTCCCAGGGCAGTGGCCGTTCCTCCATGGATCGCAGCCGTTCATAACCCTGCTCCTCTTCCCCTAGACGGGGTGTTAGGCTCTTTTATATTTAGTGCTGATAAGTACATGCAAATTCCAGTTAGAAAACAATGCAATATGCTAACAGTATCCGACTGCCTGAAAGAGGAGAACCTCATGTAAAGAGTTGCGTTGGTGGGCTACCATTTTGTTGCTAGGGTAAGCTCAAAGCAATGCATCAGTTAGTTGTTTGTGCCTGGATTAGTTCATAAATAAATTCCCAGGACCAGTCACAAAGTCAGAATTTGCATGTGAAGAAAAAAAATGTTTCTTTAGATCTGTGTTAAATGGCTTCTGCTGGTCAAATGCTTATGTGACTTTTCAAGCATTTGCATTTTTTTCATCAGAATTTGCACCATCTTCTAAAGGTGTTGAGGTCTTCTTTGCACTTCAGGTTTTTCTTAGCTGGGTTATCCGTGGCTCCATATGCTTTAGCCAACATTCACAGTTTGATAGAGCCCACAGGCTGCTTTTGAAAATAACAACTGTGAAAGTACCTCACTGTGCCGTTTCGTACATGTTGAACATGACGATTCTGCGTATGCGTATGCAGCAAAGTTACTGGCTTGAAATCTTGCTTTTGTGAAGCACATCATTTTTTAAAGAAGACTTGAAGCATATGTTCAGTTGCTTTCTTGAAGGACTGATTGGTATCTATCCTATTCTTGAGCTTATGCCCAGGCTTTGGGTAAAAGTCATTGATCAGTGAAACCAGAAGCCTTGAGCTTGAATTTTACTATTTCTTCCAATATGCGTACATTGTCTAAACGATTATTACATATTTTTCTTTTACAGAGGTTTTTAAGAAGGATCTGATGGTGAGAACAGATTAAGAAGGCTCAGGATGACGACAACAGTAGCGACAGATTATGACAACATTGAAATCCAACAGCAGTACAGCGATGTCAACAACCGCTGGGACGTCGATGACTGGGACAATGAAAATAGTTCTGCTCGACTCTTTGAACGGTCCCGCATCAAGGCCCTAGCTGGTAAGCACTCATCACCTGAGCAGAACTCTTGATGCGTACGCACGTGGTAGTACGGGACACTGTCCTTCTTCAGTGCCTGCACCTTGTTGGTAACGTGGAGCTGAATTTTCCTGAGGTCAAGTGGAGTTTGAACAATTTTTGAGATTGTTTTGTCCATTGACATTAGTGGGACGTGATGGTCTCATGGTGCTTTGCAGGATGTGCTCATATGTTTTGCAAATGCTTGGTTGTTCAGACTTATTTGGTGTAAGCATTGGAGGGCAGAGATTTCATCCATATATTTTTATTTTTTTTTTAATTAGAAGGTTGTACTGCCTCTGATTCTCACCTTCTCTGTCTCATCAGATATCAACCATTTTGACTGTGCGTTCAAATTATTTTGATTGGTTTTTTTTGTGGTTGGCAATGATTTTGGTTTCCAGATTTGGGGAAAACCAGAAGGATAACAAAATTCTATTTCAAAGTATCTTAATTTGGAGGTGTTCAAAACATCTCATCTGTCCTGAAACGGAAGAACGTGGTAGATGGAGGTAGCTGTCATTTAGTAAATAATACTGAAACTCCACAAATGTTTCTGGAGAAGCAGAGCTTCTGAAATACATGCTGTCTTCTGCTGAATTACACTTGTCAGCAGAGAAATGAAATGTGATTGGGTCTTTTTTTGTTTAAAATATTTGATTATTGTGTATTAAGGGCTGTACATTAACCAAATTTGTTTGTGCAGCGAGGAGATTATGTCATGTCCTCTCAGCTCCGAGGCATTGCCCTGCAAAGCAATTTTTATGCGTTCTGTAAATGATTTCCTGACTCTTATGGTAGCATGCCCACATTCCTGACCTCTGAACAAAATGCCTCAGTAGCGTGGGACATACTGTAAGCGTGAAAAACAGCTCAAAATGCGCTGAGTTTTCTGCTGCTGGGATTTTAGTTACAAGGACAGTTTTCAACCCAACACTTTGTAACGTGTTGAAGCAGGTTTGTTCAATTAGCTGTATGGAGACAAAGGTATCATCTGTTTAATTTGTGATTCCGATGAGACTGCCTCTGGAGCGCGGCGTGCCCTTTCTCCTCTGGATGCCGGCTGCGGGAGCGCGTTAGGTGCAGAACGGCGCTACGTGCCGGGCACAGGGCGGGATCGGGTTGGAGCCGAGCAGCAGGGAAATAAAGTAGTTCACACAGGTGGGCAGAGAGCAGATCGTATGACTCTTCCTGAGGACAGTAATCCTATCGACTTAATGGAGCTGCTTTCCTCGCAGAAAGGATGTGTGCTGAATTTTGCTATCTTTAGAAGACTTTTAATTACAGCGGTTCTCATCAGTGTGCCTTTGAAATTACAGGTGAAATGCCTGACCTGGAACAGGGCTGTGCTAAGCGGGGCAAGAGGCAGCCTGGCTGATGCCTGTGGCGGGAGATGAGAAGAATCTTGGCTTGTTTGTTTTTTTTTTTTATAGTTTGTTCTTGTTTGAGGAGGAAACTATTTTATTTGTGCCACATTAGTGATTTAGGTTATATTATACTTCTTGGGTAGGAAGTGCTTTTAGTACAGAGCTCATTAGCCACGTCTGGGTCCCAGATCTAGCCTTATTGCACTTGGTTGTTCCACTTAATTTTATGGCAAGCAGAGCTCCCCACCTAAGTAATGAATAATAAACATGAAACTCTTATTTCAAGGAGAAGTAACGTAAGGAAAGTACTTGAATTATTTAGATAACCTAAACCAAATACCAACGTCAAAGCAAATAATTTTGCTTGATTCAATTCAGAGGCATATTTAAACATTTTCCCAGAGTATGAGATATTTATTTTTTTTCTTAATAAGCATTATTCATAGTTATTTTAATTTGATACACTTCATACCTGTAATTCTCTACTGTTAGTGTAGAGAATGCTGTGTGCTGCCAGAACTTGGCTTAGCGTACCGCACCGCCGCAGCACTGTTTAAAGCCTAATCATCGTGCAGGCGAGAGGAACGGGGAGAGGTTTGTACTGCAGATCAAAGGCTGCGGTGAAAGGCTGGGCTGTGGTACTCCTGGCACCGTTCAACTTAGATTTTCGGAAGTGCTGTCTGGTGGGCAATCTTCCCTTGCATCTCCCCAGAAAGGCACTTCCAGGATTTTAACGGCTGCAGCCTGGAGCTGGGGTAGCAATAATCTCTGTCATTGTACTCTTTAAATCGAGACAGGCTCTTTCGGGAAAGGTGTACTCTAATCCAGCTGCTTGTCACGGGGTCAGACGGGATAATCGCTGCGTGAAAGCCCGCGGCTGCTGCTGCACACAGAGCCACGCTGGGTGACGGCGGGAGGCTCTTCTGGGCTCTAAACCCCGTAAATGGGACTGTCTCCTTGTCCGAGCGTGAAAGGATTCAAAACAAACAGAGCAGGCGCTGGTTCTTTCTTCTCCATCTATAAGATCAAACCCTTGGGTTCAGAAGTAGAACAGCCGTAGGCATTTCACGCTGCCTGACGAACGGTTGTATACTCACTATGAATCTTTCTGGTGGTGCAAGCAGCTTCTGTCCATGTTCTTCAACGAGTTGTGAAGTGCCTCTTCTGGGAAGCTTCCATCTTGTATTGCTTCTAGTTTACTGGGTTACACTTCAAGTAGAGAGTAGGTGAGAAGTAAGCTCTGCAGCCAGAGTCTGATGCTCTGTTCTAGAAAGAATCATAATGGCTCCATGTTCCTGCAGGATGCTGAAATATTTAGAGAGCAAAGTGGAAGGCGGTGGTCAGAATATTCTGTGATCAGAACAGACAACGTAGTGGAGAAAAGCTCAGTTAAAGCAGGTATAACATAATAACAGTAGAAAAAACGCTACTGTCAGCACAGCAGCTGATAACCAATATTATTTAAGTGGTCTGTACACCATGAAAATCAGAATGTGAAGAGTTGTTTCAGTTTTAAACAAATAGATCACCTGGGAACTCAGCTTTCAATCAGGATCCAGATTTGAAGGGATATGCAGCCAGATTGGTTACCATTCATGTTGAACTAACTCACTCTGCAACTGATAGGAGGAGAAGGTAACCGATCCCTGCTTCGCCAAGTAAGATATCCCACTGCAGGAAATCATCTTTCACCTGTCCTTATTCTCTGCGGTTCTTCGGAAGGTCTTGCTGGAAGAACGGGTAATTCTACCGACTCTGTAGAAGCCAAAAAGGTATCATGTTTGTGCAAAATTCTTCATTCACAAACCCTCAAGTGTTGGATTTCGTCTGCCAGGGACCATTAGCTAACAAGATCTGCGATGCAGCGCCTTGGCGCATAGAGCTCTTACGAAAGCCTTGAGCACTTCAGTTGTTCAGCAGAATTTGTCACGTTCGGTCTGGAACTGTGACATTCAGATGTACCGTGCTCACCCTCTCAGATGATGTTTTCAGATACTATGAGAATTATCACCTCAAAAACTTTAAATTTCTGCAGTTAGCTAATTCAATACTAAAAAACGCTTGGCTAAAGCCACAGCCTTTTCTGCTCAGTTGTATTTTGCCCTTTTGTCCTCTGTGTTCACCTGAGTGACCAGAGGGTCTGTGATTCAGCTGCCTGGCGTATGGATTGGAAATAGTTTCAAAGTTTATGAAATAACAGAGGCATATCTCGTTAGCGCAGGGCAGGTGGAGCTGTGCATTCCTTTCTCAGCTCCACCTACGTGACTGTGTGTAGGGCAGGATACTTGTCCGCGCCGCGCGCCGCTGTTCGTGAACCTTACAGGGGAGCACAGGAAAGGAGACTGCGTCCGTCACGCAGCTTTCCTTAGCTGTCTGTATCGCACAGAGAGAAACAAGGCTTGAGTTCAGGCTAGGGACTTAAATTCTCCCGGAAGCCAAAGGGGAAAACGATTGAAACCGTTATTGAAAACTTTTCTTTTCAATATAGCAGAATACCCTTTTCTTCAGGATAAAATGGTAGGGAAAACTTGCAGTGGGAAAGTGCTGGGGCTAGTTAGCCCTTTTGGCCCTGATATTGGAGTCATTCCCCCCACAGCTCCAGCGCAAAATGTCAGAACAACCCCCTAAAAAAGCGAAAAGGAAGATCCCGCTTTCAGTACTCTTCAGGTGTCGTGCACCTGCTTGTCCCTACTCTCTAGCATATCTCGCGTAGCAAAGTTCCTGCTGTTTCACTCTGAGTACACACTAAAGACAGAAAAAATCTGCGCGGTCGGGATGAAGTTTCAGGTCTCAAGTCAATAATTCAAAAAAACATTCAGAGCTTAAGAGGAGAAACCTTTGGTTTATTCTTGGCTTTGAAAGAGCATACTGAGAATGGTCTCTTGCAGCACATTTGATGAACATCCAGTACCTGAGCTATCTGGGACTTGACAACCAGTGCACTAATTTTAATAACAGCCAGTGGTTAAGGAAGGAGAACTCAGCAGTATATTGATGCTTGTAAGTCAGGTTTGAAGGTCATGTGAAGGATTCACTTGACACTAACAGAAATAAAAACCTTACAGCAACGCAACTGCAGGTGCATCTTCTCAGCACTGGCAGGGCTGGCTGTTAGTCCGTGGTTTTGTTTAGCAGCCAGAGGCCTGATGCAGACTTACTGAGGTGAGCAGGAAAGGGTGTGTTTTGAAAAGTCTTACTTTGCCCAGATAAAAACTGATAGAATAAGAAAAGCTTTCCCAAGCGTTGACTTCGCTCAGTGCTTTCCTTCTGGGTTTTACTTCTGGACCAATTGCTCAGCTGTGGTTTCTGAGCTGCAGTGCTTCACCAGAATCTGTAGGAGGCTGGCGTTTAAAAGCAGGATATCGTTTTGTGTGTTCTGTGTCATGCAGGCGTGGAGGGAGAAAGCCTGGCAGCGGAGAAGCTGCTGTACTTACCTGGCTGTGGCTGAACACGGTGCTCTTAGCAGAAAAGAAGACAAAGCTTAGCCCATCTGTCACTGCTGATTAATGTGTTTGCTTTTAGAGTTGCTGGTGGACAGCCATTGCTAAAGCAAATAGCAGAAACCAGACAATAAATAGTATTTTGTTCTTAGCATTTTTATTTTTAAAGATCATCAGTAGACTGACCCACAAAGAAGCGTCACTGTATGTCTACAATACATGAAATAACTTTCAAGTAAATGTGAACAACTGGTATTCAATGATGTCCCATCGAAAATGTAAATTTGTAGAGGTCATTTGTATCTCACTGCTGTAGTAACATAGTTTTTGGTGTCAGTTATGCATAATTTGGGGGTTTTGCAAGTCGGGTGGAGGCGTAAGTCAGATTCGTTGTAGTTTGGTGAGATACCAGCTGGGTGGTCCAGTGTAGCTTCCTGAGCATAGAGCCCAGCTTCTGAAAAATGAAAGTTCTGCTGAGTGTAACTTGGGAGTTTTCTGGAATTGTGCGAGCTTCTCTGCTTCAGGGATAGTATTTATGATTAATTAGTAACAGAGTGATGCGTGGAAGTGACTGCACCCTGTTGAATAACTGTAATCCGGCACACGTTGCCCAGGCAGGACAAACAGGGCTGGAAAAAGCGGCTTTTTGGTTCTTTGGGAGGGAGCAGGAGAGGAGCAGTTGCTGGCAGCCCCACTCTGGAAAGTCTGACAGCTGCCCTCGTTTTACGTCTCTGATTAACTTCTTTCAAGACTGAGCAATATGGAGTTGGACATGGACACGGGAGAGCCCAGCACATTGCCAGTGAACCCATCGATCTCGGTGTGCACACGTGCTTTTAGGATGTTACCAGTGAAATACCGGTGAGGGTAATCCTGAAGGCAGGTAGATCTGCTTTATCGTTCCTGGGTATTGGACACGTTGGCACTGCGCCTGCTTTCGGAGTGTGCTCCCTTACCTGCACTAGTTTTGGGTGAGAACCGTACCTTAATTCCCAGACTGGCCCAGCACGGCGCGCTCCTCTCTGTTTTAGTTTTCCTCATCCGTTCATCACCACGGCATCAGCGAAGAGTAAAAGCACTGGGGGACGTGCTTCTGACTGCCCGCGACGCTGGGATGAGTGAGATGCAGCGTTCTGCGGCGGGAGCAGGGGAGAGGCAGGGTGGGGTTTGTGAAGGGAGTAAAAGGCTCGGGCTGCACCAGCTGCTCAGAGAAGGAAAAATACTCACTGTGAGTTGCCCTCCACATATTAGCGAGAGCTAAGGCAGGCACAAGGGATAAAATCATGAAGTTGATGGTTTTGGAGGAGGCCTATCAGCCAGATTGTCTGCTGGTACAAATTGGGATTCTCCCTTGGCTTCTGCGAGACCGTGCAAACCTGAAGAGTGAGAAAACTGTACTGGCCTCTGCTGTTGGAATCGATGTTTGGGGATATTTAATACAGAAAAGCCATGGGATAGCTATTAACGACCCTTCACTGAAATAATGAGATTGTTTTTAGGTATTTTACTGAGTCATCTTAATGGAAAGGATTTCTTGTTTATAGAACTACGTGCCAATAATGGCAATTAAATTTTTTTTAATGTATTATTTTTATCAGGGATGAGGTTGGCTGTGGATGCATTTCAAAACCTAATCATCAGCCTATAATTTAAAATAAGTCTTTCCACAAAAAAATGCGTATGCAGAAGAGAATGTTCTCATCTCGTTTCTTTAGCATCTAACTAGCAATGTTGCTGTATTTATTTTATTTATTCAGCCAAATCTGCAATGTGCCTTTCCCTTCTATTTGTTACTTGGATACTGCATGAAAGCACTCCCTGAAGTATAAATAATGTCTAGCAGAGCATACTGCGAAGGGAAATTCAACACAGGATTAAAAAATGTTTACTGATTTCTGTTAGCCTTGGAGCTCTTCTGGTGGTGAAATCATTCTCTCCGATGAGAGCTCTGATAGCTCAGATTCTTATCTGGAGGC
Source organism: Tetrax tetrax (assembly GCA_009806455.1). Taxonomy (NCBI): domain Eukaryota; kingdom Metazoa; phylum Chordata; class Aves; order Otidiformes; family Otididae; genus Tetrax; species Tetrax tetrax. Next base: position 469,620 of record WHYT01017418.1, on the reverse strand, counting down.
AATATCCTGGAGAGAGAGAAACCCAAATTGCCTCGGTGGCCAGGAGGCAAAAAGAACAGGCAAGTAGAGAGGAAGATGAAAATCCACTGCCGAGCTCCGCTTTTTCAGTTTCTAGCATTCCTCCTGCCAGTTTTGGACTCTTCTAGTGAGCCACGCAAACCCTGCTATTTTTTTTTCCAACTGCTTTGTGTGTCATATGAAGATTTTTTGAAGTTTTGCTTCCATTAAGTGCTCTTAAGCCTTTGAGGCGGATGGGTGTCAGACGTGGATGGTATTTGTACACAGAAGCGTACAATATATTATTACATTTATTCTGTAGGTTATACACAAATGAAATGTGGTTTCCTCTGGCAGAATGACCTCAGGAGTTTCAGACAGGTAGTACTTGTCAGTTGATCTCCAGGCTTTTTTGCAGAGAGAGGCGGTTCCCAGATGGGGAAATCTTGTGGGTGAGATTTGATGAAAGAACATTTAAAAAAATAAACAGAAAGATGTCTCTCTTATGTCGCCTTTAAAAATCAGGCTTTCAGCTCATGTTTCTACATCTACTGTATATATATTTTTTTCTAAAAAAAAACCCACTTCCAATGATTTATTTCTAATGCTTTCCTTCTCTCATTTTGAATGAACTACAGGATCAGCCCAAGCCTGTTCCTTGGCTTTTCTGGAACTTTATTGCTTAGGTATAAGAGGATCTAAAATTCTGTAGAGAGCCCAATTAACTTCAGAGGTGTCTAATTTAGGGGCTCAAGCTCTTCCGGTTACAGAACTGGCAAAATGGAGAGGTAATTGTTATTCCTCTGCCCTAAGCTGACCACGTGTGGATGTGGCTGTCACAATTGGGTGTATTTGCAAACATTCATATGGTTTATATGCTTTCTGTTCTAGCTGTGTGAAGCAAGGGAAACAGGAGAAATAAATACTCAGAGTCAGGCAGATTTGTAAAGATCAGTGTGTTCTGCTTGTTGTTTTCACCCCATTTCCATTTTGCTCGGGAGTAGCAGGAGATGGAATTTTCATGCCTGAGTGGTTATGGTGTAGCAACAGTGCATCTTCTGTGTTGATGGTCAAACTGGGAAAAAAGGAAACTGTGCAAAGGGAAGAAAAGAAAAAAAAGGAGGGTGGGAATCTCTCTCTCTCCTATGTGCAAACATAGATGCAGTTCAGATTGAGGGGGAAAGGAGGGAGGGAGAGACCATGAAAATAATTCCAGCTTCTAAAACACATTAAAACACATACAGAATTTTCTGGATGAAAATCAAGAAGTGTTTTCACGCCAAAATTTCACAGAAAGCGAGTAGGTGAAGTGCGTACCTGTGCACCAGGCTTGATTTTAGTAGACTTTTTCAGGGTGATTCGTCGAAGTCGGGGAGCAGACCAAGTGCATTTCGTGGGCCACAACCAAGACCTGTGAATGTGGTCGTTAGCGGTTTTCAGGGACGGCTTCCCTGCTACGAGGAGTCCACAGAAGAACCCATTTGGACTGGGATACGAAGCCACAAAACCTGTGGTTTCTCCGAAACATGAGTGGCTCATGTAGCTTTTTTTTTTTCCTGCGGGCTCTCCTGGCAAGTGTTCCAGTGTTGCAGTTAGCAAGGACACGCTGTTACAAAAGTCATGTCAACTTTCCTGTTAATCTGGGACTTGTGTAAACTGAAACCCGAAAACAGGTGGAACCGACCCAGTTTCAGTAATAAATTGATATTCTGGCCTGATTTGTGAAACGATTCCCAAAGGTTTTGTGCTGCTTTGGTCCCAGGCGTCACAACCTACGGCTTCGCGCCTGGGACGCGGTGTGGAGCTGCTGGAAGCTCAGCCTGGACGTGGCAAACGGAAAACGTGTGAACAGACCCTTCTGTAATCAAAATCCTCAGCTCTTACTTTTTCATCTTGCCTTTTTTCCTTACATTTTAGTTGCATTGGCTCTTCCAAGCCCACGCTGGTTGCCGCTGACCTAAAATCCAATTTAAACACAAAAATTGAAGCGCTTCCTGAAATGGAAATGTTACTTAAGAGAAGATCTCATTTTATTTGTATTTATTTCACCTTCTTCTGAGACAGTTGCTAAGTGTTGCAGGAAATGGCGGGTTTGTAAGATGAATGGTTCTGTTCCCGCTAATACCTGCAGAAGAGGTAATTAACTTGGCACGCTAATTTCTGCTCAGTGTGTGGGCTGCTTCTCTCTGTGTTCCAGCACCTCGGGTATAAACTGGAGGGAAAGCAGCTAACTCTTTGGGATTGGTGTTATGCCAATTGTCCAATATGATAAAAATAACTGTTTCCCATTATGCTCTAGAACAATCCACAGCAAAACCCATCTTTTTGTACTCTCTTGATAGACAAGGATTCTGTTTTTACTGTGTCGACGAGGCAGAGAAGGCAAGAGCGGCAAACGCGATGACGAGTTTTCAGTTCTCAGCTGTGGCGCCGAGGGGATGTGTAAGAACTTTACCCTCTTTCAGGAGAAGAGCAAATGTTATGTAATTTTGGTGGCATTTCAGATTAATAAATCATCCTTTTTATCTTGTAATTTTTTTCTAGTTAGTCACCAGCTAGAGAATTTACAAGAGCAAATAAGAGTAGAGAGCAGAGACAAGGGTGATGATTAACCAGATTCATAATTGTTGTAAGCTCTGCTGTGCCTTCTGCTTCCCGTTAAAAAGATAATTGTCTCTCGTGGAGTTGGAGAATCGCATCTTTCTTTCAGAACACAACGGTACAAAGCAGGCCTTTGTTTTGGGGGACGCAGGGAACATTTTCTGCATTGCTTTCTTGGTTTTTCACGTCTGCAGTGAGTGGCCGTGTTTTGTGGGTGGGCCTGTTCTGGACACGGGGTGCACCCACGGACTATCTTCATTGTTGACCCAGTAAAGCCAGCCAATGTTGGTTGACTTTCTTGGTGGAAGATAGCGTCGATACGGATGGATGTGGTTGTCAGGGAGTTTCTAGCTATTCCGGGGCTGGTGTGGCTGAGATAGGAATATTAACGCTGCCTGCTTACCAGGTGTTTTCTGTAGAAGTTATGAGCTGGGGCCTTGGCCAGCAGTTTCTTAGAAGGCTTTTTGCCTGTACGTTTTTTGAGATTATGCTAAGATTTTTCTGATGGGATTTCTTTTTGTGGAGGAAAGCGATAGTTTTGTTCAGTTGTAGAAGCATGGATGGTTCGGGATTTGGATGGTAATTTTGCTAGATCTAACAGTGCTTTTTCCTTTGAAACATCAGTTTTTTCTTTTGTGGCACAAATCCATTCACTTCAGCAGCAATTTTCAGCACCACATTAAGACAGATCCCAGGACAGACCTGTTTCTGTTCTGAGGTAAGCACCTGCCTCCAGATGTTACTTCTACCTTCGTAATGTTGCTGTCATCAACCTCTTGTTCTCCTTGAGGCTTTGCAAAGCTCTAATCGTGTCAGCTCAGTCACACTTTGCATTATGGTTAAGTGGATAATGGCTGGAGTTTTTATTTACTCCTAACAAGTACACAACGAATGCAAGCTGTCATTACCAGCCCAGTACTATGGGAGAGGTATAATCCAAAAAGTGCAAGCAAAAATTATTTCACAGTAAAATTTAGAGGGGCAAAAAACCCAACAAACCCCTCCCTCCCTGCTATGTTAAACTTAATAGATGATTTGGCCCTTATTTTTCTCCAGCACTGTAATCAGTGATTAATTTACACGATGGACAATTTCAGGCTGTGTTGATCTAATAAGTTAACTTTTCAGCACCGATCCAAGTGTAACTTATCTGTGGTTTAAAGCATCAATTTCCCCCAGAACATTATCTAATTAGTACTCTCAAGGGCTTAGTTGATGAAAGAGAAACAGAGAAAATGAGTAGAAACCAGGTCTAAAAAGGGCTTTGCACGTGAGAACCGTGTCATCAATTCAACATCGCTACACAGTGGCAGTAAACCGCTCTCAGGCCGGAATTTGAGGGAACACGGACAAAAAAAACCTCAAACCCCAACTTTTGTTCAGGATTTTGTGGGAATCTTAAGCTTACCAGGTTCAGTCATCGCACAGGGGACAATCTGAAGTGTAAATTTGTGTACGTGGTGTTAATATTTTATGATGGGGCGGGGGAAGCCAGTCTGTATCTTACATGGGTCAAAGCCAAATGATTATTTTTAGCTTTTAATGTTTTGCTTTTGTAATAGTTTATTTTTTTAGTATTTTTAATAACGGCCACGTGCATTAGTGTGTCGCCTGCCAAAGGTGTTGGGAAAGCTTTCAGCTGGGGGAAAAGTTCCAGGCTCCTGATTTACGGCCTTCACGGCGTTAAAAACGCCCCGGCTCTCCTGGCTGCCTCTCGGACTTCAGTTTTACCCTCTGAGCTCACACAGCAACACCTGTTTGCTCAGGGTGGGACGGCCGTGAGCCGATATGCCTGCAGGTAGGGCCTGGCTGCCTGCCTGCTCTGCAGGGGGAGGGTTTCCTTTAATTATAACCTAGGTCGGGCACGGCGGGCGAGAGCTGCCGGTGCTAGAAAGCTGCAGGAAAAACTTTGGGACAGAAGTAAGCCTGTACTCGTGTGCTCCCTCAGCTTTGGAGGAGTTCACGTTTGTATGTTAAAGGCTCAGCGTTCCTGTAAATTTTTGAGGCTTTTGTATTTTTGCGTGGTCCCCCTTCCCTCCCGCCCCAGGCTGGAAATCCCGTGGCCGCAGCCGCAGCGTGTGGGTCCCTGCGTGCTGGAGGGCCGGCCGGCCGTACAAGGAGTACGGGGGGACGGCTGAGCAGGAACGAGGGACTCGCCGTGCCGCGTCCGAGCATTGTTGTCGGGAGAGCAGCATCCTGCCCACCACGGCGACAAGCGCAGGTGCTTCCTCGGACCCCCCTTTGGCCTTGCAAACACGCTTTTCGGCCACCTTGGGCCCCGATGGCAGCGTTTTCACCGCTCCCGCGGACAATCGCTTTCTTCCCCGACGCTGTAACGTCTGTTTTGGGTGGCTGGATAGCCTTTTGTGGCACCAGCGCTGAAAAGACTGAAGGCCAGCTCTCAAAACTGTTTGAGGCTGTGCTGGAGGTCTGTGTTGTGTCAATCCAGCTGTACTGATAGGAACTTGTTCCCTGAAATACGCTAGCAAAGCCCTTCTGTGTCAATTTAGCAAGCAATTCTGTTTTAAGTAAACCAGTCTAGTTACAAGCCATCAATATTTTAAGTGTATTTATGGCCCCAGGAGCAACGTGCCAGGCGTTCCCAACAGTCCGCGTGTTTTTGGAAACCCCAGCTGTAGTTGGGAAGTGTTCACTGCCATCCCTTCTCCCTAAATTAGTGGTGTCCCTGGCTGGACTTCTCGCACGTTCGCTCCCCGGTGTGCTGGGAAGGGCTGGTTGCATTTCCACCTTAGGCCTAGCAGGAGCTGGGGCTGCAGCGAGTCAGTGGGAGGGGACTGAGCTTCTCCCACAGAAATTGTCCTCACATCAATTACTAAATGACGAAAAACTTGTGAAACGGCGCTATCGAAACAAAGGCAGCATTTTGAAATGTTTAATGAGGGGATGGAGTGGGAGGGGAGGAGAACGTGGATTCCTTTGGAAAGGAATTTGGAAGTGGAAGAAAAGAAAAAAAAGAGAAAACACTTGTGTGATCTTTATCAGCAGTTTTAAAAATGAACAGGCAAGTGCTGCGTACTGAGAATACGAATGTGGAACTGACCTTTTAATTTCACCTACGAATAAGGAAGAAATTCCCTCACGCCCCTGAGGGAAAACTGACATCCTCTGCCTAATACCACCTGCGGGAACTGAGCTGTTGGGCACATTTACCTTACAGCGGGGCATTCAGGTGCTAATCAGGGCAAGGCCCCCTTATTTACCTTCCAGCCCCCCCTCCAGCGCAGAGCCCAGACAACCATTAATCTCCCAGTAATACCCAGCACGCTGATAGACGGGCGAGGAGCCACGCACGCAGGAGATGTCCACATCCTCCGCGTAAAACAGCCACAGGAACTGGCTGCTTAAAGAACCTTTTCACAAAGCTTTCGTTTGTTCCCGGCGTGCTGGGGCATCTCTGTGTCCCCTCCTCGCCTGTTGCTAAATACTGAATGAGTGCTTCTGTGTGCCTGCCTGTTCCTTTTTCAAGCGAACGGTCTTGCGGATAAATAAAGAAAAGTGCCCTCCTTTTCACGCGATAGTAATCTGAGACTTTTCCGTTACATGAGGCTCTCAACAAAAGATTGTAATTCCACCAGCTTGGCTGAGGAAGGTACCACCGTCCGCTGCGGCCTCGGCGACGCCTTGGGAGCGGATGGCTGGGGACCCCGCTGTCACCTTGGCTCCTGGGGCTCGGGGCTCGGGGGCTGCACCCGACGGAAGGACTTGGCTGCAGCGTTGCGTGAGCCGTCCGGCTCTTCCCCTGCTCCGCCGCCCCTTCGCCCTTGGTACAGCCTTCGTTTCCTCCACCGTGCTGTATGGTAATCGAGTGACATCAGCCCGCGCCCGGGCGGCTGCCGATTATATTACAAACCAGCAGAAAGGTCTGAGGTGTGCTCCTGGGAGCGCTGGCAGGGACGGCAGCGCGTGGCTCCATGCCGCTTTTCCTTTGGGCTGGATCGCGGGCTGGCTTTTATTTGATTTGCTTTCGCCAGAGCCAGGCAAGCGTTTGAAACCAGATTCGAGCGCCTGAGAGGAAGCCTCAGTGGAGGGAGGGGAAAAAAAAAAAAAATCCACCACCAAAACCACCCTCATGGTGCTTTAAGTTTGACTCCGTTACAACTTACTGCCAACCGCCGCTGCTGGATTTTGAACCGAAGCTGTTATTTACTTAGGGCTCAGCGAGAGCATTTTCTCTGGGGACTGGAGCCAAACTACAAGGAAGCTGGGATTTACTTGCACATACGGTAGAGAAACCTGTGGTTCCTTTATGCTGCAGTTCGTCGTAAACCTGCATTACCTGTAAATGGAATTACAAAAATCGCCCAGCATGCCCGGGCCGTTGTCCCCAGGATACGCAGCTCAGGTGCCATATAACTACAACCAGTTAGAGGGAAGATTCAAGCAGCTACAAGGTAAGCCTCTGCTGGGGTTTTTTGTAGGTGTTGCTATGATATGAGTCCCATAAACACGTTAGTCTGGGCTTGTTCTCGTTGCATCATGAGAGAGGAGGAAAAAGCTGGAGGAAAAAGCTTTGTGCTCTTTCAGGAGATACTGTGTGGCTGTTATCTCTCTGAAGGTGTCCTCGGACCTATGCAGTGTTCAGATGTGTGTCCAGCCTCCGAGCCGCTCAGCCTTACGGAGCGGACTAACCCAGCCCAGGTCCCTTAGAGCAGTAAGGGGGAGAGTGAGGAAGTGGTCTTTCTGTTTATTTTATCCTGAAATGAAATACAGTCGTAACTCTGGAGATTAATCATAAAGCCCTCGCTATGTGTGGGTGCAGCTGGCGGTGCGAGAGCCCTCTCTAACTCCCGGTCTTCCTGCTGTAAGCGCGGGTGGCTTAACTTCTTCACATGAAGAACAGTTGCATAATTTCCAAAGAAACTTGTTTGCTTGTGTCGTAGATCTCCCAGAAAGCATTCATGTACTTTAACATGCCCAGATTTCTTCATTTTTATTACTGTACTGTTAGGGAGAGTGTCCCTTAATGTCTTCCCACTGAATTCTGTGTCTGTGCGAGGAAGCCGGCGTCTCTCTGGGGAATGGTCTGTGCTCTGCAAAGGGCAGGCCCCTGACCTGGGCTGGACACCCAGGTTACGAGCGGTGCCGCGGAGAAGGATTGCGCCCGGCTCCTCTGCCTCAGACAGGGTCACACAAGCTGCGCTGTTTCCGCAAGGCACGTCCCAGGGATGAATGAACTCTGGCACCGCAGTTTCCAAATAAAAAAAGAATCCTTAACCAAAACCAAACCTCCTCCTCCTCTGGCTCCGTGTGACTGTAAATAATCCCAGAGCAGCCTGAGTGCAGAGAAGTTCAGCCCTTCTGTGCGTGTTTCTTATTTTGCCCTGCCCCGTGCCACGAGTGTGGTCCTGCGGTTCCTGTCAGAGAGGGAGGAAGAGCCTGGGTAGTGCAAGGAATGACCCTGTTTCTTGGCTTAAGGAAGGAGGGAAAAAAAAAATAATCTTTCATTCATAGTACTTTGTTTATCTTGTAAAGCAGCTCCCAGTAATGGCTGCGCACGGGGTGGAATAAGATAAAATGACAGCATCTTGAACACTGGCAGCACAGGCATTCCTCAGGCAAGACAGGGAAAATCAGGCTCCCAGCTTGCACACGAGGACATACGAGATACGTTAGAGCCTGTGTCTTGGGCATCTGTCAGATCTTAGGCTGCGGTACTTGTTTTAAAAAGAACGAGGTGAGTTTGTGGCGCGGGGGAGGAAAAAAAAAATAAAATACTGGCTTACGCCTCTTTCTTTGCTGGTGAAGTTAGCAGTCTAAAGAAGGCAGATTTTATCGTTTTCAGGGTCACTGCTTCAGGAATCCATTATCTGTGTGTTTACATCACATTGAGAGAGGAAAGCAGACCGCAGCGTTGAAAGCACAGAAAGTGAGTTTTCCCTTCAGTGGAATGCACTGTGTTGACTTTAAAAAAAAAAAAAGAATAAAAGAATTGCAATACTCTCTCTAAATGTACCGCAATTTCCTCTAACAAAAGAGAGAAGAAGTGAATTCTCCTGCAGTTGTGAGGAGGGGCTTTGCAGCAGACCCTCCCGTAGCTGTTTACATTGCAGAGGAGGTAGACTGGTTTGAAAAATAGTGCTGCTCTTGGTCAGGGTGGAGCTGAGCTACGGGAAGTGTTGTAAACCCTGCACTAGATACTCCACGAAATGCTAAAGAACCGCACAAAATATTGTGTACTGCGAAGGGAGTGGCTGACACAGATGTTCTCTTCCCTTGGATTAATGGCTCTTTGAAGAAT
>WHYT01017418.1:367424-428569 GCA_009806455.1 Tetrax tetrax | reverse complement strand
CGGAAGGAGTTCAGAGAGAGATGTGGAAGTTATGGCACATTTCACCCATAAACCAGCTGCTGCTCACATACTACTGAATCCTTCTCTCTTTCTCCCCCCACAAATAAATACAGAATCACAGAATCACAGAATGGGTTGGGTTGGGAGGGACCTGGGTTGGGAGCCCACCCAGTCCAACCCCCCTGCCAGAAGCAGGGACATTTCCAACCAGATCAGGTTGCTCAGAGCCCCGGCCAACCTGGGATGGTTGGCCTCTCTGGGCAACCTGTTAATATGTTAATAATGATGTCTGATAGGATATATTATAAAATCCACATGATATAAATCCTGGTTTACTGGAAGATTTGCTCCTAACAAGCGCGTTGCCCTGATTTTCGTCAGCCCGTTGGTGCTAACGATGCTCTGTGCCCCTTGAAAGGTGCTTGTGTATCCTGTGCGCCTGGGGCCGACAGTGTTCCAGCCAGTTCCTCACTGTTTTTTTTTTTTTCTAAACAAAAGCAGCTGCAAGTTGTGCTGGGGAACAGACCACACTTGAGAACACCTAATATGTCAAACCGTTCGCCATGCGGCGTGTCCTGGCAGCGGCACCCTCCGCGGGGACGGGGCTCTCTGGGCTGTGTTCATGGAGTTTTTTCTTACACGAGTGTCCTGTGTGTTTGAGTTAAGTTGAAATGTGCCTGTAGGTTTGGAGACCTGGAAATCGGTGACTTCTCGTGTCTCAGGCCGCAGGAACACACAAGTGAGGCACTCACCACCGGTGTAAGAAGCGGTAAATGCGTTTTCCTGCCTGCGTACACGTGTGTGTCTGTGATTTGGCTGTGAAGGTGTGTGAGATGGGATAAGCACACACACAGTCCTAGTTCAAAGAGCCTGTAAGGCAAATGTGCCGCAGTTCTGGGCTTAACCAATACAGAAATTAATTTTTTAATGGCATTAATATCACATCAGCAGACACTCAGGATCATTAATCAGTCAAAGTATAATTTTAGCCAGCTAGTTCCTTCAGATTTACATCAACTTTTAAAACTCAGAGAGATCTTAAAGAGTGTCGAAGGGTTTTTTTTCTGGTGCTGCTTTGAAAGTTATTACGTGGGCAGAACATACTGTGCTGGAAAGGTATCTTTATTCTCCACTCTTGCATAACTCCAGAGGCTAAAATGATTTTGCTTAAACATGCCACATTGTCCCTCAAAAGCAGATCGATAAACGACCTTTGGGTTGGTATCAAACAGACCGGCAGGAAAATTTTCAGGTGAGAAGTTAGAGTGTGTGCGCAGCTTGTTTGGACCTCAGGAGTCCCAAGAAAGCAGGAGAGCAGATATGGCATGGAGAGAAAGGTTAATTTTTTTTTTAAAAATTAATACATGAATTTCTTAAAGAAGGACTTTAATGTACGGAGTGATGGATTGGATGCGTGTGTTAATGTTCCCGTTGCTGGAGCATTTCTAAGGAAGCGAGCAGGCAAAGGCGTCAGTTCTGCCGGTCGCGAAAGGCGAGGACTCCAGGACCTCCGCCGGAGCTCTGCGTGGTGGGGGTGCAGACTAGAGCCAGAGGAGATCAGGGGGTTTCCTCTAATGCTTCTTATTAGCAGTTTGGTTCAGATCTCATTAAAATTCATTCATTTTTGAAACTCCCTTCTTAGAGATAATTGCATGTTATAAATACCATGATTCCTTCAGGTTTACAAGTAATTTTTATTGTAATGTGTGATATTTTTGTTGCTGGTTTTCGTGCAGCGTTCACCTTTGGGGTTTAGCTTAGCTCTCGGGCTTGCTGAGCCGCGGCCTGCCTTACCTGTGGCGTTACTGCTTTTATTCAGCAACCTGTCAGTACAGCGCGGCGCGTCTGGCTCTGCAGTATATTCACTTCACAATAGTGAATTAGTGCGTGGCCATGGAAACGGGGTGAACGAAACACCTTGTTCACAAGGCTGTGGAATCAGCTCCTCTTAATCCCCAGTCAGCACAGTGGTTGTTTAAATACACGTTCTTCCACTTACAATATTTCTGTGATAACGAAAATTGTAATTTAGCAGCAATTAATTATAATGTTAACAGCTCTTAGCACAGAGATTTAATATTTTGAAAGGACTTAATGCGTTCATCATAGATTTATTTATTTTCTGTTCAGCTTTTCTGTCATTAAAGCGAAATTAGATTTAAACATGAAACCAGCAAAGGTTTGGCACTTCTTTCATCTATCCTTTCTGATTGCCGTGAGTTTTTAAAGAAGCATGGTCAAAACATACCACAGCTTCCACTTTTCTCTCTGTGGGATGTCTCAAATTGTGCCTCAGATGGAAGAAGAGATCCCACAGCTCTCTGAAATCCCTCGGTGGGATTCCATAGGAATACTAGCCGTTCGGTCTTCTGGCCTGTTCTTGTTTAAGCTTGCTCCAACTTGTGGAATCGCAGGATGCTTCAGGTTGGAAGAGGAGGTCCAGCACACCTGCTCCAAGTAGGGTCAACTTCAGGGTCAGATCAGGTTGCTTAGGGATTTGTGCTATCCCTAGGGATGGAGACCCCACAGCCTGTGGAGGAGCACCCTCACGGTGACTGCTTTCTTCTTGATATCCCACAAGAATTCCTGTTGTCCACAGCACCTGGGTTTGCTCTGTGAACGACGGGTTTCAGCATCCGTTCTGCTGTCTCCGCGGCGAACGCTGAGTCCGACGCCCATCCCTGACTGACTCATCTCTGCCTAGCAGTTACAAATCCGTATTTCCTAATACCTCGATAAGGAGGATCGCAGTCTGGTCACATAGCTGGATTGTGGAAATCGCAGATTGCTCTAGTCTGGGGTGAGAACTGTTGGGGAGGAGAGGGAGGAGTGCTGAAAGGAAAAGACAACAAGAGAACTCATTAAAAAAAACCACAACCCACACCTCCTCCTTCCTAGCCTTGCTTTTCCTGCTACAGACAGGTGGGAATCCACTGTAAAAACTCTCGTTCTGCTGAGCTCGCTGAACGTGGGAAGAAGAAGGATGGACCTGATGTGCTGAACTACCTGGCTCGTTCTCTGCCTGTGCCAAGCCTTGCTCTCACCCCTGCGAACGCTGCTCATCAGACGGTGGTTGGGGCAAGTGCGGAAAATAACAGCGCTGTCCCCTCAAAACCCCTGGCACTTCCCTGTGTTATCCCTGTAGCGTTTTGTAAAGGAAACCGCAAAGACCCCGCGGGGTTGTGTGTGCTTGCAATAGTGCAGTGACCTCAGGTTGTCATTGTTTGGGGTCAGGCCTTGGTCCTCTTCAACGTTTTTCTCGTAGTGGTCTCCGATGGTGTGAGTGGTTACGTTTGACCCAGGGCGGATGGCGGTGTCTAAAGCTGGAGATGGGCGTAGGCGTTTCCAGGAGCAGCGCCTAGAAGTGTGAAACCAGGTTAATCATCCACGCCAAAGTTACATTTCTGTACCTGCTTTGCATTTCACACAGGGGAACAAGCAGTCAGCTGGTGTCCTAGAGTACCAGAAAAAAAAGCTAAATGGTTAATGTTTAGGAAACGGGCTGTGTGACTGGGTGTTTTCCACTGCAGGGAGCTGGTCGTGATGTGGGGAATATTTACACCACTTTGCCTTCCAGTTTTCCTGGAGTTAAACAAGCGGTTCACAGAGCTTGCGGCAGCGTAGGGAGAGCTGAGCACATGTTCTCTCTAAATCTGCTTAAATATGTCATCTTCATCTTCTGAATTAAAAAATAAAATAAAATAGGCCAAGTTCTTCCACCAGTTTAATCTGTTAAACCCAGATGATTTTTGTTTTTCATTTATCTGCTGTGGGAGACTTTACAGAACATTTTTGCGAATGGACGTAATCATTCTTCCACCTGAATCGAAGCTGCCTTTCAGGAGGTTTATTTTTGGTGTTGCTGACACCAAAATGCCATAAGCTCTGTGTAAAAATAAAGACAATGAGGAGACCTGCCCTTCCCCGCCCTGTGACGCTTGACTGGCTACCGGACATTGTTCTGTGCATCACTGGATTGTGTGAGCGAGGCTCAGGGGCATCCAGGAGGGAAAGCAGCTGGAGCATTATGGAGCTTTCCCTTTTTTTTTTCTTTCCAGAGCGTCTTCAGCCATGAAAGTAGTCACATGCTGTAGTGTTTGGTAGAGAAGGGTAGATGTTCAACAGGGTTTAGAAGCTGGCTGGTGCTTGCTAGTGAGGAGAATGGATGGCTCGAACACGCCCCTGACTTTTGATCGACAGTTTCTGCGTAGCAGAGTCCGGAGAGCAGCGAGGATTTTGTTCCTGATGAAAATCACCAGCTAAACACAGCGCAAAGTCATCTCGTTGCTTTGTTGTATTTCACATTCGTGTGCAAGTTCTTCTCTAAGTCATGTTTGAGCATGTAAAAGCTTTGGTGTAATCTCCCCATTTCTGATGGGGGAGTCACTGCACGGATCACTTTGTGCCATAAAACAACCATAACAGACACATCCTACTTGCCTCAAAACTGTCAGCTGCAGCAGTTCCTCCGTGTTAAACTGCAAGCTTGGAGTAGGAATCCTTATTAAAGCTCACCTGTTGTTTGTAAGCGTCGGACCCGCGTGCACCGCGTGGGCGTTACCTTTGTCTCATTTCTCTCCATTTCCATCAACCTCTCTTCCCAGTCCTGGCTGTTACCTGCAGCTGGAGAAAAGCAGCATCCACTGCTCAGCTTTGTTGCCTCGCTGCTAAAGGGGAGATAGTCACGGGACACTTGACTGTTAAGAGAAACTAATTGTACTTCCTTTTTGTTGCTACAGACAGCTAACAGTCCTCCTGACTGGGTGATCCTTCCTTCTTCCATCATTTTCTTCCCTGTCAATCAATTCCTTGTATTTTAATTTAGACTCTGTGCCTGCGCGTGCATTGTTCTCTCTGGGCTTCTTATTGCGGCACACACCAAGAGAGCGTGTGGGGAGCACGTGGAAAGGCCATCATCTCGTGAGTGTTTATCCCAGCAGATGTTTCTCTCCTCAGCTGACCCGGTGCAGATACAGAGAGGTGGTTTTTTCCTCCCTGGGTTACATTCAGTGTTGCATCAGTTGACTGTCTAGTCCCTCAGCCTCCCTCCCCAGCATGAACCGCAGGCCAGGGCTGCTGGTGGTCCCCAGCCTTCCTCTGAGCACCTCAGTTTGGACAAGAAATTTAAGGATGAGGAGCCACCAGCGTTGTTCTTTTCTCAAGATGCTACTGAGATGTGACCAAAGGAGCTCTTACGTGGTCCTCTCAGATCTGGGGGCTCTGCGTACCGGCCGCGCGGCCAGGGTACGGTGGAGGTATTTTGTACAAGCCTGCCTGACACGGCAGAGGTTAGCCCTGTATTGCAGTCATTTCATGTTCGGTCTCGGTCCTCTGTTACTGCAACAAACGGTGCACGTTATCGCAGTGCATGCACTCACGTTGGTTCCTGATAAAATCTTGTTTGGTCACCACATTCTGCTCCCAGCAGCTCATCTGCCGTTCTCTCAGGCTTCTTTCTCAATTGGAGAAGTTCCTGCACGGCGGGAATTTGTGAAACCGTGACTATTACTGGCTGTGTAACTCCGTATCCCGGTGTCTATAAGAAAACAGAGCGATGTCCCACATCCTGAAAGCCTGCAGTAACGGGAAGGCTGTCCTGTGAAGGGAAGCTGTGTTTTCTCCTTGCTGGTGGACTCGGTCGTGGCCTGGGCAGTTCTGGGGTGTCCCGGGGTGGCTGCGCACACAGCGAGCGCCCGGCAGCAGCCCTAGACGCTCGGTGCTGCTTTCACCTTCCCTTCCATGCTCTCCTTTCTGTTTCCTTCAGCGGCGTTTCGGCTCCTTTGAGAGCAGTCCCGTCGCTGTTTATCCGATCGGGCGCGGCGGCCTTTGCCGTCGGTGAGAGTCACTTCACCTGCGCCGGGCTGGCAGCAGCGCGCACCAAACGTATTTGCCATTCAGTTTGAAACAGATTCAAGGTCAGGTTGTTGAAAATGTGGTTTGACCGGTCTGGAAGGGAGGGAGCGGATCGTCTTCAAGCTGTTTTTAGAAAACAGGCAGCCGCAGCACAGGTAACCTTTGCCACAGCAGCAGCGAGCGCTGCGGTCACGCAAAGGAGCCGGGGCCGATAACGCTTTCTGGCGTCTGGGAGCAGCGGCGGGGTCACGGGGGCCCACGTTTCCCTCAGCCAGCTCCTGCAGCCCTGCGTTTTCCAGGGCGGTTGGGAAGACAAATTCTCCATTATTCTGGCACTGCCCTATTGAGTTCCTGCAGTGGAGCTGAGCGTCTGACAGAGGGAGGATGGTGTGTGCAGCCCCCTCCTGCCCTCCCTCTGCTCTGACACTCAGCTCTTTCAGAAAGTGAACTACATTTTTGTCAGGACTTTTTCTCACCAAGTTAGTAGAGGAAGGAATTACTCTCCTCAAGCAGGGAAGGGGCTAGATGCCTGCTTGTGATCCCGTCCAGCCCTGGTTTGTGTGGATTTCAGTGTACAAACCCCAGTTTATTTATTAAACTCCTAAACAAAGTCAGTCCTTGATTTATGGCAATCACAGAGCCGGGTTTGCGAGCCGCTGTATGCTAGTCGCATTGTCATGGGGGTTTCCGCATAAAGGAAATTTCCTTCCCCGTGTTGCTTCAAGATAAGTTGGATTCTCTATTATCAGTGCTGCTGTTAGAGCGGCTTCCGTTTTCCTGCTGCGCGTGTTTTGCATGTTGCGCCTTTCTCTTTACCCTTGGGAAACAAATGTTTTCACAAGCTGTAGGACACTTGGAGCCCCACCCATATCCTCTACTTTTAATTAATCTTCAAAATCTAAAACTGTGTTTTTGAAAGCATGAAGGCCATTAGTCGAAACAATCCCATGAGATGCGCAAACAGCGCTTCAGGGCCCATGGCCGATGTGAAATCCCCGGTGGCACCGCCCGTGGGTGCACCCGGCCCTCAGCGCGGCGGTTTTACACAGCACCGCCCGTTAAAAGAGTCGTAGTTGTGCGCTTAGCCAAATTGTGGGAGCTGTAAGTACCGCTTTGCTGTCTCTGTGTGTGTTTCTCTGAAACATCCAGCCAAAACTCCCGGGTTTTAATTCTGTGCGTGCTTTAACCCGAAACCCCGGAGCAGAAAAATACAGTTTATCAGTTTGAAAGGGTTGGTCAAAGTGTTGCAAAAACCTGCTGTCGTTGTGAAACGCCGTGTGGAAATCGTCAGGAGAGGTTTTAACACGACCAGCCCCAGTCACACACCTTTCCAAACGGGCTTGTTTCGCGTTCCCACGCCGCGGGAGCGCGTGAGGAGTTAAGCCATGCGGGGGCAAGGGGGGCTCTGCCCTCTCCCCTTTGGTGTTTCTGTGGTGGGCGCCGCGCTCCGCCCGCGCCAAGTGTGTGATGAAGGGTGGCCTTCCCGGCTGAGCGGCCCGTTAGGAGCCTGACGGAGCCGCTGTGTCTCCCCGGTGGCCTTTTTCTGGGATAAGTCACCAGTTGTCCCCAAGGGCTGGCAGCGAGCGGGTGGGGGCCTGGCTCTGGCGCGGCGCCGCAGGCTTTTCCCACCGGGCTGGAGGCTGCAGCCGGGGATCGCCCGGCTTTTGGCCGTTCGTGCTGTGAATCAGAGGGAAGGAGGAGAAACGGGAAGAAAACTAGTAGTTTTTTGAAGTCTACGGCCATGGGGTTGCACAGGCTCATGTGAGATGGCGCTGAAACCATCGCAGCCATGCTCTCAGAGAGATTTTCACACCGCTTTTCTCTAGCGGGGCGAGCAGGGAGGGGGACGGCGCCGCAGCGGATGGGTGGGGATCAGGTGAGAGGAGCGAAGATGAGAGCGGGTGCGGTGGTGAGGAGCCAGAAAAACCGACCGAGCCTCTCAGCCTCTCGCCGCAAACAGGAAATCGAGGACCTCCGAGAGCAAGACAGAGGAAACGGGAAGGCAGAAGGGGAGAGGCCGCAACTGCGTTTGAACCCGGCTGGAGAAAACACGCGTAACGGCACCGCGCGTCAGCTACCGAAGCGCAGAGGGCCCTCAGCTGTACGGGGAGAGCTGTAGGCTGCGTTCCCATCCTCTCCCTCACCGATAATTCAGTGGATTTTCACAACCTGACTTGGCACGTCACTGTATTTCCCATGTCACGTCTTTAATCTGTTCAAAATTGGGCTCTGAACCGTCGTCTTCTTTCACTAAAACCACACAGATGTTCTTTTCCCACCCATTCCTTTTATTCTGATCCCAAGTTGGGAAGATTGTTGGTGACTGTACCTTTTGACCAAAGATTTTTTAATGGATGGCTTCATGATGACATTTGATAGCTTTTTTTTTTTGTTTCACGTAATACTTTCTATACCAGCTCTGTTTTTAAGATCCTGTACACCGTATTTCTCTTCGGAATTAACGTAACCACAGCATCTCTGAATGTTGTGCTTCTGTACAGAGACCACAGTGATTAAATAAACAAACTCATGGAGCTGTTCTGGGGCTTGGTCAAGCTGCTCTCATTTAAAAAAAACGCTTCAGCTGAAATCCTGGTTTACTGGACAAGCAGAGATCTCGGGGGGCGGGGGTCTGGGCAGCCGGAGGGGCAGGCGCTGCGGCTTTTGAGAAACCGCGGCTGGCTCGGCTCGCTGCGCCGGAGAGCAAGCAGCAGTTATTGCTAATTTCCTGTTCGCTTCCCAAACCTTGGCAATCCTCGGCTTCGAACAGGGCGAGGACAGGCGGGTAACGCAGACTGCCAGGTGACTGAGTGCGTGTTGCTGGTTTGTCACAAACCCATCCTTTTCCATCTTCCCAAGCCCCATTTTTTGATTTCCCGCCTCACAGGGAGGTAAAAGCTGTTACGAACAGGACAGTTTCAGGGCGTTGGTCACGTCCTGCCACATGTTGGGTACCAAGGATAAACTCAGAAATAGACGGGAGGAACTGAAATCGTAGGGTGGGGTTTATGCGATCGGGCAAATGACCACAGAAAAAAAGTGCTGGTCTGCTCTCCCACTCCCTGTCAGATTCCTCCCCCTTACCACCATTCTACTATACGATTTCTTTTCTTACTTTCTTTTTTTTTTTCCTCCTTGTTTCCCAACTTTCCATCTTCTTCAGCCTGTTTCTTTGTCAGTGAAACCCTGGGTACTCAGATAAAAACGCTGCGTTGATCTGCACCGTCATTAACATTTTCTGTGTTTCAATCAATGTGCTCGGATTTTTTGGAGCTGGACGTGTTTTGGTTTTGGTTTAGGGTTTACCACTCTTCATGTCCTGTTTCTGAACGTGCCAGCAACTTTAGAGAGCGATGGGAGGTTTCGGTGCTCAGCTGCTTGGAAAAGCAGACTGCTTTCATTCGTCTGTCTAATTAGAGGCTTAGGAGTCCAAGTCTGAGCACCTGTGTTTCGACAAATCTTGTCTGCGGCAGTTCCCAGCTCAGCGAAATGACTTCTTGCTAACAAGGAAGGGCTTCATCCAAAGCCCTTGGCAGAAGAATTTAACCACCGAGATGTATCGTCTTTTCTGTCTGAGGGCTCTCGGGTTGGCGGATAGCTGTTGAGGAGTTTCTGAATTCACGTGGGCTGTGCTGAGCCTGTAGCTGGTGTTTTTGGGTATCAACACTTGTGAAAGACTCTAGGAAGGGAAGGTGGAAAGAACCTGTTTTTCTAGGGCTTTAAATAAATGCGAGTCTGCTTGAAACATGGAGTTATGGAAAAGTTCACCTTGACATTGTGTAAATACAACTGCGAACGTTGAATCTGCAAATAAATATTGTAAAGAGAAGGGAAAAGAGTAAATGGGAACCCTTGGTCTCTCCTCTCTTTTGTACTTACCTTAATCCAGAGCGACTTCTGGTATTTCAGGGGATCTGTTGTGGATTTGTGTGTGTATTTGAGAGCAGAAGTTGGCCTGTTCTTCCAGTGCTGGAAGATAAAACTCTTGATCGAGCTGTTGGACTGTCTGATCAGCCCAAAGGGGCTTTGACATTGTAGCTCTACGACAGACCCTTCGCAGCTTGAGAAAGCTGCGTGTCTGAGCGGCAAGTTGGTCTGAAATCTGTACTTCAGATTTATTCCATAGGTAGTAACTCAGTAAAATTCCCACTGACGTTAGAAAATGTCATAAAATAGGAAGAAAGGTGGATTTCCAGTGAAAAGTTCCCATTTCTTCAGTCATTCTGCCAAGAAAACAAGCCATACCTTTCATTTACGAGAACAGCCATGTTTGAACACGGCATTATCATGTCAGGGAGGTGAGGGGTGATTTACTTTGAGTAACATTGTGTTGTTCTCTCAACAGATGAACGTGAAGCAGTTCAGAAGAAGACTTTCACCAAGTGGGTCAATTCCCACTTGGCACGCGTATCGTGCAGAATCACAGATTTGTACACTGACCTTCGCGATGGAAGGATGCTTATCAAACTTCTGGAAGTTCTTTCAGGAGAAAGACTTGTAAGTGTTTATTAGTATGTGTTGTGGGGTTTTTGGTTTGGTTTGGGTGGTTTATTGGTGAATCCTTGGCTCAACTAAGAACCGAGGGTTCAGCACTGCGAATGTCTTGGGCCCGGAACATCCCTTCTCCCTTCCCCAGAGCGTGCTGAGGGGTGGTGGAGCACAGCTGGTTGGAGAGGGCCAGGTCCACCCTGGAAGCGTTGTGCTTGTTGCACCCCGTTGCTCAGGAACGCTCTGAGGTGTACTTGATTTTACTAGGATAGATAAGGCTTGGATTTTCCTTGGTTAGGGGAATGTCTAAAATGAATTTAAATAAACGGGGCAGATTCTTTGGGTGTGATGAGGGAGTCCCCTTGACACTGGTGCAAGGGAGTGGTGAGTAGGAGAATCCAAGTCCTGAAAAATGCTACTGCGTGATGGGAAAACTGGGTGTCAGAAAATAGCGGGGTATCAGTTTTCCCTTCGGTTCCTTAAATGATGGCTTTTCTCTTAACTACCTAATTTAAAGCAATCTTTTCAAAGAAATACAGGTCTTTAGCTAAGACCTAAGGCCACACGAGGTTGCGCCTGTGTAATCGCCCGTCATCAAGCACTCCTATTAATGGAAGCTCTGTGGCTTAAGCCTCTGGGTAATGAGTTGAACATATGGCCCTCAGTGTAGTGTCTGTACAGCAAGGGAAGAGAGGGAGATTCCCAAGTGCATCCACGAGGATAAGGAACCCCTGAGGTGCACAGGAGTACCCTGTGGCTGAAGGCATTGTCTGGACGGAGGTAACTAGTCTCAACAAAACACGTTTCTCTCTGTGCCGAACCGTTTCCTTCAGCGAGGTGTTAGGTTTGATGTGTTTGCTGCAGGTGGCAGGTGTCGTTCATATGGGGATAACTGGGACCAACACGCCCCATTATTTGGGGATTCGGACAGCAACCGTGCCATCTCTGTTTAAACCTTCCTGTCTGCCTGCCCAGTTTGACTTTCAGCGTCAGATAGCAGCGGTGGAGCTCAGACCAGTCGTGTGGTTCTTCCTGCGTGATTCATTTACATTTTTCACCCCAGATTTTGAAAAATGCAAAGAGACCTCAGCAGCTGCTGGGGTAGGGAGGGGCAGGAGCCACCCGCTGAGACTGCTGGATCTGCACTTGTGTCCTTGTTTGCGCGCCGCGTTGGCACCTGCCCGCGCCACCACCAGCTCTTTCTGCAGCTTCGTTCTCTCCGGACGGAGGACAGCAGTCTCTGTTTGAGCAGTACGTTCCACCACACCTTCCTCTGCAAACAAGGCCACAGATAACGCGGTGCGCTGAACCTTGAGACAGTGACACACCAAAAATATTCCAGGAGGGTCAGCGCATAGCGTCCACTTGCTGACGTTCCGCAGCCTTTTGGAATGTTTTTTAGCTGGTGTTGGTTAGGATCTGACATCTCCCTGAGACACAAGCAGAAATCTAAAGGCAGTATCTTGTGCAGAAAGCTTAAAATTAAGATGAGGAACATCAAATGGTAAGGAAGCAATAAACAAACGCAGAAACTAACCGAGGTAGCTGTTTTAATGTCTTTGCTCAGCTTGATTCCCAATCCTGGTGTTTACTCCAGACCTTACTCCACAAAGTCCTACGTACAGCCCAGTGTTTGGAAATAAATTGATAGCGTGCAATAGTCTCGCTGAGCAAAGCGGGGAAGAATCCAGCCAGTATGAAAAGACGGTTGCAATTTTGTTTGCGCACACTGTTAACTAGCTTCTCCCAAACAGAAAAATAAAACTGATAATTGTTTTTAGCTTAAAATTAAGCATTTAGCTCAGTTTCTTCCATAGCTATTTAAAGCATTAGTAAATTCCTTCCAGTTCCCAGATGCTCCAAGGTCAGACTCTTTAAGCAGTCTCTGTAGTAAGTTGTGTCACATTTTCTGTTGGAAAAGGGAAGCTTTTTTATGTAAAACACATTTTCCTGACAATATGCACGTGAAGGCTCTGGGCTTAGGTAAGTACAGTGAACAGTGTCCAGCGTGCCTGCTTCCCCCTGGATAATTTCTGGATCTGGGTTGGTCCAGGGCGGGTGGAAGTCGCCTCTCACTGCCTATTCCTCTTTCTCTTGCGGAACATCAAGTTAAATTGTACGGCCTGTCAGCGCCGAGCGGCAGGAAAACTGAACCTTCTGGCTTCTCGGAGTGCCCGGCATTTTTTTGGCCAAGTGACGCTGTCGTTCTCCTTAATAACCAAATTCCCGAGTGGAGGGCGTGTTGTACAGCGTGGGTGGGGGCTGGCAGTCTCGGGAACTAAATAAAATGTCTGTCTTGAATGGTATTGGCTCTGTCACCTGCTTCTGAGAGCAGAAAAAGAGCTTTTAAAACCGTTTTCTGCTCAGTCCCTTGAGGCAGTCACTGCTTAGGTCCATGAGGAGGGCTGCGTGGAGGCGGAGGGGACGCAGTCAGCTCTGCCGCTGGGAAATGGCGGCGGTCGCAGCCGTTCCCGTGCTCTGGGAACACCATCGTAAAAACGAGCGCAGATCTCGGGATCTCGGGTGTGGCAATGGGCAGCAGCCTCGCCTCCGCCTTCCCCCGCAGCCGGGCGCTCCCTCTTCCTCCCTGGGAACTGCCTTCCTCCTTGTTTTGCAAGATTAAATTAAGCCCATGGTTGATCTTGCCACACTCCTGGGTACCAGCAAAAGGATGGATCCCCCATCGTCCCTGCTGGCAGCGAGGGGCCTGCGGCTGGTTTCGTGCTCTGCACCCTACACTGGTAGCGTAGGTGCTACCGGAGCGGTGCTAACGGAAAGCTGAAGTGAAACCGGGGACCTCGGGGCTTTACGTGTCCTGAGGGGCATCTTTCTAGCAAGCGTGGCCTCCTTGTGACACAGTTATACAGGCGGCTGTTTCCAGGGACTGTAACGTGGCTCCGGGTGAAACTCCTGCCCTTGCACGCGGTCTGAGGCGAGGGTTTTGCCGGAGCTGTTCCCATGGCGAGTTAATTACCTTCACCGCAGAAAACAAGGACATTCTGTTAATTAGTAGTTTTGCCGAGTACCTTTGGTGACATCTCAGTGAGCAAGGAACAGGCTGTTCAGCTGTAATCCTTATCTGCAGAGCAAAATTGCTTTAATTTTATTCAATTTATGGCAGACTTCTCCATGCTGTTACTAAGTTCATGGCTTTTTTTCATTTGCACCAGGCCTTCAGAAAATTATGTTACGTTGGGTGGCTGATTTGTTTTTGTTTTTCACTTTCTTCTCCCATGAAGAAGTTGTTTGGAATAAATCTCTTCTGTTATTTTCATGTTATTTATCCTACTTCAACTGACCAGAAAAAAAACAACAATGACATTTCTTTCTTGAGGAGTCTGAGTAGCTTACGGTCCAAGCCTGAGCCGTGTTTTTGGAGAGCGTGTGTCTGTATTTACAGATACTTTCTGGAGGGTTCATCACCAGTTCCCTCTACTGCGTGTGTATGCCAGTTATCAGTTTGTTCCATATCTTTATCTTTGCAGAACCTTTTTCTTTAAGTGTGGAAGTGTCCTGGAGGAAAAAAAAAAAAGCATCTTGGGAAGGTGTAACGGGTGTGGCGTGAACCTAATAAACTGATTCATCTCCCAGCTGGGGAATGAATGTGCCAGGCAGAATACTTTGAGAGGCAGAGGAAATCGGCACCCGGCGTGCGCGGCTCAGGTCTAGGAGGTTGGCGTTTCCACCACGGGTTGGGCGCGTGCTGCCGTTACCCTTGTGTAAACGCACTGTGGGGCGCAAGGAGCGGGTTTCTCCGTTGGGTCCGAGTAAGAAGTGCGTACAGTGGTGCTGGCTGGGGGTGGACGGGGTGCTGACTCATCTGCCTAGACTGAAGCGTTCACAAGCACTTTTTTCCCCTTCCATCTGCAGTAATCCATGGTTTTCTTCTCCCTTTTACCTTCTAGCCTAAACCAACCAAGGGAAGGATGCGCATCCATTGCCTGGAGAACGTCGATAAAGCCCTCCAGTTCCTGAAAGAGCAGAGAGTGCACCTAGAAAACATGGGCTCTCATGATATTGTGGATGGGAATCACAGGCTGACGCTGGGCCTCATCTGGACCATTATCCTGCGATTCCAGGTAAAGCTGTGTACATAGCTGCACACGTTTCAATTTTCCGTGCTTGGCTGTGATGTACTTTGTGCTTTTTAAGAGTGGAGCGTTCCCAGTCATAGGCCTACAGTCCCATGGTTTTATTTGAAATTACGAATAAACACGACGCTCCAGTTGTGTTCGCAGACCGGGGAGGAAGCACTACCCTCAGCCGCTCTTCACCTCTGCGGCGATTATCCTTAACCTGGCTGACTGCGCGCTGAGGCGGATTAAGGGTGCCCGCAGGAACTGTTCCGGTGTCCCAGCTAGCGGCTGAGGTTTCGCGTTTTCCAGAAAGTTGCACACTGGTCTTTGCCCTCATTTGAAAAAGGCTAGGAAGTCCTTTTGCGGAAAGGATGATAAATTTGGCATCTGGAATATATAGTTGTGATCACAATAGTGTTGAATACATTATTGTGTTCAACTATTTTCTCCAAGCTTGAAGTTCCAAAATGGTTTCCTCCTCTGAAACTCCTGGCTAGCTTTTGCCAGTGAATCCCCTCGCGAGGATCCCTGCTGCTGCACCCCCTCGGCTCCCGGCTGCGCTCAGCTCCCTGCAGGAGACACCTCGCAGAGCGACACCTTGACAGCTGGAAATGAATTTTCTCATTAAGTTTAAACTGGTTTGTCAATGGACTAAGCAGAGTAGTCCTCCAGTAGAACAAGGGCAGATGAAGCTTTCTTTTGACACGAATGCTCTTAAGTGAGGGAAAGCATTACTTCTATGCTGCCTGTCATCGTAAATTGCCTTTGTAACTTATATTCTGATATAATTCCTTTCATCTTTTCAAAAAAGACAAACAACATGTTTTCTCAGAGAAATATTTAAACCCTCTATGTTAATTTTAGATCCAAGATATCAGTGTTGAAACTGAGGACAACAAGGAGAAGAAATCTGCTAAAGATGCTTTGCTTTTGTGGTGCCAGATGAAGACAGCTGGGTGAGTGTGGATTAAGTGATTATCTCTAAAGCTCTTACAGCGTTTTGAGTTTTCATTGAAATTATTTTAAATTGGCAAACACATATCTCTCCTTAAGTGGATTCAACCAAGAGAAGTGAGCTGCTGTTTACAAGTCAGGAAATTCTGAATTTGTTATCTTAATGTGTGTGATAAACACACCAGTCCGATAATCTGTGAATATACAGTAATGTACTGACTCTCTCTCACTCTGCTCTGAAGAAATAATGATGCTTCAAATGTTTGTCTCCAACTTTTCCCTTTTCCCATACATCAACACCAAACAAACTAATTTTGCATCCCTGTACCTGTGGGGCACAAAGGTGGCTGTCATTCGTGCTTGGATTAAAAGCCACGCAGTGACTGGAGTCAGTCCCTGCGGGTGCCTGGGACAGCAGGCAATTTCAAGGAAAACTTAATGCATTGCTGCTCCCGTAGCACCTGCAGCCATGAGAAAGGGTTTTACTCCTCTCTGTTCCTCCAGCTGTTCTTGCTCTTCTCTTGAACGTGGTATTTTGGATACCTGAAGATAATTCTCTGCCAGTGGCCAAATGAGGGGCAAGCCTTAGACTTGCAGGGATTTAAAACCTCACAGGCCGCAAGTTGGGCAGCAAGTTAAAAAATCATAGCTTCGGGTGATTACTTGGAAGTTAATTTAGAGCCTTTCTCTGGCATGCAGATCAGTCTGCGGGGTTTACAGGAGTAAATGAGGTGCGCTTTCCTCAGTGTCGGTCTGTGCTTAGAGAACAGTGCTGATGATGAATTGCCTGTGGTGGGGTGGCAATATCCCACCTTAGGTTAGCCATAAATGTGTCACTCCTGCAACCAGCTTTTAGAGACAGGGCGTGTGCGGAGCAGCAGGGATGCTGGATTGATTGCGCTCTCTTTGGTTTTTGTTCCGACAGTTACCCCAATGTCAACATTCACAACTTCACCACAAGCTGGAGGGACGGTATGGCTTTCAACGCACTGATACACAAGCACAGGTACGCGTGGGGAGATGTCTCTTTCCTGGCTTTGGACAGCTTGGGCTGTTGCAGTGTGCTCTGGGTTTGGCGGTTACCTTGCAGCTTGATTTTAAAATCTGTGGAGAGGAGAGGGCTGAAGAACTGCGGAGAGTTTTACAGCAGCTTGCCTTGCTTTAGAGCTTTACGGCTCTTGCGGTCACTGGGAGCTCATCTGGGCAACAGCTTCTCACATCACAAGCCGGAACAGGTTGCGTTTAGTTTCAAGAGGATAGATTGTACACGGGAGTGTTTTGGTTTGTGACTGACCAGGCTGGAAGAAAAGTTCTCCTGCCTTATCCAGTAACCAGTGATCAAGCCTGGTTGCCTAGAATTTGGGAGCAGGAGGGGAGGACCACACGCAAAAGCACAGGGCTACTGGGAGAGCTAAGCCTTGGCAGCAGGAGAGGCCAGGTTTTCTGAGGACTGCAGATTTTAGTTCATTTGTTCCTCTGGGGGTGGCTGCACTGTGCTTTGGGAAATCTAAAGAATTTTCCATCCTGTCTAGGCCTGACCTGATTGATTTTGACAAGCTGAAGAAATCAAATGCACACTACAATCTGCAGAATGCTTTTAACCTTGCAGAGCAACACCTTGGTCTCACTAAGCTCCTGGACCCTGAGGGTAAGAATTCCTGCAGTTAGAGCACGGCTTTGTGGGCTCTTTTCTCCCACCCCTCCTTGTTGCAGGGCACAGTTTTGTGATAGCTCTTTGTGTCAGAGAGCAGCTGGATGCTCCTAACTCACCCGGTGATACAGCAGGAGAGGGAAGGAGAGAATGCAAGATGTCTCCTGCAGAAGAGTGAGCAGCGAGCCCTTAATCCTGTGTTTATTTTCCCCCGTCTGACAAGATCATGGGGCTGGCCATGCATGCGTAAAATCATTCCAGTTAGAGGCATCCTTCTGATCTGCTGTGAGAAACACTTCCTGTGAACTGGAGGGTGAAGGATGCGGATTCCAGGAGATAGTTAGCAGCTTTCGCAGGCCGTCAGTGAGTTTCAGCCTGGGCTTTCGTGAGAGTGCGCGTGCTCATGTGTTGGAAGGCGTGCTCACGTTGCTAGGGCAAGAAACTCTCATCACAGGGCAAACAGAGGCTTGGTGTTTGGGCGAGTTTCTTCTTGCTTATTTTCCAGCGCCTCAGAATTGCTGCAGGAAAGGAAATAATTTGTTTTCCCTCTGTATCTCTCGGAAGATTTGCCTGGACAGATACACAATTAGGTTTGAATTCCTCCCGCCAAGCACTGATACAGCATCGAAGTTCTCAGCTAACAGTAGTTCTGTCGTCCCACGCTGACTCTAGAGAAGGTGTTCAGCCATGCAGAAGCTGTGGCAGGGTCTGGAGCCTGGCTCTTAAGGCCCAAAGGCCCCCAGCCCACACTAAGACAAAGAGATAAAGCGGCACTTCAACACCAAGTCATTCAGAACCAGTCCAGCACTGCTGAATTATTCCTGATTAGGACATAAGTCTTAGGAGCTAGACTGCCACGGACCCATCTCTCTGACCCTTAAACCCATCCTTGCTGCATTATTGTCTTTGTTGTTTTAACCCCTGCACCCTCGGTATGCTAAGACAGCTTGTTTGGTTTGCAGATATCAGTGTTGATCATCCTGATGAGAAGTCCATCATCACCTACGTGGTGACCTATTACCACTACTTCTCCAAGATGAAAGCTCTGGCTGTTGAAGGAAAACGTATCGGAAAGGTTTGCAAGTTCAAATTGTAAATTGTTGTAAAGCAGATGAAATCTTTCTGATTTTTTTTTTCTCTTGGGTGTTAGCATTAATTAAGAGTCCACTGTATGTGGTTTTTAGTTTTGCTTTTGAACATGTATTGAACGTTACACGTTCCTTATGACTGTGAGGAGTAGTTAATTTCCAGCTGCCTTGTATTACAAGACATTTGGCCAGTCTTTTATTTTTGCTTGTTAATCTTGCATCGTTGTTGCTTTTCCTTTCTCATTAACTGCTCCTCACCCTCTGGGTCTTCTGTCTCTTCTGGAGCCCAGAAAAGCCCCTCGTTTAAAAAATGAGCAGTCGTTCTCTGCCCGTTGGCGAAGTTGCCCCCATCTTTACAACTGGCAGACTGAGCACGAATCCTTTTGTAAGCATCAGCTCTGCCCCCCTGTTGCCGCGGGACCCTGGGAATTCACTGCTGAGAAGTGCAAAGCCCTCATTCCTCAGGGTTCCCGGCCCCCGTGGCGCTCGGGAGCGAGCGCTCCGATTCATAAGTTGAGTCTCCCAACAGTTTCTTTTATGTCGCTCGTTGGATTTAAATGGCTGAGGAGCACTGCCCCCGTTACTCATGGTGTGTTGTGCTGCTTGTTGCAGGTGCTTGACAATGCCATTGAAACGGAGAAAATGATTGAAAAATACGAATCGCTGGCTTCTGACCTTCTTGAGTGGATTGAGCAAACCATTATCATCCTCAACAATCGCAAATTCGCCAACTCGCTCGTCGGCGTGCAGCAGCAGCTCCAGGCGTTCAACACTTACCGCACAGTAGAGAAACCACCCAAGTAATTTTAATCTTAGCTTAAAACAACAGTGGTCTTGTTTTGTTTAGTCAGTCAGGGTGTTTTTATAAACAAACACATCCAAGTAATTTTAATCTCGGCTTAAGAATTTATTTTTCTGCCCAAACCCAGATATCCTATTTCTAATTGGCACTCGTCGTTATTACTCAGAGCCTGTTTGCTTTATGCCATGCAATGTGCACGCAATAACCAACCCAGTAACAATGAGAAGTGTCTCTTAGTGATCCTGGTGCCTGCAGCACCTCAGCGTCCTGCAGGCTGTCACTTCCCTGGGATTCCTGCCTTACAGCGGGAGTGGTAGTACAGCAATATCTGCAGCCACGCTTGCTAGCGGCGTGTAATGCCAGCACACTGCTATTAAAAGAATCCTACTGCTTATCCAAACTCAAGAGGAAGCGTGTCTGGCTTTGCAAAGCTAACTATAGCTGTACTTACTAAAACTGGTATCACCCAAACCGCGCAACTTATTTCTGGAAAGTTTCTTTTAGCATTATGATATCAGATCTGTTTGTTATTTTTGTCTAATGTAAGTTCTAATGGATAATAATCACAATGCGAAACATCACAGAGTATCCAGACATCTTCCAAAATTGCACTCTATTCCCTGGTGCCTGTGGAATTTGTTTATTTCCCAGGCGTACAACTCAGGGAAACCAGTGGGAAGAGTTTATTGACTGCAGCGGGCTTTAAATAAAACTTCCATTTCTTGAGTGGATAAACTAGGACAGCGCAGGTCATAGATAAAAAAAAAATTGCAGTCTTGTGTCCCCCAAGGGACTTTCAGTCTAAACTCACAGATAACAGACTTGGTGAAGTTTCTTTTGCTGTTTGACCCAACTGGTTCCAGGGGATGCGTGGGCTCTTTTGATTCTTCCAGCTTTCACACAAGATGCAGGTGTGAATGCTCCATTCGTCACGTCAATGTTTTAAGGAAATGCTTTATAATACCGTGGCAGAAATGAAGGCTTTCTGTAACTCAATTCTTCTGCAAAATTTTGTTTAGATTTACAGAAAAAGGAAACCTGGAAGTGCTGCTTTTTACCATCCAAAGCAAAATGAGAGCCAACAACCAGAAAGTATACATGCCGAGGGAGGGCAAACTCATCTCTGACATTAACAAGGTAAACTGAGGCAGCTCCTCCCGCGTGACTCAGGATTTTGTTGGTTTTTTTCATATCTCTCTCAGCAGGCTGGGAGGAAACACGTTTGCTGTCCAGCCTTAATGTGGGGAGCTATAAGGGCTGGGAGAGGTGGGGTGGCCTTCTCCTATAGCTCAGGCTCGCTGATCTGAACCGCATCTCTGGGTGTCCTCAGCATCTGTAAGATCTTCTGCGCTGGAAAATTTGTGCGGGTTCCCTCTCTGGGTTTTGCAGCTATTTTTTATGCTGTTGCAGCTGGCAGAACAGAGCTCTCTCAAGGATAACAAACAAAACCATGAGCTGTCCTCCTTGGTGTTCAGTCATGCCCGGCATTCCCAGAGCGGCTGTTGTGGATGTCCGTGGCCGTGGTCCGCGTCCTAGAGAGCAGCAAACTGCACGGCTCTCCTGCCTGTGAATGCCTAAAATACTTGGGTTTCAGGCAATTTCACATCTCTTAGGATTTAGAAGAATCAAGGGTAGTTTGTGTTTAATTGTGGGTGTTTTTGTTGTTTGTAAGAAGATCTGAAAGGTAATTAGCTGGCTTTCAACATGCTTCTAAGAGTTTCTATTTTTGTAATATTAACGTCATGCGTGTCAGTAACTTTCAGCTTTAGGGGGAAAAGGACTTCTATGCACCGAAAGTAACCAAATTTTGCAGTTGTTTTCTTTCCCAAAGTGGGTGTAAGAAAGAACAACAGTTTTATGTTGATTTTAGAGGTGAGAGCATGAATCTCTAATTCTCCTTTCCTAAAAGAGGAAGATAGAATCTGCTTATTTGGGGCTAGCGCTCTGAAGATTTTTTTTTAAACAAATACTCTTACACATCCAAGCCAGGTGATTTGCTTAGGCTTTCTTGCAGGCAAAAAACCAAATGAACTGGAGAAAATGCATCCGAGATAAACAAGGCTCATACCCCTTGCTCAGAAAATGAATGAATGAATTGAGAACAAATTTTAAGTCAAGTCATGTGCTTATATTAGCAAACAAGGTGTAAGGCCAGCCGACGCAAACCAGATTTACTGGCACATAAGTAAATAAGCCAGTTTTGTGCAACTTGGCTGGAGTGACTTCAGCTCTGATTCCATGCAAAGAAGCAGTGATTTATTGTAATCCTGTAAGAATGCATGTTTAGAAGACGCATGTTTTTTTTCTCCATGTCTTCAGGCCTGGGAAAGACTGGAAAAAGCTGAACATGAAAGAGAACTGGCACTGCGAAATGAGCTCATCAGACAAGAGAAACTGGAACAACTTGCACGCAGATTTGATCGCAAGGCAGCTATGAGAGAAACTTGGCTGAGTGAGAATCAACGTCTCGTTTCTCAGGTGCTGCTTTCAGAAATTGTCTCTGTGCCTAAAGTGATTCCCATGAGTAATTATAAGATACAGTTCTTGCAACAAGGTTTCCTCCCCTGTACCTCATATTTTACTGAATCTATGTATATTTGTATTTATTGTGTATGTGCACAATGTATATTTAGTGTATGTATGTCCGTACTGTCTCTCTTATCTTTAATCTTCCTTGAATCTATCAGCCTGTATTCCGGAGATACTGATGTGGAAATATCTGCCCACAGTCAAGATTTTCTTTGTCTGAGTATTTTGGAAAATTCAGTGGAATTAGCCCAGGAATTAATTTTATTTGTTAATATTAGAGATTAGATCCAGTCTAGTCCTGATTGCCACCATGGCTCTTCCGCCAAAAGCCGTAAATGATCTCTCTGATTTTAGCAGTGGTTCTCTGGTCATGAGAGGTATCTCTTATTTTATTAAAGAGGACTTTTTGCAGCATTTTGAGATCCCAGATTTGCTAACAAATCTGTTCCACACAATCAGAAATCACGTTAGAGTTTGAGCAGCAGGGCTTTTCTCCTCAGCAGCCGTCCCTGAAGAAGTGTCTCTGTTTTTGCAGGATAATTTTGGCTTTGACCTTCCAGCAGTGGAGGCCGCAACGAAGAAGCACGAGGCCATCGAAACAGACATTGCGGCATATGAAGAACGCGTCCAGGCCGTGGTTGCGGTTGCAAAGGAGCTTGAGACTGAAAATTACCATGATATCAAACGCATTACTGCGAGGAAGGACAACGTTATACGCCTGTGGGAGTATCTCCTGGAGCTGCTCAGGGCGCGGAGACAGCGGCTGGAGATGAATCTTGGTCTGCAAAAGATTTTCCAGGAAATGCTGTACATTATGGACTGGATGGATGAGATGAAGGTAGGTGTTAGCCGTTTGAGAACGTAGACCACATACTCTGGAGAGGTGTAGATGAAGATTCATTTTGCCCCTCTGGTTTAATAGACAAATGCAGAAGATCTGCATTTAAGAGCAGTGAACAAATTCCTTATACCTTATGACAATTTAAAAAAAATAAAGATTAAAAACAAGTAAGAAAAAAGAACAAGTTGGCTCTTATAAAAAAAAACAACTTTTCAGCTTCCTGCCTGTCTCATAAGGGCCAGAGGCTTTGGTCACAGTGCTTGGGTAAGGACGACCATTTTGGTGAAAGGGAATGAAATAATCTCTCTTCATCGCAATTTGTATGGGGAACAAGTCACCTCTTCACCTCTGTGCTTTAAAAAGCATGAATTTCTTCCTGTCTGTTCTCCCGGGATCTGGGAAGGGAAGGGACCATGACTTTCTTCTTGTCCATCGGCCAGCGGAGCTTGGGAGCTGTGGGAGGAAGGAAAGATGTGTGCAGCTCGGTGGCCGCTCACTGCACCTGGGCTGAGCGCCTTCCCTTGGGCCTGCCCGAGCTAACTCCACTTCCCACCATCATGGACTGGAAACTGCGCTAAAGAGCAGCCAGGTTCTTCATGGTTGGCAGGGATTTTAAAAATCCTGTCTCAGACTCATGTCAGCCGTGTCCCTGTACGTTTGAAATGGCTCTCCTTATGGTATTTCTCCGGACTTAAATCACATCACAACAGAGAACAGGGCAACGCGTGCAGTAATGAAGAAATAGTTTGTGGCCTTCAGCCCACTTTACTTGTCTTTCATGTTTCGATCAGGTGCTGCTGCTGTCTCAAGACTACGGGAAACATTTGTTAGGGGTTGAAGACCTGTTGCAGAAGCATGCTCTTGTGGAAGCTGACATTGCTATTCAGGCTGAGAGGGTGAGAGGGGTCAATGCGTCTGCTCAGAAGTTTGCCACCGATGGAGAAGGTAACTACCAGCACACGTGTCCTCCTTTGTTTTAATTGCCTGTGGGGTTAGCTGTCAGCCTCATTAGTTCTGCAAGGCACGTTAGGTTAAATTCAGCACCAGAATAAGAGAATCCAGCTTCATTTGTTCCTTCTTTACTCGCTGTGTCAATGATTAATTTGTCCAGGTACCTCAAGAATTTACTGCAGCGTTGCGTTTTGCATGAGATGTCGCGCCCCTGTAACTTTGCAGGAATCACCATTAATTCCTCGTTCTGTGTTTCTGATGCAAACAAATACAAATTATTGGACCCAGTCTGCCGTTGCCCCAATTTATGCTAAAGAAAAGCAATTCCCCTAAACCAGTGGCATTATCTAGAGCAAATTCTGTTCATGTGCAGCTATGCATATGAAGCTGGTATAAATCTGCAGTAGTGAGTTTTATTTCACTGAACACTGGAATAAATGCTGGGTTTTTTTAATCTTTATGCAAAGAACAGTATTTTCTGATCTGTATTACTGTATGGTGGAGCTTGGATAGTTCACACTCACTTTCAGGAGACTAACTATGAATTTTTTTACATAAACTTGGTAGATGGAACACACAGGAAGGAAGAACTCTGTGTGTGCCCCAGCTGCGGAGATGGAAACGAATCCATCCAAGTTGTAACATACGTTCTCTGTCCGAGCAGGTTACAAGCCGTGTGACCCGCAAGTTATCAGGGACCGCGTTGCTCACATGGAGTTTTGTTACCAAGAGCTGTGCCAGCTCGCTGCCGAGCGCCGGGCACGCCTGGAGGAGTCCCGGCGCCTCTGGAAGTTCTTCTGGGAAATGGCTGAAGAGGAGGGTTGGATCAGAGAGAAGGAACAGATCCTGTCATCTGATGACTATGGGAAGGACCTAACCAGTGTCGTCCGTCTCCTGAGTAAACATAAGGCGTTTGAAGACGAAATGAGTGGTCGTAGTGGCCACTTTCAGCAGGCGATAAAAGAAGGTGAAGACATGATTGCGGAAGAGCATTTTGGGTCTGAGAAGATCAGAGAAAGAATTAAGGATATCCGGGAGCAGTGGGCTAACTTGGAACAGTTGTCTGCCATTAGGAAGAAGCGTCTGGAGGAAGCCTCTCTCCTTCACCAGTTCCAGGCTGACGCTGACGACATTGATGCGTGGATGTTGGACATCCTCAAAATTGTCTCCAGCAATGATGTTGGCCATGATGAATATTCCACTCAGTCCTTGGTCAAGAAACACAAAGATGTGGCTGAAGAGATTGCAAGCTACCGGCCAACCATTGACTCGCTTCACGAGCAAGCCAAGGCTCTACCGCAGGAGCATGCCGGATCCTCAGATGTGCAAGGCAGGTTGACCGGAATAGAGGAACGGTACAAAGAAGTGGCTGAGCTGACGCGGCTGCGGAAACAGGCCTTGCAGGATACCCTTGCTCTTTATAAGATGTTCAGCGAGGCAGATGCTTGTGAGCTTTGGATTGACGAAAAGGAGAAGTGGCTGAATAACATGCAGATTCCAGAGAAGCTGGAGGACCTGGAAGTGATCCAGCACAGGTGAGAAAGCCTTTACCGCCAAGTTTGGGGAATACTGAGTAGAGGTTTTTTTCCAGCTTGCTCAGGTTCTCTGCTGCCTGTGTCATCTTTTTTTGATTGGTTTTTTGTTTTTCCCTGCTCCAGATTTGAAAGCTTAGAACCAGAAATGAACAATCAAGCATCCCGTGTTGCAGTAGTGAACCAAATTGCCCGACAGCTAATGCACAGCGGCCATCCGAGCGAGAAGGAGATCAAAGCGCAGCAAGATAAGCTCAACACAAGGTGAGTGGAGGCCTTGTGCTTGTGACTCTGGCTGAAACAAGTACAGTGGGTCGTTTGTGTTTTTTAAGATGTTCTGATGCTATTCCCTGAAGTATCTTCAAAGCTTCAGAAGGAAAAAGAGCTGTGTCTCTCAAATATTTGATTAACAGATGGAGATTTGTGATTGACTTCAGTCAGGTCCTGAGTGTATCAGTACCTTGGTTTGAAATTTACTGTAGAGACTATTATGATAAAAAAGAAACCAGTACAATTTTGCGTAAACTCACTCATTTTTTTTGCTTCAAAATGAAAGAGTACATTTAGTGTGAGATTTAGATGTAAGTAGCAATTTTTCACTTGCGGAAAAATTATACTTTTAAGGACTCAATATTGCTGGTACTTGTCATATTGTAATATACGCCGTAGCTTGGTTAGAGGTTGTTTTGCTAAAGCTGTTGATGGTATGAGAAGGACTGAAATAAAAAGGAATAGTTAGGTTATGTGTGCGCCTGCTCAGCCGGCAATGTTGCCATACCCTTTTCCTTTCTCACACGCAAATCTCAATCTCTGCTTTTCTCTCCTCACAAATTGCAGATGGAGCCAGTTCAGAGAACTGGTAGACAGGAAGAAGGATGCTCTGCTCTCTGCTCTGAGCATCCAGAACTACCACCTTGAATGTAACGAAACCAAATCTTGGATCAGGGAAAAGACCAAAGTGATCGAATCCACGCAAGATCTGGGTAACGATCTGGCTGGAGTGATGGCCCTGCAGAGGAAGCTGACGGGCATGGAACGTGACCTGGTAGCCATTGAAGCCAAGCTAAGCGACCTGCAAAAAGAGGCAGAAAAGTTGGAATCGGAGCATCCTGACCAGGCGCAGGCCATCCTTTCACGGCTGGCAGAGATCAACGATGTATGGGAAGAAATGAAGACCACCCTCAAGAACCGGGAAGAGTCCCTCGGAGAGGCAAGCAAACTGCAGCAGTTCCTGAGAGATCTGGATGACTTCCAGTCTTGGCTTTCCAGAACGCAGACGGCGATTGCATCCGAAGATATGCCCAACACGCTGACAGAGGCTGAGAAGCTGCTCACTCAACATGAGAACATTAAGAACGAAATCAACAATTATGAGGAAGATTATCAGAAAATGAGGGACATGGGGGAGATGGTGACCCAAGGGCAAACTGACGCTCAGTACATGTTCTTGCGGCAGCGCCTGCAGGCTTTGGACACCGGCTGGAATGAGCTTCACAAAATGTGGGAGAACAGGCAAAATCTCCTTTCCCAGTCTCACGCCTACCAGCTGTTTCTCAGAGATACCAAGCAAGCAGAAGCATTTCTTAATAACCAGGCAAGTGGTCAAGATGTACCTTCTTTAATTTTTACAGGTTGACACCATATACTGCAGGCAATTAACAACAAGGTCAATTGGCAAGGGAGCTACAAACAGATAAATTGCCTGGTTTTTTGAACTATAATTTTTTACGTCTTACTGTTCTTGGGAGACCTTTCTTTTCATTTCTGTGAACCTGTTGTTGCAGCAGACAGCATAGCCTGAGTGTAATAATTTATTTCTCTGATTTAATCACAGGAGTATGTTTTGGCGCACACGGAAATGCCCACTACCTTGGAAGGAGCAGAAGCTGCTATTAAAAAACAGGAGGATTTCATGACCACGATGGATGCCAATGAAGAAAAGATCAATGCAGTTGTGGAGACCGGCAGGAGGCTGGTTAGCGATGGGAACATTAACTCTGACAAAATCCAGGAGAAGGTGGACTCTATTGACGACAGGTGAGGTCAGATGGTGATGAAATGTCGCTGTTCATTCTTCAGTTCTGTTTGCTGAGAGATGACCATGTACCAGAATCCACAGGCAAAGTAAAGTGTTAGAAAATGTCCTGTGGAACTATAGGAATTGTAGTGTTTGAAAAATGTGCTGGGCTAATCTTCATTAAATATTACCTCTCCCATTTTCTGGAGCCTCAGTGGGTAGTGAGCTCGCTACCCAGCATTTGGCTGTGTGGGTGTTACTGTAGAATTCTTGGAGTATTTGCAGACTTTGTGTCACGGTGGGAGCCGTAGCAGTACCTGTACCTGGTTCCACAAGTCTTAAAGTTTCCTCTGCTACCTCCTAGCTGATTTAAATACAATAATGTATTCTTGTCCTTCCTCTGAGGAAGGAATGTGGCTCTTCAAGAGTGTAATTGGCATTATATCTACCCCACCCGCTTGGCTTTGATCGCTCTTTCCAGCTTGTCTGGCCCTTTTGAAACCAGATTAGGAAGCATTGGTACAAATGTGTCTTTCATCCTAGAACAAGTCGTCTGCTTTGTCTCTTTAGCCGTGCCATGGATGCTATAGAACGTGAAGAGTTTCTTTTTCTTTGAAAACCAAATGTTCCGTTTTGATGGCTATGATTCATGGTTCTTTCTGCTTTTGGTTTGAATAATAGTGGAGTCTTTCAAAGCGCTTTTCAGTCGTGAGCACCAGAACACAGCGGTAAGCTCATGCAGAACTTTTATGTCAGGTGTTACGACCCTGTCAGACTTGCGTCCTCCACAGCCAGTAAGCTCAGAGTTACCCAGCTGTCTTCATCTCCAAAGAGAAACTGAGCTGAAGTAGTTCAGAAGACGTCGTGCCTTTCCTGTTTCAGCAAACACGTCCCGCCGTGTCTGCGCCAACTTTAGCTGAGGCTCATGGCTTCGAGAAGGACTGGTACTCCTCAGAGCCTGCTAAGGGCTCTGAGCCCTCTGACCACCTCACCCCAAGGAGGAGGTCATATGAAAGCAATCCAGGTGAAAGCAGGGAAATGAATTTTCCTTATTTACCCTCTCTGACTTTCTATGTCCTCTGCTGGAAGTTCTCCCGTCCACTTCCGAAAGCGGGAGGACTTGATTCTGGCCTTCTGGTCAGATGTCTTCTTTCTGCAACTTTCAGGATATTGGAAGATAGTTTCCAAGGATATAGCAGCAAACAGTCAGCTGCTTCTTGCAGCCCTTTCTGAGGTGGCTGGAGTGGGAGACAGCTTCAGCCTCTGCCCTGTGTGCTCTGCACTTGAGTTCCTGCTCAGAATGGCAGGCAAGACCTAGGGACTGTATTTTTTAAGCCCACTTTTTCCAACACGTTTCCTCAATTCCAAAGCTATTTATGCAGAGCGCCGCAAAAACCATCCGGTGCAGTACTGTTCAGGAAATCCGTGAGATTGCTCTCTGAGTCTGCGAGGCTGATAAGCCTCCAGAACAAAGCTGTAGGGCTGGGTGTAGTGGGAGTGGTAGCAAAGGAAGCCTCTTTGGTTTTACACAAAACTGCTCTCCCAACCAAGCTCCGCCTGGATGGATAACAAAGGACCAAAACAAACAAGTACAAATATGCGCAGTGGCTCCGTACTTCCCATATGGAGCTCTTTGTAGTTTTTAGTATTGTTAGTAGTGTTTTTTGCAGTCGTGCTTTCAAGCTATTCCAGAGGAGACCACCGTCCGTTGGTACAGCAGACAGACCCTGCCCTGAAATGGTTACCATCTAAGGAGACGTGGTAGGCATCAGCTAAGGAAGGAGAAGATGGATTTGATTAAAGGTATCACTAGCTAGCTTTTCCAGCTAGGAAAGAAACTGATCTTCCCAGTGCACCCTGCTTTGGTGACTTCTGCTGCTGTTTCTGCCAGCTGGAGAGGAAGCAGAATGGATTTCTCCTCCTTTTTCTCTTGGAAGAGTGTAAGGGGGCTGCCCTAGTCTGTGTGCCTACACATGGCCACTCTCATTCTGCAACTGAGGCTTAGTTTAAAGACTGTGGCAGATCTGACTCAATTTGTGATCTGGGTCTGTTTTTCATCAGCTTTTGTATTTGTGCAGCTTTCTGCTCAACAGAGAACAGAGGTGATTTCGTTAATTTGGAAAGGAGAGTGCCTCTTGTTTGCTGGAAGAGCTGAAGAAGCTGAAACTGCCTTGTGTGTATCTTGGTGTCCTTAGCAGGCAGTTGCATTCACCCTATGTGTAAGATTTATTATTCCTGCACAGACTTTGAAACCCACAGCCTTACAGTTAAACCACAAGTGCTTTTGTCAGTTTTCAGCGTTGTTAGCGTTCTGAGGGGCCTCTGAGGAGACGGCATGGCGGCAAATTTTGGTGCTCTGCTCCTGGATTGAGTCAGACACCTCCTTGTGCTGAAAAGATCTCATTTTCCTGATTCGCATTCTTCATCACGTTGCCACAGAAGGGAGGTGTCCCCGTGTTTTAACTGACTGCAGTACTTTTCCTACCCCTCTCTTACCATCTAGGTCTGGCTTAGCTTGTGAGACCTGAGGTTGTCTCTTCAGTAGGTCCCTAGGGAAGCCCCCTTTTAATGCAGCCCTAGACACTGCTATGGGTAATTAATACATGTAATTATTTATGTGAGCAGGCAGATGGATTCAAAGCCGTTCTAAATAATTAGAATCTGCAGAGCAAACTGTTCTGTGCAAGTGTGGTGTCTTCTTCCACAAAGTATTTTAGCAAATCAGTGAGAAGCAGTCATTGACAACTGTGTGTTACAAAGGGTTCTGTTCTCCGGTCTACCTGCCTGTTGATTCTGCCTAAAGCCCTTCTGGCACTGGTGTTAAGGGTGGGAGCAGCTTTCTAGCGATCAGGGTGGTTATGCACAGAAAATTCTAAAATCTCTGTCACTGGAGCTTCTAAAGGATGTAGAGAAGCATGAACGAGGAATTAATAATGTTTAGATCCAGCCAGTCTGGGGCAGGAGAACAGACTGAATGACTTCTTAAGGCCCTTTGTTCCCGTAAAAAATAATACAAATCCTGTGATGAAGATGCAGGAATTCCTGCCCTGTTCCAGCAGTGTCCATCCTCAAAATATTGCTACCACATCTTGGGGTGTCCAGGTTCAACCTTGTTACAGTTCAGCCCTGTTCTTCAGACAATGCTCATCTTTCAGTCTCCTCCAGGTCATCTCAGACAACCAAACAGCCTTTTACCGTTAAATAGCTGGAGGCGCCAAAGATGGTGTTTGTTATGCTGAGGACAAGGGGAAAAAAAAAAAAGAAGCTATGTCATCATCTGTTTTTTATATCTCTGCATGATTTCCCTTCAAAGTTCTTGAAGTTGGTGTTTCCAACACTCTGGGAGATATTTTTGTTAGTTTTTTAAACTTAAGCTTTTTAAACATAAGAACTTCTCTGCTTACTCTTAACTCTATTCAAATAAATGTCATTAAAATTCTCCTTTTAATTTCCCAACTTGCGTCCCTCGCAGAATACGTGAGTCTAGAATGTGCTCTAGCCTTAAATCTGTGAAATCACGGTGCTAAAATCACCCAAGCAATTCCTTGCTTCATGTCAGCAACCTGAGTAACGTGCTGTGTTTGCCCAGGCGTACACAGACCAGCCAAGAGAGAGTGGAAGCAATTTGTGGTCCCTGAAAGGTTTTTCTCCTGTTCCTCTGCCTACAGACCTTTTCCTTTTATGTCACGCGTATCCCTCAGTATTCCTTGTGTTTCTGAACTCGCTAAATTCGTGCCGGCAAGCTTGCTCTGGTAACTTATTGTAGATCAGGAGAAGTGGCATCTTAATCCAGTGGTTGTCATCAACATGGAATTTATGGTTTTCTAGAACATCACGAGCCTCTGGAGGTTCCCACTAACATGGATTTATTTAGCTATTGCCAGGGTGTGCTGAGATCATCTTACAAATTGCCACCTTTACAATAATTTCCAACTCTCTGTCCCTGTTTATCTCAGGTTATTACAGAGGGCAGCAATGTTTCACTTTAAGACCCTGTACAGTGAAATATGAGCGAATCTGACACAATGAGCCGTAAATAAAAATTCTCTTCTTTCTGCTGCCTCCTCCATCTAAATCGCCTCGTAAATAATGGAAGTAGTGAAGGCCAGGGTGACTGCTCCGAACTAAGCATTAGCTAAAAACACGCTCAGAGATGCCTTGGGAATCGGCTCTTCAGGCACCGTGTCCATCTGAAGAACCCACCAAGACCTTTGGGACCGCCAGCGTGACTCATCCTTCAGTCATGAGTGTAAAAATGGGGCTCCTAGCCTAACCTTTGCTTTTCTTCTGTCTGCTCTTAAACGCTCCGAAAGAAATATGTTGCGATGTGCGCAAAGCTCCTGTTTGCAGCAGCGCGCAGGTGTGTCACACGTGGTGTTGGCCGAATGCAGCGGTTGGGAGGTTGTGTAACCCGCTCCAGCTTTGCCCAGGAGAAGGGTGCTGAGCCAGAGCGGAGCTGCGTTACAGAAACGTCGCAGCCCCATGACACGCGCTCTGATCGTTGCAATTTTGCTGATAGTTTTCTTACGTTTTTCGGCAAACAGTCTGATCTTGCCTGCGGTCTTGAAACGGGCGGGCCAAATTCTGTACGTAACACTTGTGAAACCCCGCTGACTTCGAAATTCTCCTGGGCACAAAAGCAACTCGATGCTGAACGGAAGTGAGCGCGTCAAAGATCGCATGTGTCCGAGCTTCAGAAATGTCCTTCGTTTGAGAGCCAGGAAAAGACACACACCAGATATTTATTCACTATGCGCACCTCAAAGAGGGTAAAAAAAGGAAAAAACGAGAATTTTGCACGAAATGCCTATTTCAAGTTTTTTTTCTTTGCTGTTACTTTTTTCACTAGACATAGGAAGAACCGTGAAGCGGCCAGTGAGCTTCTGATGAGACTGAAAGATAACAGGGATCTTCAGAAGTTTCTTCAGGATTGTCAAGAGGTAAATTACACCCTTTCCCCTTTGTCGCTAAAAGCTGCATCCCGCAGAAGAGCATTCCTACACCGCATTTTGTGAGAGCTGGCCTACCCAGCATTTGGCAGTCAAGCCATCCCCTAGTATTTAGTGTGGAGTAGACAATTAAAAAAAAAAATCGCTAAAAAAAAAAGCAAAAATTAAACCGTTTTGGTTTTTTTTTCTCATGAACTGAATTTCCTTTTGTCATCTAAGATAAAGACAGGGAAAATTGCCCAAAGCAGTGAAGATGTACTGCTGTGGTATAAACTAATCATGTGGAATCTGCTGGGATTGGCACTGAACTCATGAGGAATTTTGTCTGCGCTGGGTGTGTGTATGTGGCCTGGTGCAGGAGATGGCAAGTGATTTCTCCAGAACGTTAGTCAGAGGAACAGGAGGGTAGGAATAAGAGGGGAGCAGGATTACGCTGGATCGGTTTTCATGTGTTATTTATCTGGTAGTTTGCATGTGTTTAAAATCATCAATTACTATAACATTTAAAAAAAGAAATCCTTTCTAGATTTTCTGGTGACTTACACGGATTGTTTACGCTGAGGGCAGCATTTTAAAGTCAGGAATAATCTTGTTCCTAGCGTGAGGAATTAATCAAGCGATTTTCAGGTGATTTGGCGCAGCAGTGGCAGATAGGAAGGAGCCTTGCCTGTGACCTGCCTTACAAACCAGCTGTCCGTGGAGGAAGCCTGCAAAGAGGGCTGGCTGTGGCAAAGCTGTGCTTTTAAACTGGAGACCTGGTACCTGAGCCGCACGCCTTGGGCAGCCGGAGGAGCCTGGGGGTTGCCGCCCTGTGCGAGCGGAGCT
Source organism: Tetrax tetrax (assembly GCA_009806455.1). Lineage (NCBI taxonomy): Eukaryota > Metazoa > Chordata > Aves > Otidiformes > Otididae > Tetrax > Tetrax tetrax. Next base: position 396,013 of record WHYT01017418.1, on the reverse strand, counting down.
GGCCCACAGCTGAGGGTTCAGACAGAAACAAACAAAACGACGATCCACAACTGGGCAAATGGTGTTTGCTGCCTGGTTGCCTGGGTGCAGTCTGTTTTCCTGCGTTGTGTAAGCTGAACTTGGCTGCAACTGCTCCTTCCTTGGTAGTGAAAACATGACAGACCAGCAAAAATTCTGCTGTTACTAGCAGCAGCTTCTTCCTTCCTCTCTAACATCCCCTGGCTCTCGGAGCTCCTCTAGCTTCTGTGTCAGTGTGCTTGTGTTCTTGGGATCTGTTCTTTCCCCTGTATCACTGAAAGAAAAAGGAAAACATAAAAGCTCTAGTGTCTGCCCCCTGAATGCCTTTCCTCTGAATTGTTTCTCTCCAGTCGCTAAAGCATGGCTCTCTGGGCTGTACAGAACTTACAAAACCCAAGTGTTACGAACTTCTCCCATCCCTTTTGGGAGGACATCAGCCTTGACGATAACAGAACGGTTGTTTTCCGGGAAGACGGCCATAATGAGGCTTACAGTTTGCACTAGCATGATTCCAAAGTGCCCGCCGATGCCTACGCCAGGCTGGAGGCATTGCGTGATGGAGCGCCGCTGGCCCGCGGGGTGGAGGGGAGCTCAGGGAGCACCGTTAGCACCGACCACGAGGCTGGGAGTTGCTAAAACCAGATTGGAACCAGTCTTCATTTCACCTGGCAGTGGTCCTTTGGCCTTCCTGCCCGCTGCCATAGGGACGGTTTCCCGTCCGGCTGGGACTTGAGGAAAGGAGGAGGTTTTCTGCACTCAGACACACTGGCACGGGTTAATCCCAGGGCATTGCTTTTTTGTCTGTTTCTCACATTCATATTTATATTAAATAAATTTACTGAATGAATGAAATAAAGAGTGACAGCAGAACATCCTGAGAAAAGGAGATGCGATAAATTTTGCCATTTAGTTTTGTTTGACTTCCAGTTCTTTCACAGCTCACCTTAGGAAAGATGAAAGCTTAGAAGTCCCAGTGCTGTCTGGGCTGATTTCTGTGGGGACGCCAGAGCGAAGGCATCTGGCGAGACTCTGCACATCAGAGGTCTTTCTGCCCGTTCACGGCGCGCGCCGGCAGGTTTTGTCACGCCGGGCAGATGCCTGCAAGCCTCACGCCGCGAGATAGGCTGTGTCAGCTCGGGTGTTTGCAGTGTCTGGGAAGTGTGGCAGCAGCCGGCGCTCTTTCACCTCCCCTGGTTGCTTTGCCAGGTTTACAAGGGATTTGTCTCTGCGTTTCCCCGAGTTCGTGCCTGGTTTTCCTTGCAGAGCGTTGCGGCCCTCTGGGAGCTGGGAGCAGAAACCAAATTTTGTGGTGTAGGTGCAAAGGATGGGAGGTGGCCTGGTAGCTAACCCTGCTGGCATTAACAGCTGGCTTACGGTTTCCTGGAGAAATAAATACTCCAGGCGTCAACGTGAGGCACTGCTTTAGGGAATCACTGTGTTAATTTTTACATCGGCCTTTGCGCTCAAGGTACTGTCTTCCAGTAACCGTAGTGGTTGCAAAACCCCTATTTTAATATTCACTCCTTAAATGCTTTTTTTTTGGCACTTGTGTGTTGTCAGAAGGAACATAACAACACTGGGAGAGGCAGGAACGAGAGTTCCATCCTGATGGCCGCTGGCTGACCGTGTACCACGTACCGTCTGTGCCTGGCTTCACCGCTAAGGACCACACTGCCTTTCCCTGGGCAGCGCTGTTTCTTTGATTGCTCTGATAATTTTCCCCTTTTTTGGAGCTTAACGGTGCCTTTAAGGGAGGATTTTAAGCGGGCTTGTGAATGCTGAATGGGTTGGCTGTCCTGTATCCTGCGTACGCGATGAGAACTGGCGACTCTCCCCATGCTCTGCTGCTCCTCTTGTCAGGGCGCTTCCCCGGTGGGACGGCGCGCGTCGCTGCAGTGGCGTTCTGGAAACAAAGCTTAGATTTGTTTTGACATTTGCCACTTGGGTAGGGGAGTGAATATGTAGAAAATGAATCCTTTTCACATTCCTGTGAATGTGGTTTTTATCTGCACCTAAGGGGCAGATAAAGCAGTCAGAGTCACCCTGGGAGAAAATTTGACATTGGCTGCTGTGATCATTTCCACAATTCCATTTGCCCTTCCCAAATAAGCTATTTTTTGAAGTATTGATTTTCTCCAGCGTTGATCTGGAAATTGTTCTCAATGTCTTTGTATTTGCAGAAGAAGGAAATCGTTCTTGGATTTTATATAACGGGAGAAGGAAAGTCTTGAGATTGGACAAATAAATTTATTTATGTAAACCTATATAGAGAAAAGATTATGGGGAAGAGGTGCAAATGTGGTGTGAACTAACAGTACAAACCCATCTTTAGTTTTAAGACTTCGGATTTCTCCTGCAGTGTTTCCCTGAAAAAATTTGCCTTGGGGCTGTGTTTAATTCTGGAGACTGCCTTTTGCGCGCCCCTTCGTCAGCCTATGCTCCTGCAGTGTCCTCAGGAAGTCGGTAAGGCTCCTCAGGGCTGCGGTGATGACGTTCAGGTCCCACGTTGAGTAATGCCACAAGGGAAGAGCGCTACGAAAATACACTGTGAGCAGTAAGCAGGACACGCGTCCCTGTTTCTTTTGCTGTTGAACTGGGCGAGACCTGTTTGTTTGATTTTGCTCATCACGGAGCTGATTCCTTTCTGCTTGAGTCACGGGTTATTTCTGTACTGGAGATGGATGTTTAAAGTGAACTGTTGAAGAGGTGGATCCTCGGCTGAACCCTGAGTAAAAGCAGTCTCTGAATCCGACACAACTCTTCTGGAGAGCCATTCCTTTATCCTTCATCTGGAGGCATGTTGATGCTTTGCGTTATTTCACGCTAGGAATGTTTTCACAAACACCTGTGCGTTTTCCTTTCCAGCTCTCGCTCTGGATCAATGAAAAGATGCTCACAGCCCAGGACATGTCCTACGACGAGGCAAGGAACCTGCACAGCAAATGGCTGAAGCACCAGGCCTTTATGGCAGAACTTGCGTCCAACAAAGAATGGCTGGAGAAGATTGAAAAGGTAACTAAAGAACGTCCAAAAAAATGCTAGGAGGAAGACATAATCTAGTTTCGTACCCAAACGGTAAAAGAGGCAAATGTAGTGAACTAATAAAGTAGGAGCACTCCTGGGAAATAACCGAATGTAGGCGAATAACTGAATTTAGGCTCCCATGCTGGTATTCACTCATTCATTAATTCAGGACTATAATCAGGCTGCCTTTCCCCATGCAAAATGAGTGCATGAAGTAAAGTACAGCCAGTTTTGTGATTAATTAAGATCCACGGCTCTGTATCAAGTTGCTTTGAAGGCTTTAATGTGCTGTGATGAGCTGTACTTTTTCCCCCCATTTCTCATGTGCATCTCTGGAGCACGGAGGTCTCCTCCCTAGCTCTGACAGTGGGTTTCTGTTCAGTGTAAGTTAGCTTAATTGCTCATTTCCTCTCCCAGTTTGGCACTCCGTATCCCATTAGAGGCTTTTCTGTGACCCGCAAATAGCCATACCCGTTAATGGTGTAATTAGAAGGCTGCTCTCAGTACTGGAAGTACTTTTTTAGTGGTGCTCGTACGTCCTCACCCGTTGCCTCTGAAAAATCAGATTGCGGCGAAGCACCAGCGTTGTGCATGGAGCCACAGCTGGTGGTCACTGGATTAACGGTAGCAGTAGTCACAGCTATTAAAGGTGCTGGGTTGTGAGGAGCATTCGCATCTGAAAAGGTTTTGTCCCTTGTCAGCACCACCCAGGGGCAGAGGTAGAAGAATATTCGAAGGAAAGAAAATATTTCCAAAGCTAATAGAATCTTTGTGGAATAAAACCAGAAAGATACCAGTCCAAGTGCTGGTGCTAGGTACAGGGTTCCAGCTTCCCAAAGAGATTGTTCCTCTGATACCAGCTTAGAACCATGGTAATTGCTATAACTCAGCGACACAACCCTCTGCAGTTGCACAGCTCAGTTTTGGTGCCGTAAGCTCACTCTGCCAGCGTTACACAGGGTCTCCATCGCTCTCCCGGTGAAATAGCCCGGGGAAGCTGGGCACACAGCTTGTTCAGCCGCAGCTCCCTCTGCCATCGCACAGGCGCGTGGGGCAGCCTGCTCCGCTCCCGTCCGGGCAGCGTCCCCGGGAGCTCCCACAAAGGAACGCGTGCCGTGGGGAAGAGAAAGCTTGACCTTCCCATTGCCAACCCTCTTCCTGGCTGCAGCCAGAGCTGGGAGCTGATGGTCTGGAAGGAGTCACAGGATAATTGGAGATGGAAAATGAGTGGTTGATGCTGCCAGCAGATGAAGAATCCTGAGTGCTTACTAATCAGAATAATTTAACTACCGGTCCATGAGCGCTCCCGAGGAGGTACCATTTTGCTGCTCTTTGCCTTGCAGGAGGGAATGCAGCTCATTGCGGAGAAACCAGAGACTGAAGCCGTAGTGAAGGAAAAGCTGACAGGTCTCCATCAAATGTGGGAAGAGCTTGAATCCACGACCCAGACCAAGGCTCAGCGTCTCTTTGATGCAAACAAGGCGGAGCTTTTTACCCAGAGCTGTGCCGATTTGGATAAGTGGCTGAATGGTCTGGAGAGCCAAATTCAGTCGGATGACTATGGAAAAGACCTCACCAGTGTCAATATCCTGTTGAAGAAGCAGCAGGTAAACAGAGCGCGGGTTGCAGGGCGGGCAGACAGCAGATAGCTGCACTCACGGGGGATCCGTTCAGTTTAGAAGAGAATTTATTTGCTTTTCGTTCTTCCTGTTGTTTCATATATCTTTAAATCAGAAATACACCCAGAAGCAAATCAGCTGTGAGTTTCTGGACACGGCCTGTACCTTACACTGCCTTCCTTCCCCACATTAGTCTCTCTGTACTGGCTGCCTGCCTCTGATTCAAACTTACCCAAAGCCGGTCGGTCCCTGATGCCCTGCTGTAAAGGCAGCAAGGACAGAGGGAGCGATGTGGCTCTTGTGTGCAGTCTGCTGTGCTCCACAGGCCTTCAGGGTGACTTGGGAGCGGCTGATAGAAGAGATTCAGCTGTGTCCTTGGCCAAATTCACCATGTGCACAAGCAGGCGTCACTGAGGGACGTCGGCAGGTGGCCAGTTGTGAATCTGCGTTTACGCCTTGGTCCTTGCGATATGCGTGCTGCAGTACTAATTAATGTGGCAAATCCGTTCCAACTAGCGTCTGTTCTTCCTTCTTATGAAGCTCTTGACGCACCCTAGTCGTGTCAGCTGCTGTGATCCCAGTTTTCAATGCCTTTTTGCCGTATTTCTGTTTAGATGCTAGAGAACCAAATGGATGTTCGTAAGAAGGAGATAGAGGAGCTGCAGAGCCAGGCAAGGGCTTTAAGTCAAGAAGGGAAGAGTACAGATGAAGTAGACGGCAAGCGCCTTACCGTGGAAAAGAAATTTTTGGAGTTGTTGGAACCTTTGAATGAAAGAAAGGCAAACCTGCTGGCCTCTAAAGAGATCCACCAGTTCAACCGGGATGTGGAAGATGAAATTGTGAGTATAAAAGAAATCCTATCCCCCAGACTAAGGAAAATGTGCCAGCTGATGCAGAGCTATCGCAGGAAGAAGCATTGCGATCGTGTCTCTCAACAGCGCTTTGAGTAACGCTGCTTTTTGCGTCTTGTGCGCAGCAGCCTCTCCCTGCTGCCCTAAATGTAACTGGGGTTGCTTGAAATCACATCTGCTGCTCTGCTCTTCCTTTCAGTTGTGGGTCGGAGAGAGGATGCCTATAGCTACATCGACTGACCACGGCCACAACCTCCAGACTGTGCAGCTGCTAATAAAGAAAAATCAGGTAAGCAGGTGCCCTTAGAGCTCCGTACCTGTTATTAGTGCTGACTAATTCAGGAAGGAAAGGCTTGGGGTAAAATGAGGGGTGCTTCGGAGGTGATGGTGGCATGTTGAGGGAGGGCACAGCCCCGGTTTGTGCACATGAGCTGATAGCCCGTATTTAGCTGCCCCTCTAGAGTTAAGGCCCCTGACTGGCATTTCTTTTTTGTTTGGCGCAGTGTCTGATCAGTCTGCTTTTCTCCCGTGTAGACCCTTCAGAAGGAAATCCAGGGACATCAGCCTCGTATCGATGACATTTTCGAGAGGAGTCAAAACATTATCACGGAAAGTAGCCCTAACGCTGAAGCCATTCAGCAGAGGCTTGCAGACTTGCAGCAGCTGTGGAACCTCCTAATCGAGGAGACGGAGAAACGCCACAAGCGCCTCGAGGAGTCGCACAGGGCCCAGCAGTATTACTTCGATGCTGCCGAGGCTGAGGCCTGGATGAGCGAGCAGGAGCTCTACATGATGTCAGAAGAGAAAGCCAAGGTGAGCACCTCCGTAAGCATGCTCGTTTGGTTTTAATTGCTTAGCCAGAGGGGCGCAGGTGACAGAATTTAATATGTTGCTAATGTAATAGTGACATAAACGAATTTAATTCCCTTCTGAAATCTCAAGCCGTCATCTCTTCCATCTGTTATTACCTGATGGTCAGGCAATTGATGCCACTGGTCATCAGCTTTTACCCCCAGTGACGTGAAATCAGATCGGCACCAGACCACACCAAAGAGTACGTGAACTCCTGTTTTTCAGCCAGGTGTCACAGTGCTGTCTCTTATTTGTTATTTACGTAAAGGCACTGTGTTCACTGCCCCGATAAAGTAAAACTAAGCCTTGTATCAGTAGAACACATTCCATGGGTGTTCAGTCTTCAGTCAGAAAGGCTTTATTCTCTTGTTTATATCTAAGCCATGCAAATAAAAAGGAGTGTTACTGCAAATAGGTCATCACGCAAAAATGTTCGTGAAAAGGCTTGTTGACAAAGCCAGTGAACAGCGAGAGTTGGGGGTTGTTTTTCTTAATCGTGACAATGCATGGAAGGTTTGGATGGGAATTTCTCCAGGCAGTTTGGTGGAGAATCCTTTGGCATGATCTCGGCAGGATTTCTTGGACTCAGACTGTCGTTGAGCAGCCTGACAAGCGACATGCCTAAAACTGTTCCGTTTTTGAGCCCTGCACAATCCCCAGTGTTGTGTGAACACACAAAGAGGTCCATAGAAGAGGAAATCCAACATGCTCAGTGCACGGCTGATGTAATTGTGTTCTGCGTCCCAGAGGGGTTGTTGCATTCCCTCTTTCACTTGTTGTTTTCCTTTCTGTGGGTACCTTGTGCTGTGAACTCAACTGTTCATATACCGTTGTCAGAACAACTTGTCCTCGAGCTGTACTTGGGAGCAGTCCTTTACAAATCTTTCTGGCCACCACTTTCTGCTCACACACCCAGTAGAACTTGCTGAGTGGTGTGTTTCTGTGGAGTAGGGGACCTGACCGTCATTTTCTGTCACCATCACAGGATGAGCAGAGTGCAGTGTCCATGCTGAAGAAACATCAGATTCTGGAACAAGCTGTAGAAGACTATGCTGAAACTGTGCACCAGCTTTCAAAGACCAGCAGAACTTTGGTGGCAGATAATCACCCAGAAAGGTATTAACTGCCATTTTTAATTGGATTATGTGCTGTTTTAGTAGTTCAGTCACTTCATTAGACTGTTCTGACACATACAGACTACAGCAAAGAGTAAGTAACTCGGAAGAGTGTACAGAGGAAGAGGAGTTCAGCCTCACTCAGGTCCACATTCACTCTTTCTGCCAACTTTTCTGTCCAGCCCGTAGGGTCACAGTCATTGATAGGGCAGTGCTCCCCAAGATCTGCCTCCTGTCTTGGAGATTCCGGTAGAATCAGAGACTGGAATCTAATGCTTTAAACCTGGGCACATGAACATCTTGAGTTTGGTAAATTTATCTCAATTTTCATAAATGGCTTTCCCTGTGGGGCAGCTCAGGAAGCTTAAGAACTGGTTTGCTATGTGAGCTGCAGCTAGGCAGTCGGAATTCTCCATTGCCTTGGACAGCAGGGCTCATTTGACTGCGAGACTGATGTATTTAACGAGACTGATGTATTTAACGAGACTGATGTATTTAACGAGACTGATGTATTTAACGGCTCTGCCTTCTCAGGTAGGAAGGAACTGTCTTAGGAAAGACACTCTGCCCCTGCTGGAAGACTGGTTATTTAACTCAAAAGCACTCTCTTGTGGCCATGACCATTTCTGACAAGAGAGGATTTCCTGGCTGAGCTGAGTGCTGGAATAACATCATCAACTTTACACGGCAGAGGGAAGGCAGTTTGACAGCAAAGGATTGGTCCTGCGTGTCTGAGTCAAATCTGTGCATGCAGCAGACATGCGTTCTGTGGATTAAATACCCCAAGAGTGATTTTTATTGCTTGTAGTTTTTGTTTTTTTCCATTACTTTTATTATTTGGAAAAGATGACGAGGACTCGATGCTCTCTGTTTTTCCCAGTGAGCGTATCAGCATGCGCCAGTCCAAAGTGGATAAGCTGTATGCAGGCCTGAAGGATCTGGCCGAGGAGAGACGGGGCAAGCTGGATGAGAGACACAGGCTGTTCCAGCTGAACCGCGAGGTGGATGACCTGGAGCAATGGATTGCTGAAAGGGAGGTGGTGGCAGGATCCCACGAGCTGGGACAGGATTATGAACACGTAACGGTGAGTTCTCTGGACACGGCTGCAGGTTGACCTTCCTTTTCTGGATGCTGCACACAGCAGATGGTTAATAGAAATGGGTGTCTTGGTTTGTGGCGATCAGTTTGCGATTGCAGCGCTGCATGAGTCTGTTTCTCCGCGTTTCAGATGCTCCAGGAGCGATTCCGAGAATTTGCCCGAGACACTGGGAACATCGGACAGGAGCGCGTTGATACCGTTAACCACATGGCAGATGAACTCATCAACTCTGGACATTCGGATGCTGCGACGATTGCGGAGTGGAAGGACGGACTTAACGAGGCCTGGGCAGATCTCCTGGAGCTCATCGACACGAGAACGCAAATTCTAGCGGCCTCTTACGAACTGCACAAATTTTACCACGACGCCAAGGAGATCTTGGGACGTATTCAAGACAAACACAAGAAACTGCCCGAAGAGCTCGGTAGAGACCAAAACACGGTGGAAACACTACAGAGAATGCACACAACGTTCGAGCACGACATCCAGGCGCTTGGCACCCAGGTGCGTACCAAGCGAACGGCGCTGGGGATGCAGGAACCTGAGCCGCAGAGTTCTGCCGCTGGCCCTGGCCCCTCCGTGGCCGGGCGATGGAGCGCTGCCAGCTGCTTTCCAACTGTGTTTCCGTGGGAATAACTTCAGCTGCGTCATTTTCTTACCCGTCTCTGCTTCTCTGTCATTGCATTAGGTTAATTAGTTTATCTGAAATAGAAATCCGTAAGTACACAGATTTCTGAATACGTAGGTAATTGTTGAACATTATTCCATTTCCTGCCCTTGACTGAAGGAGAAATTCGAAAGGCAGAGAACTTCAGTATTGATTGGAAGTAAGGCAAAAAGCTGTGGTGTCTCCCGACAGTCCCAGCCTGCTGTGTTTTCAGGAACAGAGTGGGTGGAGAGGCACGAGGGCAACGTGCTGTAGCTCCCCAGAGAACTTTCCCTGCTTGCCTCAAGCCGCAGCACCAGCAGTATGCTAAGATTTTCAAAAGCGGCCAAACTTGATCTAATTCTGCATCTTTTGAAGCCAAGGTGTGTTAAATAGAAGGCAGCAGCCGTTCATACAGCACACAGGGGGTTCGAAAGAGAAAAACAATGTTCAGCTGCCAAAGTGAGAAATGTGGAAGAGAACAAATTGCTTAAGGAGCGGAGGAATTGCGACTGACTGCGTTTATCCCGGTCGGTCGGAAAAGATGGCTTTTATGGCCAGGCTGCCTGCCAGCTCTTCATTATGTTGCAGTTTACTTAGTTGCTTACACTGGAATAAAGGGGATAGTCTGATTCTCCCAAGTGTTTTACTTTCGGAAGCTGTCGATTTTATACATCAAATAGGAGACATTCACAAAACACCGGTCCCAGTCTCTCAGGAAGATAATTGTAATCAAGGCCTAAAGGAAGGAATATGTAATGATAGCGCAGAGCTGTGGAGAGAGCACTTCGTTTGGGGTGAAGCAGCCGGAGCGCTGGGATGGGTCGTTATACCGTGGCCTGGTCTCTGGGCCTGTAGCTAGAGCACTGTTTAATTTGGTGTTCAAACTCCTTTTGGTTTTTTTTTTTTAAAACAAAAGGATAAAATTATCAGAAAAGAGACAATAGAATGATCAAAAATACGTGAAACATATGTGGTTTTGATACAGGAGTTCGAGTGGCATTTAAAAGCTGGTGATGAAAGTGGTCCCCGTTTGCCCCGCCACATAACAGTCACGAGGTTTGGGCCATGGCAAATCTTTGTTGTTTTGGGGGCCCCTTGAATCAACAGTCTGCTCTGAGAAGTATTCTGAGAGGGACAGAACAGACCTCTGGTACTGACAGGCCATTTGCAGTGGCTTTAGAAAGCCATTCAGATGATGAATCAGCAGCTAAAATTTCCCCATATTTGGGACTCAAAAGCATCCAAACACTAACGCGTTTCTCTCTCATAAAAACACCCCAGGTGAGACAGCTGCAGGAGGACGCCGCACGCTTGCAGGCCGCCTATGCCGGAGACAAAGCCGATGACATCCAGAAGAGGGAAAACGAGGTCCTGGAAGCGTGGAAGGCGCTGTTGGATGCCTGCGAGGGCCGCAGGGTTAGGCTGGTGGATACGGGAGACAAGTTCCGGTTCTTCAGCATGGTTCGTGATCTCATGCTTTGGATGGAAGACGTCATCCGACAGATAGAAGCCCAGGAAAAGCCAAGGTAACGTGAAGTGTCTCTTCTCAGTCAGGAGGTAGGGGTGCAGGTCAGTTGAGGAGGCAGGGGGCTGCTGAAGTTGTTTTCAAAAAGATGAAGTCCCACGTCTTTGTTTATTTAATTTCTGAGTCAGACCAGGACGGTACCGTTCCTAAGAAAAGACTGCTGGCAGTCTTGCTTCCTGAACTACAGAGGTAACCTAGGAATTAATATTTTTATTGTACAGTTCTGGGTTGGTTCACTTGTTTGAAAAGGTAGCAGCTGTTAAATTTGGAATACGTGTTCCTGAATCATGGACCGATCATTTTAGGGATGTTTCATCGGTTGAACTACTAATGAACAATCACCAAGGTATCAAAGCAGAAATCGACGCCCGAAACGACAGCTTTACCACCTGCATTGAGCTCGGCAAGTCTCTTCTGGCCAGAAAACACTATGCATCGGAGGAGGTACTGTGCTTTGAGCGTGACGGCGCCCGGGCTGGCTGTGTTGGGAAAGGTGACTTCTCTGAGCAACAGCAGACAGAACTGTGAGACAGCTGGAATTTTGTACAGGGGAACTGGAATGCTGTGAAGAGGCCTGCTAGGGAAGGAGCAGGAAAAAGCTTGTCTCACAGGGAGCAAATCCAGGGAATATTAAGAGAAAAATGTGTTGCTAGCGCAGATAGCTGCAGGCTTTTGTAGTGGTCGTGGGCTGTGCATTTTGCATGATTTGCTGGGAAAAGGGCAGAAGATACACTGCATGGCTGCACTATGTACATTTGTTTGGCCATTATTCTCCTTTTATCAAATGGTCTGGGTGCCGTAGTTCTAACAGACACTGTATGCATGTGCAAATGTGGTATTTTAGTACAAATGTCATATTTAACGTCATATTTAATCCTTCGACAAGGAAAGCAGCTGTTGTATTCACATTTAAGTCACTTTCCGGCAGTCTGGCACAATGTTCCCTGTCCATAAATGCCAGTGCCTTTTGCTGGTGGGAGCAGCTTACGCGGTGTGGTGGGGTGAGCCTGGTGCTTACGTAACAGTCCTGCATTCTCCTCTTCCATCCAGATCAAGGAGAAGCTGCTGCAGCTGACAGAGAAGAGAAAAGAAATGATTGACAAGTGGGAAGACAGATGGGAGTGGCTGAGACTGAGTAAGGACGTCCTTGGATTTGTTTGGGGCAGGGCCGTGTCTAACTCTGTCTTCACTGTGTCTTTCTGAGCGTTGACACAACCCCGTTCTGACACTCTAACAAGGTGATCATACCTCATCGAGTCTCCTATACGGACGGAAGCCTTGGCAGCAGACAGTTGGCCGGGGTCTCAAAATGTGTAGAGCAGTGTAGTCATTTCTGGGGTTCTGGGCTGCTGTGTATACGTTCTTCATTGCTCCTGAGCCTCAGCAGGCTTTAAGAAATGCAGTAGCATGGGCAATTATCCCTCAGTTTGGGTGTTTGCATCATGTTATTCATCAACATTTTTTCCCCAAGTGCTTTTAAGTAAATTCAGAAGATGCCTGCTGACTTCATGGTGCTCTTTTTGACATGAATGGTGCTGATATCTGTACATTCCTTCCTCAGTTTTGGAGGTACACCAGTTTTCAAGAGACGCAAGTGTGGCTGAGGCCTGGCTGCTGGGACAGGAGCCCTACCTGTCCAGTCGTGAAATAGGTCAAAGTGTTGACGAAGTGGAAAAATTAATTAAGCGACATGAAGCATTTGAAAAATCGGCAGCTACTTGGGATGAGAGGTTTGCAGCACTGGAAAGACTGACCACGGTGAGTGCTGTCGGTGGGAATAACCTCTCTTGGCCATTCCCCTTCGTTTTGTTGCCATCTGGTTGTTAGGAATAACTCCCAGCATCACCAGCTTGATCTCCGTTTGTTGATCAACCCAGGACCTGAAGTTTCATCTTCCCAAAAATGCTAAAACCCTCTCAGGTTCATTTGAACTCAACAACCTGTGAGGAAAAAGTGGTAAATGGTCTTAGTAGTCAACAGGAGCTGTCGTCTCAGGCCCAGGGGTGTTGGCCCAGAAGCAAATTCAAGAGCTGAGCAGTTTGCTCCAGCCCTCTGCCGTACTGGTTGTGCTGCTAAAAGGGAAGAGGGGTCCTGAGTGAAGAAAATCCAGATCTAAACCCATGAAATTGGTTTTGGTTAAAGATGACAGTGTGAGGAGAGAGTGGTGGGGAGAGAGGTTTGACAGAAATGTTTGTTGTTTTGACTGCTCCAGTACAAGGCTGCATTGTCCCCTAGAAAGACACAATAAGCCAAAAAACCCCCACGTTTTGAGCACAGCTGCAATGTCAGTAATTAATGCTTGGAGAGCACGTTACCATCTTTGGAGAATCATTTTACTTTAGACCCTATAATTGAAGTGGCTTGATTTTTCACACGCACTGGGCGTCACAGCTGTAGACAAAAAGAATTGGAGCTCCTCAGCATCTTCAGAAATGAGGCTGGTTTTGTTTAGATGGGTAATTTCAGGGATTTGGATGTGGAACACTTATTTCTGCGTATGACAAGCAGACAAGAGGATGTCACTTTTGAAATGTTTTAATAGTTTAGGCTGCTTTCTAATTTTTGCTCTAATAGAATGAATTAGAAAAGAGACAGGAACAGTGGCAAGCTGCCACTGATGTTAAAGAGTCTGATACTGTGTGCCTTTACTGACAAATTTGGGGCAACAAATTTTGCATGGTTAGTACTTTTAAAGAATGATGCCTTCAAATTTTATGCCGATAAACTTCAATTTCAGTAACGTTTCAGAAAAATGTAGTTTCTAGAAATGCCACTGAGAATGCGCAGTGCTTTTAAAAGCACAAAAATGTTTCATTTCACAGCTGGAGCTGCTGGAAGTACGTCGACAGCAGGAGGAGGAGGAGAGGAAGAGACAGCCGCCGACTCCGGAGCCGAGCCCGAAGGCTGCCGAGGACGCAGACTCCCAGCAGCAATGGTGAGCCCAGGGTGTGGGAAGCTGAACTGCCTGCTTGACGCTGATTCTTCAGATGGAGTTCTCAGGCTGAAGATGCCTTGTAAAGGGAGAGTCTGCAGGTTGCGTGACTTGCATGGGGACAGGACCTCTCCCAGACATCCACATTCACTGCTGAGCTGAATGTTCTGCTATTTCGTCACGGCAGAGCGTTAGAACTGCTGAGGTGTACTGGCCCTAAAGTAAAAACGCTGGGTTTACACCCCCTGTGTGATGAATTACAATTTCTGAGCAGTCTTGGCTTTCTTCTTTGATGAGCATCGGTTACAGACAGATTTCATTTGTATGATAGGAGGAGACTTGTAAGGTAACTTTCAGGAAAGCCTCTCTTGATCTCTCTGTTTAACACTGGATTTATTCAGTTGGGCCTGAGGATTTTAGGAACTTGCTTGAATTTCTGAGGTGTGCAGTATTCAGTAGCAAAATCTCGTTTTGGTGAAAATGATGGGTGACCTTCAAGAACTTGATACGATTTCTTTTCTTTTTCCTCTCTCTCGACAGGGATGGGACAAAAGGAGAACAGGTCTCCCAAAATGGTTTGCCATCAGACCAGGAATCTCCACGGGTTAGTTACCGCTCCCAAACCTACCAAAACTACAAAAACTTTATTAGCAGACGGACAGCCAATGACCGATCGTGGTCTGGACTGTGACACACAGAATCATTTGCAGCAGAAGACACCGTTTTTTAGTATGGTTTACTGGTACCGGTTTAATCTTTTGGCTTCAGATTTCCCTGCTGCTTTTCTCTTCCTTCCCATCAGTTGACTTTTATTTAATTAGCAGCCCCTCGGAGAGATATTTGCTTCACTTTAATCCTTGTTTATTTGAATCTCCCCACTGACACTCAGTTGCTTTAAGGTGACACATTTATCTCATGTTATTTACTGTGAGTTTTTCATGTTGCTAATAGTGTTAAGATTTTCCAGCTAAACCGTCCTTTATATGAGTAATTGAGATGTAATGAGATTACATCATAATGAAGAAGAGAACTAGAATCTGACAGGTATGACGCATCGAGTTATACTAACAGGTTTCAGCACGGCAACGTTATTAAATCAGCTGCATTAGCGAGCGAGTTCTTTACCAGGCCAAAGATAATACACGCCAGGAAAGGCTGGGAGGGAGGGGAGAGTTGTAACTGTCCACAAAGAAAAGCCTTAAGGTTAGTTGTATAACATTCCACGCAGAATGGACTCATTGACCGCAGATAAAAAATAAACGTGAAATAAAACATGCAAAACTAGTATCTAGATTTATCTTGGTATGTAGTCCTCATGAAGAGTTGTGCTGAATGGCCGCTTCGGAGCCCTGTCGTGCCTTGGTCTTGTCCAGTTTACACTACAGCAATTCCATTTACTGACACTGGAGAGCCAGTAGTGTAAACCAGAGCAGGGTGCAGACCCTCACGGAGAGGTTGTGATGCTTTTCCTTAGAAACTCAATAAAACACGTTGATCTAAGGTCCCAGCTCTTTATTTTATACAGGTGCGGGTTGAATGGTCCATGCCTTGTCCATTCCTTCTTGGTAGGGGATGTCCCAGTGGAGTCAGGATGCATGCCAATAATCTTCACGTGCAGCCATAAAAATACCAGTAAATATGTATATAGAGTTACAGCCACACAGCAGCTGAACACTGGCTTCTCTGTACCCTCCTGTACAGCCTGCTTGCTTCAATTAGTGCTTTGAGTGGTGAGAAACGCGACACTTCTCTTCTTGTGTTTTTGAAGCTCCCTCTCCGAGGTCACATTGAGTGCAGGAAAGGCTCCTGGCAGGACAGATGGGTGGATATTGGAGCTCTTACCAGTCCTGCAAGGGAGGCGCAGTACTGGTCCCACTCTAGGGCTCTGGGGAGGAAATGCCTTTCAGCATAGGTTTATCTTCCACGTAGCCCGTCCCAGTTGGGTCTGCACACTCTGTCAGTGCTGTAGGATACTAAGGAGCTCTGCCTTTTCCTTTCTTTAAATAAAGCCTTTCAGTTCATCTTTCATATTGAACGATGACGTGAGCTGCCTGCGTACCTTTCAATGTTTATCACATTATATAGTTGTGGCAAGGAACGTGAGGTGGCCTGCGAGCACATCCCAGATCACCATCATCTTGTTGGTTACCACAGCCTCCTACATCACCTGTTTGCTTCTTTTTTTTGTTGTTTTATGCTACATAATACATTTCCACGTTAATCTTTGCCATCTGCGCTTCAGTCTTTCACGAGAGCTTTTTAGCTCGGTTCACCGAACCTTGTGTTGCAATGCCTCAGGTGTACGCAGCGGTATTTCTGATCTGAGGAGCGAAATGCGCTGCTGTGGATCTGAACTTGGACTCGTGTCGGCCAGCTGGGCAGCGCAGCTGAGTTGTTCCGTATTGGCTGAGCTCGTAAAGTGAGAGAGATGATGGAAAGGATGTGCTGC
Source organism: Tetrax tetrax (assembly GCA_009806455.1). Lineage (NCBI taxonomy): Eukaryota > Metazoa > Chordata > Aves > Otidiformes > Otididae > Tetrax > Tetrax tetrax. The sequence continues at coordinate 379,879 of WHYT01017418.1, read as the reverse complement.
AGTCGCTGTACTTTTGCTGTAACTTGTTTTTCCACTTCATGATGCATGTGTTGTTTTTTTTTTTTCCCTTTTGTCAGGATAACAACATATAGCTTCTTAATGCTTTTGAAAATTCCATAGGAATTCATGCAGGTGATCTGGTGACTGCCCGCCCCAGCACTGGCTCGGTGCCTGTACGAGTCTGAGTTCTCGGGGCCGTGCAGCTGTAGCTTCAGACTCCACCATCTGGGAAGCCCTGTATTCTGACTAAAAAGTAGTGTGTAAAAGTAATTTATATAGATACACTTTCTTATTTGTGCTAGTACACTTATATATAAAAATTACACTTTTATGATGAAGAAAAATTAAGTCAGTCATCAATTAAGGTCATCATTTGAGGCACTAGAGGTGTAACATTGCACCTACTGACTGCAGCCCATGGTACTGGCTTAAAACATTAAAATGGCACTTAGGCCAGGACAATATGTAGGCTATATATATATTTAATTGCATCTATGAAGGCAAATAGGTCTCTCTAATTTACGCTGTGGTGCAGAGACTTAAGTTGGTGAGCTGAGCGTAATGTTGCATCGAGCACTATGGAAATCAGGGGATGCCTGCAGTCGTCGTCACCAGCTATCCCGTGCATGTCGTAGTCCTGGTTTAAGTATCTCAAGAGGAGTCTTTAGCCACTAAAGCACTTGTGACTAACCTCTCAGGCACCATTAAGAAAACTGTTTTCGTGTACCTGATGACTGTTTTGTTGTAACAGTACAGTTTGCTATTAATGTTTGTCCTCCAGTGCGTTGTCTCTGCATGCCCCATGCATGCTTCCATTAAAGTTTGTTTAGCTCCTGTTTTTTCTCTATTTTCATGACACGTTCTTTGCATAGCTGTTTATGATTCAGATTTATTTTGCTTGTTTTCTGTTAATTGTAGATAACACATGAAAAGGAAATAAAACCCGAAAGAGCATCAGAAAAGCTTTTCAGAGCCCTTTTACAATCCGTAGGATTTTAAGTAGACGTCACAGCTCTGATTGCCTGATGAAAGTTGGCAGTTATTTTTTAAAACCGCAGGGTTGCAGCTTGCGGCGCTGAATTACATGCTAGCTCCAAGAAAACCGCGTTAAGTAGCTGTGCAGTGAAACTGGTCTGTTTTCCTTCAGGTTAGTGGTTGGAGGTACCCCGAGATCAGTAGTGTTTTCACCTCTTGCTGGTGGTGCTACAGAAAACGTGAGGCTTTCAGCAGGGGTTTAGGTAACAGGTAGTGGTGGGTAGTTTGTGCAAGTTGTTGAGATGTCGCTGTGGTCTTCATGTGTCTTGGACAGGGATGCAGCCAGGTGAAAAGCAGAGATTTGGAAGTTCAGTAGCTGTCACTGGTCAAAAAGATGTGCAAAGGGCTCTCCTTTTTCTTGACCACGATCTGTTGGCCGTTGGTGATCAGCACTGGTGATGACTGATTAGCTGAGCTTTCACTGGTGGTTTATTTCACCACCTGTGTTAGAGTAGCTGTGCTGGCAGTGTTTGGGTAATTAATCTTCAGCCTCATTTGCTTATTTACCCTCTCTCCCCTTTAATTCAATATTTTTGTTCTATTTTGAGGTTTGGATACAAGTAGTGAGGTTTGATGGCTTAGATTTCTCCTAGTTGTGAAGAGGTGGTGTCATTGGTTTTTACTTCCGCTGGATACCAGTGCAGGGTAGATGTTTCCTCTTACAAGCCAGGCTGTCAGGCTGTGTGTCTTCAGGGACAGAGTAAAATAGACAGGACTGAAGTGGAACGTGAGCTGTGATTCTTTCCCTGTTGTAGTGGTGTAGTGTCTGCACTCTGGAGATTTAGGTTGTTTAAAGGCAGTTAACCAATCCTTCCCATATCCATAGCAAGCTGACACTGAGCTCTTCCTAGGTCCATGAGGTACAAAGGTGTGAGGTACAATCACGTGTACTTGGCAGGTATAAGAAGTTCTAGCAAATGGTGGCAAAATTTAGTTTGTTGCATAATAATTCGGCTGCTTTTGAATTGTCCGGGCCATGTGCAGAAGTGGGAATGTCTAATTATTGTGCCATTCGCAAATACCTGCTTGTCTGCATAAAACCAGTCCAGAATGTTTGTAATCTACTAGAGCGTTAGCAGCACTAAGCTTTAGTAACTTGCTATTAATCATAATAATAATAATAATAATAATATACACTGGATGTGTAACTCCTGAGCTGCTACCAATAGCTCTACATGTCAAAGTAATGGTACAAGAGAAAAAAAAAACTGGGACCAAGCTGCATTTCAAAAGCTTATGGCCATTAGGATTCCAATTTAAATGATTTTTGGATGAATGGCTCCTGAAGACGTCGACAGCTTGACCAGTCAGAGCTGCTGGAAACACGGCTGCTCTCTAGGCTATCTCGATCAGAGCGCGACAGGCAACGCGATCAACAAAGCAAGTGATGGGCAAGGCCTTGGTTCTGTCTTTGTTTGGGGGTAAATAGCTGTGTGATGTTGTGTGACTGTGGTGGTTTTCAGTTCCTTTAACAAAACTCCAATCCACCTAATAACACAAGTCTGGAACAGACCTTGATAAATTGACACGTGACCTCATTTCCCTTGTCTCTGAGATCCAATATCCTAACTGGAATGGTGGAGATGACATGCATGGTGTAATCTTTCTAATTTCTGCATGTTTTGATTTTGTTGTGTCACTAGGGGAATGGGGAAAGCGGGAAAGGAGCTTTTACAGAAACAGATTAATTGCAGAGGTTTTTGTAAATGCTCCTGGGCAACGTTGACATTTTCTCTGCTGACTCATGATCAGTACCTCTCATAGCCTGTTAATACCCCAGTAACGCCATAAATGTATTGAAGGTGGCTGATGTGTATAACTTCTACTGCTCCTCCAGGTTTGCAGAAAGTGTGATTGTTACTGTTCCAAACATTTGAGTACTTAGCAACGGAATTGAATGCTCTCGTTTTAGGAACGACAATTTATAAAAGAATGCGAATTGACCAGCAGAGCAAAGCACAGTAAAATTCACACTGATGTTTAGCCGCTCTCATCTTCCCGTCTCTCTACCTATAAAATGGGTACTAATCCATTCATACCTTCTAATTTCCTTGGCCTTCTGTGTCTCCATGGAGTGTGAGAAAGATCTTACTGGCCTGTGTCGTTCTCCAGGCAAAGTTTATACACAGCCACATTGTGAGGGAAAGAGATTAACTGCAAGATGCCCCAGTGTTCTGAGGCGTCTAGCTGAACTGGTTTTTCCGCTGTTCCTAGGTGGCTGAAACCGCAGAAACAAACGAAATGGTCAATGGAGCTGCGGAACAGAGGACAAGTTCGAAAGAGTCCAGTCCTGTTCCTTCCCCAACGGCAGACCGCAAAGCCAAGAGTGCCATTCAGGCGCAGACGGCTGCCACCCTGCCAGCCAAAACACAAGAGATTCCTTCAGCTCAGATGGAGGGCTTCTTACACCGCAAACACGAGTGGGAGACACACAGCAAGAAAGCCTCCAGCAGGTAAAGTACCAGCACTTCGCGTTCGGATTCTTAATTGCATCCAAACTCACCGAGCTGTAAGACAGTAAGGGTTATCCCTGCTGCCATTGTCTTCTCCCAGCTCCTAAAGACCTTCCAGGTTTTATACTCCTGTTGTAGGAGCTGTGTATGCGTGGTCCAACAGTACGTTTGATGAAGTTGCAGTCTAAAGATACCTGGTGGAAGATGCAGCGTTAGGTAAAGGCATAAAGACACTCTGACTTTCCCACCTGACACGATGAGTTTGTGGCAGTAGTGGGATTTGGTTCCAGATCTCTCAAGTTGTACGTTACTACCAGAAAAGAAAAACGCGTAGATGTGAGAATAGAAATGTCCATATTCTTCTGACATTTTCTGTTTGCACGTTAGCACTTTCCACCTACTCTGTAATCTGTTCAGAAGAGAAAAGCGGGTGAAGACGATTTTGTGTGCCTTAGTTCATTCCATTCCTGGGGACCTGATTCTGCGGTTCTCAAACAGGCAAAACTTCTCAGATTGCTGTGTGGGCTGGAAAAGCAGACTGGGGCTCTTCATGACCTCAGAGAGCTCTTGAAACCAGGTTTGTGACAGAGCGCAGATCACAAATGAGTGCAGTACTACTGCGATTTTTGTTCGGCTGGAGTTGTTCACACTGGGGAACTACCTTGAGGCGGTGACAATATCTGGGTACTCTTATTCCTGGTAATCACTGATTCTTATAGCTGTGTTGGAGAACGAGGCGGATGATGCCACTAAGAGTACTGGTGACAATCGAGGATTTCACATGCAGTCCATTCGTTAGTTTGCAGCACAACGTGAATTCCTTCCGCAGTAAAGCGTAGTCATCAAAAGGTCAATCAGTTTCTCTCCCAAGTATGCCAGACAGTCCTCCCGCTGCTAGGACATGCTTACCTGCTGTCAAAGAGAGCTCTGGAAATCTCTGTTCTGTTTGGCTCAAAGTCAGTGCTTTTGTCTTGAAGCCGTGCTCTTACGAGAGAATTCGCCGTCTGCAGTTTACGGGACAGCGTATGCTGTATTCACGTCCTCAGACTGAACTAGTCTCCATTATCTTAGAGACATAATTGTGTTTGCTTTCCCCACTTCTGCAAGTCAGAGCATTAGATTTATAAATATTTTTGTTGTTTTCCCTGTCTTGAAGGTCATGGCATAACGTGTACTGTGTCATAAACAACCAAGAGATGGGCTTCTACAAGGATTCGAAGGCTGCTGCTTCTGGCATCCCCTACCACAATGAGATCCCCGTCAGCTTGAAGGAAGCCGTCTGTGAAATAGCAGTCGATTATAAAAAGAAAAAGCATGTGTTCAAGCTAAGGTGAGCCTCTTGAAGCATCTTGCCCTTAGTTTGAGTTGTGGGTATGTTCACTGTGTGAATTCGTGGGAGGATCCAGCACTGGAACATGGTGTGTTGATCGAAGGCAGCGAGCACGAGACAGTGCCAAAACAATCTGTGCGGTATCTTTACATCTGGGACAAGAGTGGACGTGTGCCTGAAGTTAGGAGCCTGCGTTTGAAACTGCTGGGCTTTTCGGCTGCTCCCTCTGGAATTAACTGAGAAGGGCTGAATGTTCATGGTTCTGCTCTTTTCAAAATCAAGCCTCTTATTTAATACTTTGAGTATGGATTTAGGAGACTACCGAAGACATCTCTCACATTTGCAGGTCTGGAATGTGTAGTTACAGACCATTTCATTTTGAAGTGCATGAAGTACTTACTGTCCAAAGGTTAAAAAAAAAAAAAAATTCCGTCTGAAATTGTGTTTTTCCTTTTCTGATCAACTGTTTAGTGCTAATGATGAAAAAATATTTTATTATTACACAGCTGCTAGGTGATTCTGTCAAGGGAAACTCACTTTGTGAGCTGATCGTTCGTATATGCCAGGATAGAAATATTTTCTTTTTTTTTTAATATATTGAGACAAGAATCCTCTAAACATGACAGAATCCATACCCAGGGAAATTTGCTTTATAGGAAATATATAAAGAAATATGTAGCAAATATTTAGGGAAATTTACCTTTTATTTTACTGTTTAACACTTAATTTTATTTTATAAAGAGATTTTTAAAATGCTTTCTTTTTGTGGCGAAAGATCAGGAAGCCTGCAACACAGCCACCGCTGACCCTCCTCCTGCATGTTCAGGTGCCTGATCTGATGTTATTCAGTCTTTTTTAAAAGTGATGTTTATCTCCACATACACCGTATTTGTGCGCTGTCCCGTGCGCTCCCGTGTATCTCAGTTGGTTACGTGCAGTGGCGGGGGTTGAAGCAGTGTGACCGCTGCTAAGCTAAACACGTGGTGGTCCTTTTCTTTGCAGATTGACTGATGGCAACGAATACCTCTTCCAAGCCAAAGACGACGTAAGTCTGTTTTCATCACTGTTTGTTACTGATGTGAGATCTGTGCTGTTGTACGAGAAGTAGCTGCTGAGAGCTCAGGGGTGCATTTTAATTTCCTGGCGCGCAGTTTTGTGCGTGTGTGTGCGTACCGCGTAGAGTCAGGAGCTCGCGCTGGCGCCGCCGGTGCGGCGGGGCTTTTCAGGTACAGCTTCCAGGAGACGTCGCCTGCAGGCGCGTAAGCAGAGGAGTGCCAGCTGATGAGTTAGGAGCGTGTTTCCTTTCGTCCCCCGCTTCTGTCCGTTCCCCTCCCGCGATGTTGAGTGAGTTAGAGAGGGGGCGTGACGCACGGATTGTAACAGCTCTCTGCCTTTGGGGCTTCTTGAAGGAGGAGATGAACACGTGGATTCAGGCCATCACGTCGGCGATCTCTTCTGACAAAATCGAAGTGTCCCCGACCACGCAGAGCACTCCAGCCTCCAGCCGTGCCCAGACCCTGCCTGCCAGCGTCACAATAACCAGCGAGTCCAGCCCTGGAAAGCGGGAGAAAGACAAAGAGAAAGACAAAGAGAAAAGATTCAGCCTTTTTGGTAAAAAGAAGTGAACTCCATCTCCACACACTGCACTTCTCTGACCGTTCCAGTGGAATTCCAGCATGCGAGCTCAGAACCAATACGTTACTCTCTGTGCCTCATGTTCCTCAATGTGATTGACATTTTTTTATTTATAGAGCGTTTTAAAATAAAAAGCCAACAAAAAAGAATCTAAAGTTACAAATGTATGAGGTGCACTGGGCAGCTTCTGTAGGAGAGGGAGGACCAGGTTTGGGGGGTTTGTTCTTGTTTTTTTTTTAAATGAAGTTAATGTAGATTAGATCTTAATATTTAAACTGTTCCTCAATTTTGTGAGGCTGTCTTGGAAAATAACCCACTCCTAGTGCTATTGGTATGCAAGGCAGCGGTGCTTTCGAACCTACTGTGCACATCAAAAACCAATGTACAAATTTTCAAAAACGTTCACTTCCATTTAAGGTTGTTATGCTGAGTCTTGACTAGTGGAGCCTCCCATTACGATTCTAACATTGATTAAAATGATAGCCTATATCTTTGCTGTACCAGAGTGCAGGTATGCGTTAACTTACCGACAAACCGTTTCTATCCTGGCGTTGGGTATTGACACAGCCGGAAGCTTTTCTGCGTCAAGCACGACAGATGAGGATCTTGGTGTACAAGGTGGATTAGCAGGCTGATACGGTTTTAAATAATCTGTAATTTCAAAATTGTTTTTTTTTTTTTTTTGCTGAAATACATTATATTGTATGTTTCAGATAATTCTAGTACAAAGTATAATAAGACTAGATGTATAATAAACCCTTTAAAATCATCGATAAGTGTAAAAGTGGAACTGAAGCATTTACTGGAAAAGTAATGTTACTCAAATGGTTACTTGCTTGTCAGCTGCAGCACTGTGTGTTATAATTTTGCTACATTACCTTGCTCTTTGATACATAGTGTGCATTTCTCTGTCACTGTAACTATTGTAATGAGAGATTTTCATCTTACTGCACAATCAGAAACGACATTTAATAGGAATGAACTTTCAATGACTGGGCCTGTAGTCGAGAGTAGTACTGGAACTGGCTTTCAGTTGTATCGGACTGTACCTCTAGACTTTTACCCTATCTGTTAAATATATGCTATGTCATTAAATGCTTTTAAAACTAAATATGCTGCTTAAGTTTCTTATTTCGTTTCTGACAATGTTAAAGCATAATTTTGAAAGAGGATCAGAAATAAAGTTATTTTACAATGTCATCTCTCCTGTGCACTGAAACAAATGCTTTCAAGTGTAATTCCATATTTTTTGTGCAAAAGTTCATACTGAAATGGTTGTTTTCCCTCTTCCCCCTTCTCTTTACCTTCCTTTTCCTTTCACTTCCCACCTGCCTTCCCTTTCAGATGAGTTGTGTGAACGTCTTAGCCGACTGAGGTGAATGTCCCTGTATGGTTTGCAGGAAAGTGACGTTCTTTTGCATAATCTGAGTTCTCCAACTTTTTACCCACCCTTTGCTCAAGTGCTTAAGTCCTCAGCAAATCAGGCGATAATGGAGCTTTGTAATTTACTGAGGACTTGTCCTGCCCAGTTTAACTTCACTGGGGTTTTTTATGTCAGTTTTTTTCAAGCATACCTCTCTTAAGGTACAGCCAGCATTGCACTTAAGTGGATGCTGTCTAGGGAACCATCTAAAAGGAATAGCTCCAAGAAGCCCTAATAGGCATTAGGAGTTTTAAAATCATGAAATATAAAGAACTTGGGGTTTATTTTTTTTATTATTAAAATACACTGCAATATAATTTTAGATGGAAACCAGATAACCCACAAACTAATTATTTTCCAGCTACAGTGTCCTGAACTTTCTGATACAGTGTCTTAATTATTTTCATAGAGTATCCTATGTTTTCTGGGTTTTTCTTGTTTCTGGAGTTTGGAGTAATTAAACAATGGAATATTCATGCCCATGAGTTTTTACTGCTCTAATATTACGTTGTTCCAGTCTAATTATTAGTAAAATGTAGGATAACACAGCTAGTCTTGTAAATGTAAAATTTAGTACTATATAAGAAGCTGAGATTTAACATCAGAAGAGAATAAGAAATGTTCTTGTTAGCTGATTAATGTACATAAAAATGTTGATGCCTTACCATTTTTGTCACTTCGGTGAAGCTGTTGGATGAGTAATTGAACAGATTGATCTTGGCCACCTGTTGTGCGTAACCCTGTAGTGTCTTGGTTGAACATGCCTTCAGAATTGTTTGTCTTGTTTTGCCTTGCCTCTTACTGCAAGTTGTTCCTGAAAACTGCTTGAATAAATATCCTTTCTGCTTAGGAACTGATTTCAAGTGGCTGAGGAGCAGGAGTGAGTTCTAGAAAGCCTTGCCTCTTTTCCCCTTTGGACCATCAGGGTGTGCTTTCCGTGCAGAGAGAGTTGGTGGGTGAGGACGAGCCGCCTCGGACAGAGCCAGGTCAGAAAAGTCAGGTTGGTGTGCCTCAGAAGGGAGAAAAATGGGGGGAATGTCTCTTGGGTTGTGCAAAGGGGCTGCTGGAAGTTATCAGGGGAAGACTAAGTGTGAGTGATGGAAACGGGACTGAAATGGGAGCAGGCTGCTGCCGGTGTTAACTGTGGCGGTATCACTTTCTGAACGCTGCCGCGTGGTTAGGCCCTTCTGGCACGTGGAACGTTATACTCTGCTGAAGAATGAGATTTGTAGTACAGTTTAACACTGCTGCAGTTTCCTTTGTTAGCAGGTTTGGTAAGGTAACCCATGTTTAAGTTGTTCATATTTCTTCTGGAGATACATTGCAAAAGTAATACAGAAGTTGCATCTTAAAAATTTCAGAGAAAATTAATTAAAGTCAACCACTTTCCAGCTCTGTTGCTGTCGTTGCTGTGAAGAACAGTCGTCCTCTAGTGAGGTCAGTCAGCCTTTTTTCCTCGTATTGCCTTCTGAGCTGAGAAGGGATCGGAGAGCGGCACCTGAAGGGTCCCTTCCATATCCTGACAAATTAAGTACAATGAGGGAAAACAACCCAGAACTCATTAGCCCTAGGTATTAAGCATGTGTTGGGTGGGAGGGTTTTCTTTTAGACTGATGCAAATAATCTGTTAATCCCATCTGTTCTGCTGTAGGGCTGTACTCTGTAATGGTGAAGTAAAAGAAAAATATTATTAACCTCCGTTCCTCTGAAATATTGTTTTGGATGGTTTTTCACTTCACCGTGTTCTTTTTTTAATGATTGAAGTTCACAGAGAATGGACTTTAAATGTGGAGGGTCTTCAAGAATATAGTTTTGTAATAAGTATCTTGCAGGCATGAATGCAGTTTTGCTTTTTTTTTGGTGGAAATTTTGGTTTTTTCTATCTTAATCACAGGTGGCTGAATAAATATAGAAACATAAATCACTGAGAGATGGAATTAACATTAGTCTTTTTAATTAAAACAACAACAACAACAAACCTTAGAAAATCAGGCTGTGCTAAATGAGTGATTTAATGTTAAGAATTAAATTACTGGAAAAAGCAGAATTCAGCTCTCTGATGCTACCTGTGGAGTGGACATCAGAGCCACGTCCTCACAGCAGGAGGAATGGGATCTCTTGGCCAGCAGAAGTGGAAGGAGGACTTGGCTTGCTTTCCTCTGCCCTGGTACCAAGAAGGTATGCTCTGGGATCCAGCAGAACAAAACTTGGGTAAGAAAGCCGTGCGTTCTCAGTGCAGCAGTCTGGCATCGGGGTTTGAATTCTCCCCACGGCTACGGGTGTGCAGGGCCGAGCTGAGGAGTCAGTATTCAGTGCTAGAAACTCTGATCTGTTTTATTCTTTACTGCTGCATGTGGTTTATCCGCTGTTGTCAAGCTTTTTTCTCTAGCCTCGTGACAGCGACTCAATGAATATTCTGGTTCTAGTGGATTATTGGGTTTTGTTTCAAAGGATTTTAAACAAGATTAAAGTGCAAATAAGGTAAGGCGTGAAACAAACCCACAATGCAGTACTGCAAATGCTGCAGTACGCAGGATGAACAGTGAGAATAAAGAGAAATATGTTGCAAAATGGAGCAATTAAATGCAAAAGGCATTTAAAGTTCGAGGTTTTGCTTCTAATTCAGCTTGTGCCCTTTGTTGGTCTGCATTCTAACAAGAGCCTAGAGGGGCTGAGACGTCTTACAACACGTGCGAGTGCTACCGAAGCAAATCTGGATGGGTTGCGTTGTGCTGTCAGCCCGCGTCTGAGTCACTCCGTGTAGCCGAGGCAGCGGAGTCGCTCCAGCGAGCCCACGTGGTCCCATCTGCAGTGTGTCATAATGCAGCACGCAGCGGGGGCACGGAGCAGCCGACGGGGAGAGCCCGGGCTTCCCGGTCATCACACCTTCGGGAGAGTCCGGGAACAGGGGATGAGGAGACCTAAAACGGTCTGCTTTGCGATAAAATACTGGTTTATTCTGTGAGGTACGAAATGAAGGGGTTTGTGTATTTCGTAATGAGTCCTGCGTAAGCTCAGCGTGCTGATTAGCCTGGTGATTGTGGGCATCGAATCTACAATGCAGTTTCATTACACGTGGTGGTCTGTGTTTGAAGTATCATTTACTTTTTATATTCATTAATTTCACATAATAATCTTTAACTGTTAGACGAGACGCTGTAGTGGTTCTTTATGTTAGAATGGTAGAAATTACCTGGGCCCAACATGAATTTTGTTGCTAGTTTCTTATTAATACTGCTATTCTTTTACTCCCACACCTATCAGAGTAAAAAAAAATTCCCTTGTTCACAGAGTACCGGCATTATCCATGAGAGGTCACTCTATGCAGGGAGATACTTGGCTGCGTACAGCAGATCCGCTCTCACCTGAACAACACACCTACTATGAGTTGTGCACGCAACAGAATTAAGAGCTTGGATGAAAGTTCTCTTCACTTGAAAAGGACAAGTCAGATTTTTAAGAGTTACGTAAACTTGTGGCAAGATGTAGACGTTTCCCAGGTGAATCATTGTAGGAAGGAAGCTGAGTCAAGTATGGCAGCCAGGGTACTGGAAGGTGAGGAAGGCCACCAGAAGAAATGAGAGAAGTTTCTGCAAGATCAAGATCTCTGCAATGGTGATTGATAGCCCTTTAAAACTGATCACTGAGATTCCATGGGAATTCTACTGAAACACAGCCCCCCATGCATGTCCGGCTAAGGGCTGGTAGTCGCCCGTTCGAGATGGGTCTCCCGTGGGATCGCGCAGGAGGTGGGTGTGTCAGCAATGCCAACCTCCCTCAGCCAGGCTGGGGCTCTGCAACCGCACCGTTCACCCCGTACCTCTGGGCACCGAGCAGGGGTGAGCGTGGTAGACAAAGACGGACGGTTTTTATCGATCTGCTGTGCGTGGCAGCCCTGCACGGCGCTTAGACACACAGCAAACCAAATGTGGTGTGGTTGGTCAGAAGGACTTTCTCTCCAGGCTAGGAGTTGAAAGAATATGTCTGATCGTTCAGCAATGGGCTTGCATTTGAGGATGGAAAAGACTCAGTTTTTTCTTTTCCCTTTTTTTCCCCCTAACACTATTTCTAGCCAGATCCTAGCATTTCATCAATGCAAATCAGTATTTCCGCCCACAAGGAATAAGAGCTTAGAGCCAATTCCCCTGTTATTATTTTGTAGTTAAATTGTAAAATCACTGAGAGGCATCAGTCAGGATTGGATTAATGTAATGCCAGGCAACAAACAGAACTAGATCAGAGCTGCAGCTTCTGATCCCTCCCCCCAAGTTCTTATGGATTTTATATAATTTTTAAAATTATTTACAGCTCAAATAAGAGGTACCTATTTTGAAATACCCATTAATATGCCATCTCAGTGCATCTGCTGTACATCCATCCATAAAAATATGAGTTATAAATGGTATTTTGTGCAGCAAAGATCTAGGACATAACACAGATGTTTCTGGGAGGGAAAATCTCCGTGTTCATAGTTAATCACAGCTCTTAGATATGTACAGAGTGGGCAGGATATATCACAGAGGACTGGAGTTCATTTGTGATGTGGTGGTTTTTGGCATCTTCTCCCCAAGGTGTGCTT
>WHYT01017418.1:353174-367404 GCA_009806455.1 Tetrax tetrax | reverse complement strand
CCAAAAAAAAAAAAAAAAATCACAAAATCCTTAAGAGCACAGATTACAGGAAAATAAATGCAACTGAACTTGTAGTTCCACGTGCTTGGTTTTGAGGTTTTCCTTTAAGGTTTTGGGATGTTGGTTCATGACTAGCGTACTTCGTTGCTACAATAAGCATAATGGTTTATAAAAAAATATTTTTTTTATAAAACTGAGGATGTATTTTTAGTAAAGCAATATCTGTTGTTTAACGCTTCCATACCCTGGCAATACTAAATATCAGAAATAAAGAAAGAATATGCCAAGGTTTTACTAAAGGATGAAATACAAAGCTCAGCGTCAACCACTGTTGCTCACAGAAAGGTGACAGCCTTTCCAGAGACTGGAAATTTGGGTTTTGTTTGTTGTTGTGGAGCAGGTGAAGAGCCTATTTGTCATATGTATTATTTTTTTAAGGAGAATTATATAATTTAACAAGAAAAACTAAAAAAAAAATCTAAAATCACATGGAAGTTTTTCCATTGGATAATACTGAACTGAGCAAGGATGAAGAATTTGTAATTCATTGGAAATCTTATGAAGTACCCACACCCAGGAGCTGACAAAACAATTTTCCATGTTTTGATGTTTCAGAGCAGACAAAAATAAAATAATGAGATTGAAATTGTTCCATAGCTACGTGAAGATACTTCACCCAGGTTTCCAGCAGAAGTGGATTTGCGTGCCTGTGAGTAATGCAACACACAGCACCTTTAAAGCCGTTCTTGCTCCTGTCCTTTTGAGGCTACGTGAAGAGTATGAATATACACAGCTGTGAAAGATTATATAGAATTTCTAGGAGAAAAAGCTCCTGTCTGCACGTAGACCACTGTAGCAGCAGTATCAGTGGGACCACCCAAGTCCGTGACGTGACCCGATGGGGAGAGGTGAGCAGATTAAAAGTCAGCGAAACGCTAGCTGTATTTTATTAGCAGTTTTTTGGTGACAGAAGGAAAGTAACACTAAGAGAACGGTGTAAATAATGACCCACATGCTGGGTAACTAAAACACTGCCCTGGCATACCAAATGGACAATGCCACAGGTGACGAAATTCTGTTTTATGTCGAGGCTCCCTTTTCTTGAATGTCTAAAGTGCAAATCTTGTTTATTCAGGGGCACCACAAGGTTCTTCTTTTGAATAAATTGAGAATAAATTTTGTAACAACAAAATACAAGAAAATGTAAGAAAATGCAGTATCTTAAACCCTTCAGAGTTTATGATAAAAGTTAAATGTGTTTTTGTTATTGCAAACACATTTTCTAAACAGTTTCCTAAAATGAGGTGGGAGAGAGGGTTGGTTTAGCAGTTACATGTTATTGAAATTTTCAGAATCCCTAAGTTTATTTATCTAAACAAGTTTGAGGTAGTCACAAAGGCATGCATGGAAGTGCTACACCCTATATGAATCGGAAACATTTAAAATTGCTTTTTAAAGCGTTCAGATTGCACGCAGCACTGACATTAACATGAATAAATAACAGCGTTAAAACTCTTTGCAACTGCATTTCTCAAGGAGCGCTGGAAGAGAAGGTGTTTTTGTTCGGGTGTACCGTGCCTTCTGTCCCAGGGACCTGGTATATTACCAAAGGGAAGTTAATTCTCGGCAAAGGGCTTGTCCCAGCGTTTTAAACCGCGGAGATCGACGCACAGGTGTAAATGTTTGCTGTGTTCTGTGTTATCGTTCATTTCGGAAAGGGCCGCCCCCTCCCCGCCATTACCGCCCCCTCAAAGAAAAAAGGGCGGGAAGAGGGGGGCGACCGTTGGGCTCGCGCCGTCGCCGCAGCAACCGCCCGGCGCGTGGGCGCGCGGAGCACCCTGGGAGCCGCCGCCGCCCCTCCCGCCAAAACCCGCCCTCCTTCCCGCCCCGGGGAGGCGGCGCGAGGGCGGCGGCGGCTTCCCGCTCGCCGCAACCGGTCCCCGCGGGCGGGCTCCTCGCTGAGGGACCCGCCGGTTGTCGTCGAGCGGTTTCGAGCAGATAGCGAATGCGCGGCGTGTCGTGTGGGGGAAAGGTAAAGCGGTTAAGCCTTGCTGTGGGCCGTTCATCCTCCCCTTCCGTCCGGCGCTGCCTTTGGTTTCGCTCCCCTGATTTTAGCATTCTCTTCCCTGCCGTTGCGGCCGAGCTTCTGGAAGGATGGGTTTGGTCTCTTTTTGAGTGATCGTACTCGAAGTGGTGGCTGTCTTATCGCAAGCGTGCAGCGGCTGTGCTCGACTGATAATGACGGTACAAATCTTGCTTGAGAAAAAGCAGAAGAGAAGCAAGGAAATGCATTCCTCTAGGAATATCATTCCAAGGGAGGACAATAAATAAAACAAAAACACAAGCCCCCCCTCTACTTCATGGCAAGCTGCAGTGGTTTGTCACTGAAAAATGAGAACGTGAAATTGGTTTAATTACATAGGTGCTGGAGGCTCCAAAAGGAGGAAGTTTTGAGCTGCTGGGAGATAAGGAAAGATGGGGTGGTATTGCCATATTTATGCTGGATGTTGTATATGAATCCTCTCTTTCGATAGTGTCTGGTAGGAAGACTGATCCTGCTGAAAAGGCTTGGAGGACCCTGGGCCAGAACTGCCCCAGCACAGATCCAAACAGCGCTCCCCCCTCCCATCAAAGCAGTCCCTTTGCATTTTAAATACATGCGTTCTGCAACTGCAAAACAGGGGGTTTGTTTTTCCTCTCTTTCAGTTCTGACCCGAGGACAGATGTCTCGAAAAGAAGAGCACCCGGGAAGCCGAGGAGGCGCGACACGGCGGGAGGTGCGGCGGGGAGCCTTTGGCAGGTGGTGGTGGTGACGCACAGAAGTTACTTTGCCTTCGGAAAGGGGAAAAAAAAAAAAAAAAAAAAAAAAAAGCCCTGCCCGCTGCTTCTGTAGGTGTGTTTCTGTGATCTCCCGTCTCCCCCAAGAAGTTGCCTGGTCTCGCAGCAGCAGATTATGGTGGCAGCGCGGCGGTAAGAGCGGCGGCTGCGGCTGCAGACCGGCTCCGCCAATGCGTTTTCCACGTAACGATCGCCCGAAAGTGCCACCTGAGGCTTCGGCAGCTGGGCAGGGCTCGCCGAGGCTGTGAAGTGGGGAAGGAGTTAAGGGAAGGAGGGGCCGCGCCGGGACTCTGTGTGTGTGTGCTGGTGGGGAGAGGGGATTGGTTATCATGGCGGATCGGACAGCTCCCAGATGCCGGCTCCGTCTGGAGTGGGTTTACGGGTACAGGGGTCACCAGTGCCGCAACAACCTGTACTACACGGCGGGCAAGGAGGTGGTGTACTTCGTGGCTGGAGTCGGCGTGGTTTATAACACCAGAGAGCACAGCCAGAAATTCTTCCTCGGGCACAACGACGATATTATCAGGTAAGGGGGCTGACTTTTCCGGTGGGGAGGGTGGGGTGGGGTTTAAAGGGAAGGGAGGAGAATGGAGAGCTGGCAGAATCCCCGCTCCTTGCTTCTTACATCTCAGCAGGTACCCGTCGTTTTAAAGCAGCTCAGATTTGTTACCAGCAGTCTGGTGGAAAGCCGGGTTGCTAGCTACTGTTGCTTATTACGATTTTTGTAGCAAACCTTCAAAATGTTGCAATAATAACAGCGAAAGTAAGTTTTTCTATTGCACTGCACCAAAAGCAAAGCACTTTGTTTCACTACAGAAATGCACGGGGAGGATCTTAGTGCAACAGTGCTGCAAAACCGTGGATCCAGCACCTTGATCTTTCCAGAGCTGGGACCCTGCCTCACTGCTTCTGATGTCTTACAGAACGCAGGTGTAGCCCTCTTTACATTCAGCAAATCTCAGCACAAGAAGCCATAAATCTGGCGCATAGGTCAAACTAAGCCTTTTTTTTTTTTTTTTTTTTTTTAATATCATCCTGAAAATTTCACTCAAAATCAACTTTATCTGTTTGTACTCCAGCCATAAAATCCCAAGCGTGCTGGTGGCAAGATGGCTACAGAAGCACAGGTCTTGCTCCTGATCTGACCCTTTTTTTGTCTCTTTCTTTCAAATACTGTGTAAGAAGTGGGCTTAATTGATGTTGCTGTCTTACAGGAATACTGATTTTACTGCATCTCACAAAATAACACAATAAAAATGTGGTTACGGGGTTCAAGGTAGCCTTTTAAAAAATCAGTCCAAAATACAGAAATGTACATCAGTAAAATAGAAAATTAACATTGTCTTTACTACTTTATGACAGAAATCTGAACCTAGAATATCCTTATAAAGGATAGTGACGCTCCTTTGAGCACAGCAAGCTGCTGCCCTCCCTATTCACCTAATTCAGCATGAATGGGGAGTTTTCTTGATGATGCGAAACCAAAATAGTCCCAGGTGACTCATGGTGCGGTAGTACTGTAGAAACATCTGCTGAAGTCAGAGTTTTGACACTCAGTAGCAAAATCATCTACTTGTCATATAATCATTCCGGAGCCTTGTTTACAGAAAACCATCCACTTTTCCCAGAGAGAGCTTCTGGCTGTGGGGTATCCTGGTAGCATTCTTCTCCTCCCCTTTACAATGCATTAAAGCAGCAGCATTTCATGTAAGACAGTGGATGTGCATAGAAGTTTATTCTGGTTTCTGAGGTATTGGCAGTTCCAATATGCTGTTTAAATAGACTCTTGGCTGCTCAGATCCTTTGGAGAAGAATGACTATTTTAGATGTGTCTGCAGTAGCGTGAAATTGAAGTTTTCCTTGTTATATGGACATAAATTTTGATACTCTGTGGAATATGAAGTGCAATTCACAGAGTTGTATATTTCTGATCTTATGTTTGAATTCTCATTAAATACTACAAATAAGATTTGTCAAGGCACAACTACATATCTACATATATCCACTCATTTTTGGTGATGCTTTCATTCTTTCTTTTTTTCTTTTTCTTCTTTTTTTTTAAATATTCCATCATCTGAGGAAAAAATGTCCCAACTATTATACTTGACAACACCTCCCTCCCAAAACCAATTGTATTGTACAGCTTCTGCGCCCTTTATTTTGAGACGTCTCGTATTAGGAGACTGCTTTTGGCAGTGTCATGTTGAGAATGCACAGTGGAAAAGAAAGAATATGAGTGTCTGGTATTGGTACTTGGGCTCTGCCTGTGCCTGTTCTGCTCTTTGAAGAAAACAGCAACCACCTGTTTAAGTTAGCAGGGGTTTTGGGGGACCCCCCGTGTGTCCAGCTAATGCTTTGGAAAGGCGAGTTTTGTTTCTGATCTGCAACAAGATCAGAATTCTGTAGGATGACTGTAGTTTCAACAAAGCATGACATGTTTGCATCCAGAAAGCATGAGCAGGACCCAAATAACAGTTAATTTTAGATTTTAGTGACCGAGCAAAGTTGCCGTCGCACGGAGTTTCAGGAAGTAGAGAATCTCCAGAATGCTGCTAGAATATTCTATCGTTTGTATCTGTTAATGGCTTTCCCTTTTGCCATTGATACGCTTTCCAGACCTTATTGATGTCATATCCCATGACAGAAGTACTTTTAAGTAGATGGTTCCTTGTGTGGCTAATAAATACAGGAATTTAAATTCTCATATTTTAGCCATCATCCAATTGGGATGAATGGAATGAATATACTTACCCATTTTTTCTGGTTTTGTTGGTATTTGTTTGCCTGAGACCACCTTCTAAACATCGGTGCATACATTTGCAATCTAACAGGTTGTAATTTCTAAAGAAATTTGAAATGCAATTTAAAAAAGCCCCTCAAACTTGCAGATTTTGGAAAATGCTGCGAAATTGCTGTTAGCTCCTTCTGTGTTGAAAGAGTTAAGTGAATACTATTTTGTGGAAAAAAAAATTGTTGGCTCTGTTACGAGAGGATTGAGAATCTGTACATTACCTTGAAGTGTTTATTAAAATGATGGAAGTGGGTATTTGTCCTTGGTGAGAAGGTCAGATGTTTAAAAGTGTATGTTTACTGTGTTTGCACAAGTTTGATAGTCCTGCCTCTTGCTTTGTATCAAGATAATGCAGTTGGACATAATTTTGTTTGGGCAAAAGCAGACCAGACTCTATTGGATTAATGGAGACATTGCTTTTTTTTTTTTTTTAGATTCGTATTTGAAAAATAAGTTTTTTTTGTGTAAGAAACTTAACATATTGCACTCAGCTGATAAGGTAGATGTTCGGAGTGTGAACAAGCGAGCTCTGAAGTGTTCCGTTTTCTGTGCAAATACACTACAAGGTGCTGTGCTTCCAAGCTCTTCTGTCTTTTAACTTCATGATGAGATGAGGTCCTAAACTTCCCGATTTAACTTGGAAGTGAGCCCTGCTTCCTGGAGGGGTTGGACTGGGTGACCTCCAGGGCTGTCCTTCTTACCTAAAGTGTTTTCTGATTCCTTTGGTTCTTCCAGTGGTATAATACAGTTCTTCTTGCATGTGAATGCTATTGATGAACAAGAACTGTTGTTATAAAAGAGGATCAACACATGGTTGAAATTAATAGCATGGTTCTGGTCTCTGAGGACTGCTGAGTCCTCGGATTTGGAGACTTGAAAGACATGCCATTTGTGAAGTTTACAATCAAAGAGCATGAAATACACCCTATTCTTCTCCCTCAGTTGTTTGGTTTTTGTTTTTTGGTTTTTTTTTAAATGAAAGCTTTGGTTATTGAGTACAGCAGCTCAGGGGTGGTGAAGGTCAGAATCCTCCTCCTCTCTCTGAGCTGCCAGCCCTACAGCTTACCCTAAGGTCCGTGTTACGGACCACAAAGCAACCCTGAAGTGTCTTGCATGGTAGCTCTAGGTTTGACTGTTCTTGAAATGTGATTACAGCTGATGGGTAACAGCTATGTAAAAGCACCGCTATCGCAACATTTAACACAGACAGTGTCGTGCAGCCGTAGCATTACACATGTAACTTGTTTTCATTGAATTCAGTCATTTGTGCTTTGCAGGATTAGGTTTCAGAAGCTGTAGTATTAACATGCGGGGATTGTTTTCCTTCTTGAGTAATTTAAAAGTGGGCTTTTGCACCAGCTCATTGCAATGGCTGGAAGTTAATGTATTAATGAGAATCTTGCAATTCCTACAGTGTCACTGCCTTCAACAAAACTCTTACAAGTGTAGGATTTATGTTTAGTATAACACTTGCAAGACTGGATCATTAGTTTTGACAGTAATTGAACACTTTCAAAAGAACAGAAGATTTTCATACTTTTATATTGTGCATTACTTGTATAACAGCAAGAGCAACTCCACTTTTCTCTCTTGATGAAATTGGGAATGGGGGGCAGTTCTTTCCTATAATTTTTCTGCAATTTATGTATGTGAAAGCCAAAAAAGCTTGCCACAGAAAACAGCAAAAATAAAAATATAACCAGTTGAGATACTTCTCATTATAATTTAAAATGCAATTGACCTTATTTATTTTCACAGCATTTGTTTGTAAACAGAGGTTCCTAACCTTGAGAATTTTTTCTGATGGTGTAGTAATAAAGTTATGTCTCCCTGTTCTCCTCTTTCCAAGAATTTGTGCAGTACTGAGCAGTTTTCCTGAATATGTCAAAACTTACTGAGAGAACACCTTTGGCAGCACATTGAAGACTTCACCTCCCCTTTTTACGCACCCAGGTTTCCTGTGTTATCTGATATGTTGTAGTGTTAGGCATTTACAAAAGCACGTTTTGCATTCCAGTTGCCTTCAGGCAAGACACTTGTGAGGCAGTGTCGCAAGAGACCTTTCCCTTTCTCAGGTCTCCCTTCGGGGTTTGCTGCCTGGGCGTGGTACCTGGAAAGCCAGCCTGTTATCTAGGGATGCCAAAGCGTGTTGTTTATGTAAGCAATGTCGGATTTATCAGAATATTGCTGTAAGTATGCTGGTGTGTGTGTGTGTGTTCCACTGTGCTGACAGATTGAGATTAAAAATGCGGATGTGCCAGTGGTGATGGGATTTACTGGGCTGTGAGAGTGACTGGGGGCCTGGTTTGTTCTTTACAGCAACCGTTTCAGGAGACAGGGTGCATACTGGAACATGACTGCATGTTTCCTCGTCTTTCTGCAGTTGGGAAAAAAAGAAGTACGGTGCTTGAAGCAACATCATATGTTGTTGACTGTAGTAAATGTAATTTTGAAATAAGTACATTGATGGCAGAGGTATGCAAATCAAACCACCAGAGTTAAAATATCTAAATTGTACTTCAATATTTTTGTTTAAAATTGTGTATTATTATAATATTTCTGTTTATAGGGTGGTGCTTATTTGAAGGGATCTAAAATCCTTTCAATTTATGTTAGTTATCACCCTTTGGATGGTAAGGGACAGCACTAGTTTGCTGTAGAATGATGTTCAGGTTACTGTGGTTATTTCTAGCTCGTGCTAACCCTCGACTTTAGTCACAGAAGGTGCACATGTAGGACTCCTGAAATGTAGTGACCTACAAGATAGCAAAGTATCAATGGAGCCATCCGAGATTTTCAGCAACAGAAATTCCAGATCTGTTTCTTATGCGAATGCTGTTCCTGTGCAAAGTTCCTGTGCAAAGCCATTAGAACTTGAAAGACGTGACTTTGGAACAGCTAGGGTGAAGCAGAATCTGAGATCTGTGTATACTAACGTGCTTTGGGAACTGATTTGAGGCAGTAGGTTGTTAAAGGAGTTTCATGTTAAAGAAATTAATCCCCCATAAAAACTCATCTAATCAGCTTATTGCTTCTTCTGCTTCCAGTCTCAGAAAAACAGTGGAAAACGCCCTTTATTTCATGAAGTTGTGGTGTCCACTCTTTTTGCTCTGCTTGATTGCCGTGCTACATTTAGATTTTAAATCTGTACTGGGGCATGAACTGCTATAAATATTAGTTTCTTAAATATCCATATTAATGCATCGGACATGTTGGAATATATAGTTACAATATCTTATTGAATGTGATTTTGAAAATACGTAGATCAATTAAAAATATAGAGAAACTCAGTTGGCACCTGTAGTAGTACGTCTGAGAGAACAGCTATCATTTAACGACATTATTTAAACAGACCTGTCCATACACGTCCTGGTGATATGTCAGATGTGGTAGTAGAAGAATAAGTACAATTTATTGCTTGTTCAGTCACAACCTGCTTGTTTGGACAAGTGAAAATATATTTATTATTAAAAATCACCAATGGAGTTTTGAGTGTTCAAACAATCAGATTGATTTAACTCATTTTCAAAATTAAAAAGAAATAAACACGTCCAAGAAACAGGAAGTTCTTGTATTCCTCTGCATCTTTGTTATGTTTTTATCTTTTCACAGCTGAAAAAAAAGACAAGTGCTTAAGTCTGTATCAGCTAGTACATTACATTTTTTATTGGATTTGTGTGACGCAACTCATTATCACACAGAACTGAGTATCTAGCTTATTAAATATCAAGGTTTTGGTATCCAGTAGTCTTATATTGGAATTTTGCAGTTAGAGATTTCTCTGTCACGTTATTTTACCATTATTTTCCCCCACTGGTTACAGTATCTTAAAAATATTATACTAAGCTTTTTTTTCTTCTTTTAATGTTTGCCCTGCATTAACTCTGCAACTCTTTTACTTGTTTCAGTTTGATTTAATGTGACTAGCAATCATCAGGTACTGGTGCATAATTGCTGCTTAACAGGATGAAAACTCATAGGAAGTGTTTTGATATGAGTAACTTTAATTTCAAATTGTCTTATGGGACAGTTTTGTATCACCATTTTCTACTAGAAAACTTCCTGCAAAAGTATACAAAATGTGATTTTTACAAAAACTTATCAACTACATCTTGCAGGCAGAAGTGGTCAATGTCCATGAATTATTATTCCTGTCTTTCTTACTGACTGCATGGATGTCAGACAGTTTTATCTAGGCAACTTCCAGATACTTATTTTCTTTCTTTTAAGTCTTGATTAGGTTTTTGCAGGAAGAATCACCTTTTTCTTTTGGCACTTAATAGAAAAATAATTATGTGTACTTCAGCAATTAGTATTAAGAACTCATACTTTTGCCCATGATGACTTGTTCATAACTGGATATCTCAAGAAAGAATTGTGTCTGGTAGGGGTTACAAATGTCCTTCCAACTTTTTCACCACGCAAACTGGCAACAGAGATTTTTCAGATGAGGAGGTGTAGGTTGCTGTAGTCCGTGCTTCAGGCTTTTCCTCTAGGAGAGAAGGGCTGTTTTACTTTGGTGAAGATGGAAGGTGGAGCTTTTTCGTTTTGTACGGCATTGCAGAAGACAGCTTCTTTGCTAAAGAATCTATTTGGGAGTAGAAACAGGGTTTTCAGTTTGGTGGAGATTAGTATTTATTTAAACAAACAAACAAAAAAGTCTTGGCTGAGAAGGAACTGCAGTGATATTTGTAGCAATACTTCTGATATAACTCTGTAGTTAACTGTAGTAAAAGACAAACAATAAAATATGCCCTCAATTTATTACAACTGTACTTGCAATTAGGGTTAGAGCATTTTTCCTTTCACCCTGACTAGAGAGAACATATTTCTTTCTTCTGTGTATCTTAAGACATAGTTAACAAAAGGTTAGTCACAGTCAGCTTCTGTCTGACCAGAAAATGTATGTTAAATGTACATTTCCTTAATTTTTTCTTTCATGTCTCTGGCTTTTGAACATTATTCATAAGGCACCTAAAGGAACTTTTGCCTTTGTTCTCCAGATACTGGAATCTATGATTAGGTAAAATTTGAGCTTTCTCTTCAGCCTTCTGTCTGGCAGAATACGAGGAAGATGATGAGGTATAAGTGACAAGTTACACTGACAGGGCCAACTCTTTGGCCCTGTTTACAGTGGTGTTGAATGTGTACTAGTGTGGCTGCAGTTAAACAAGACTTTAGCAGTAAGGGTGCAGCAGACCCCTGATTCTTCTAGGATTCTGAGATTACTTTCTCATCTGTTTAAAAATTAAATATTTTATTTTAAACATCCATTGACATGATGTTCTGAGAAACTCCTCTTTCTCTTAGCAGCTGTAAAACAAGTTTGTAATATGCAGTTATGCTCCTGGTCCAAGGTCTTTTGCACACACAGTGATTACTGCATATGGGCTGGCTCTACTACAAACTAGCGGTTTGCTTTTTATTTTTTTTAAATATGTGACAACAGGAGGAGGCCACAAATGTCTGAAAGGATATTATATTGAGTGTTTAGAAAAGCTATCTTTTGTTGAAAGAGCTATTTTAAAACTTTTGCTTGTCAGGCTGAAGAGATTTGTCTGGTTATATCTGGGAATTAGATATAACCATCTCAATTTGACAAGCTGCTTTTGGAATGAGGAGTTCTGTGCTGTACTCCTCATACGACTGCTTATAATGCAATCCCTCCTTCCCGAGAGGTAGATAATGTAAATGCCTTTTGCTAGAACGTTCTCTTTGCTGTTTGGTTAAGTATCTGCAGGTGGCCTTACAGGTAATGTACCTCTTTTGCCCTTGTGTCTCTGCAGCTGGCACCTGCACTGGTTGCCAGCGGCTGGCTATATAGGGCTGGCTATATAAATTCCCTTCTGGCAACTGTAGTCCTTTTCTGTGGTGTAAGAACGAAATGGGATGGTACAGATGAGGATCCAATCCATAACTACTAATATCTGACTAATCTTGAAGACATACTCTGATTTTGGCTTATAGTGACTGTTTTACATCTTAATCCAGGAAGCGGGTCTTAAAGAATTGCACCCGAGTTACGCGGTTGCAGAAAACAGTATTTTACAAAAGGTACTTAAAGCAGGGAGCCCACTAAAATCACAAACAGGAATGTTACTTTCTCTTAGATGCATGTTAGTTTAATGTAACAGGTCTGGCAGGTAAGTACCATTACGTGGATAAACTAGTAATAATTAAATATATTTTAAAATGCAGAATAGACAACTTTATTACCTAGTAATAGGTACACGTGTTCCTTAAGGGATACGCTTTCACAGCAGATTTTACCAGAACTTCTTCAGTTAGTGCTGTTTCGGGTAACCTGCTAGATGCATCTGCTTGAATACAGCCACTTGGAAGCAAAAAAGTGGATTGTGCACTCACGTCTAACACAGATTTATTGTGGTGGAAGGGTTGCTTATCTGAAAGCTTCCTCAGAGCCTTCCTGGATGTTTTTAGAAGATTAAGATCATTGGACGTGGGCTCGGGATATGAAACGTTTTGCTCTTTGAGACCAGACAAAATTTTTTGAGTGTTTAATGTTAAATAATGGTGTTAAAGAAATGTCACCATGCTTTTTCTTCTTCTATGCGTGGCACTTTCTCTGTTACATTTCCCATACTTCTTTGTTTAATGAATTGTTTTCTATACCGCATGTCATGCTATTCAGAATTACATAAAGATTAGGAGGTGACACAATTTCTTTTGGATATGGGATGCTTTTGCATATACAATTTTGTATATAAACTACATCACAGATCTCAAATGAAAATAAATATTTCAAATTCGTTTCAAATGAAATTTTGGCATTTCATATTGTGACAGAAAATTTTAACAAAGAATCAATTTAAATCAGGAGGGCTAATTCTCTTTATTTCCCATCTATTAAGTGGAGGGAGGACAGCTTTTTCAGGAATCTGCACATCTGTGTTAGGCTCATCTGTCTTCCACCCGTTTCAGAGGAGCTGCCTCCCCTCTGCCTAGAGAAGCTGGGACGTGGTAAGGCTCGCTAGACTAAAGCTGGCAATGTGAACATTGCTGGAGCCTGATGTTAGCCACAAGAGCTTTTGAGTTCCTTCCTTCTTTGGAAATACACTGAAAAGTTTGGCAATGATAGCTTAAGAAAAGAGTGATGGTGTGGCCCGAGTAGGCTGTAGTTCTTTGGGAGCAAATGGGGAGGAATAAAAGCAGTCTGTATGAGGTGTTGTTTGAGATAGGACCGCTATATAAGTGACCTTGGGATAAATGGAAAATGGGCTAGGAGCTCTAAAGAGGATAGTCAAGATTATTAAGTGGATAGGCCAGTAATGAAGTGGCTGTCAAGCAGTTTATATACATTTCCTATGCATCAACGTGTAAACTTTACATCTAGATATTGTTAAATTGGCCTAATAGCCAATAAATAGGCACTGGTAGCCTACTGTATTCATAAAAAGTTTGGATGATTAAGGTGAAGAACAAGAAAGTGATTTTGGAAGACGGCTTTTGTGTTAGCCATAATTAGTTTCTGTATTTGGTTACCTTCTGAACAGCACACTGATGCCATGACTTTTTCTGAATTGAAGAATATTATACGCCTATTGCTTTGTTCCAAGGGAAACTTGCTTAATTTGCCCAAAACCAAAATTTTCAGTGGTGTATTGATGTTTGAGAAAGAGGCAGTAGCTGCCAAGTATGTTAAACAGTAGACTTCTGGCAATAGATGTCTGGAAAAGCTGATTTAGCTGTATTTGCCACATTTAAAAATACGTTATTTTGTGACTTGAGACTAGTCAGGATGACTAGTGTGTGCATTTATTATTGGTGGTGGTAGATCGTTACTTTGAGTCCATCAAAGTGGAAGATTTTACATACCTGATACAAAATGTATTTTGAGAATACAAAGGGTGGTTTAGTTTAACCCACACTATTTAACTGTAGCCATCGAACATAGGTACCTAGATTAATCCATGCAATTATCCTCCATTGCCTCTAGTTTAACCTTATACAATGGATCAGTGAAGGTGCTTTATTCCCTGGTAAGGTAGATTTCAGTAGGTCTTTAAAACTTACACACACCTTTCTAAACTAACGACACTAATCCTATGTTCATTTAGCTAATTGGTTGTTGGTTTGGGTTTTTTTTTAATTACCATATGTGCTAATATCTCTGAGTGAATTTATTAATTCAGAAATAGAACTAAGACAAGAAAATGTTCAGAGATCTCCATCATAAATCCCTGTAAAGCGAAGGACAAAATTAAAAGACGGTGATAAAGCGTGTGTGCACACGCGCGCACACACAGATACACAAACAGTAAATACTGTTTTAAGAAAAACCGAAGTGTTAAAGAATTTTGGTATGATCAACTCCAGATACTGACATTTTAGTGAAATTTGCATTTAATTAAATCCCCCCAATTCTGTCTAAAGATAGGATGGGATCAAAACATGTGGTGTTTTATTTTTTGCCGTGAGCAAAATGTATTGGGCTGTGTCTGGAATTTTACCCAGCCAACTAAAAGGGAAATTTTAATTATTGGAAGGAGTGTAGAACCACTGAGTCATCACAGTTGCAATCTGTTTAATTGAGCAGCAAATTTATATCCCCATTCACTTTGTAGCACAAATTGATATCAC
>WHYT01017418.1:301738-342438 GCA_009806455.1 Tetrax tetrax | reverse complement strand
TGGCATTTCATATTGTGACAGAAAATTTTAACAAAGAATCAATTTAAATCAGGAGGGCTAATTCTCTTTATTTCCCATCTATTAAGTGGAGGGAGGACAGCTTTTTCAGGAATCTGCACATCTGTGGTAGGCTCATCTGTCTTCCACCCGTTTCAGAGGAGCTGCCTCCCCTCTGCCTAGAGAAGCTGGGACGTGGTAAGGCTCGCTAGACTAAAGCTGGCCCGTGTGAACGTTGCTGGAGCCTGATGTTAGCCACAAGAGCTTTTGAGTTCCTTCCTTCTTTGGAAATATACTGAGAAGTTTGGCAATGATAGCTTAAGAAAAGAGTGATGGTGTGGCCCGAGTAGGCTGTAGTTCTTTGGAAGCAAATGGGGAGAAATAAAAGCAGTCTGTATGAGGTGTTGTTTGAGATAGGACCGCTATATAAGTGACCTTGGGATAAATGGAAAATGGGCTAGGAGCTCTAAAGAGGATAGTCAAGATTATTAAGTGGATAGGCCAGTAATGAAGTGGCTGTCAAGCAGTTTATATACATTTCCTACGCATCAACGTGTAAACTTTACATCTAGATATTGTTAAATTGGCCTAATAGCCAATAAATAGGTACTGGTAGCCTACTGTATTCTGATTAAGGTGAAGAACAACAAAGTGATTTTGGAAGACGGCTTTTGTGTTAGCCATAATTAGTTTCTGTATTTGGTTACCTTCTGAACAGCACACTGATGCCATGACTTTTTCTGAATTGAAGAATATTGTACACCTATTGCTTTGTTCCAAGGGAAACTTGCTTAATTTGCCCAAAACCAAAATTTTCAGTGGTGTATTGATGTTTGAGAAAGAGGCAGTAGCTGCAAAGTATGTTAAATAGTAGACTTCTGGCAATAGATGTCTGGAAAAGCTGATTTAGCTGTATTTGCCACATTTAAAAATACGTTATTTTGTGACTTGAGACTAGTCAGGATGACTAGCATTTATTATTGGTGGTGGTAGATCGCTACTTTGAGTCCAACTAAAAGTGGAAGATTTTACATACCTGATACAAAATGTACTTTGAGAATACAAAGGGTGGTTTGGTTTAACCCACACTATTTAACTGTAGCCATCGAACATAGGTACCTAGATTAATCCATGCAATTATCCTCCATAGCCTCTAGTTTAAACTTATACAATGGATCAGTGAAGGTACTTTATTCCCTGGTAAGGTAGATTTCAGTAGGTCTTTAAAACTTACACACACCTTTCTAAACTAAAGATACTAATCCTGTGTTCATTTAGCTAATTGGTTGTTGGTTTGGGTTTTTTTTTTAATTACCATATGTGCTAATATCTCTGTTTGAGTGAATTTATTAATTCAGAAATAGAACTAAGACAAGAAAATGTTCAGAGATCTCCATCATAAATCCCTGTAAAGCGAAGGACAAAATTAAAAGACGGTGATAAAGCGTGTGTGCACACGCGCGCACACACAGATACACAAACAGTAAATCCTGTTTTAAGAAAAACCGAAGTGTTAAAGAATTTTGGTATGATCAACTCCAGATACTGACATTTTAGTGAAATTTGCATTTAATTAAATCCCCCCAATTCTATCTAAAGATAGGATGGGATCAAAACATGTGGTGTTTTATTTTTTGCCGTGAGCAAAATGTATTGGGCTGTGTCTGGAATTTTACCCAGCCAACTAAAAGGGAAATTTTAATTATTGGAAGGAGTGTAGAACCACTGAGTCATCACAGTTGCAATCTGTTTAATTGAGCAGCAAATTTATATCCCCATTCACTTTGTAGCACAAATTGATATCACTAGTATACAGGTTTTGGACTCTTCTGGTATTCCTATAGCTTACAGATTGCAAGCTCCTTAGCTGCTCTTGTACAATGCTGCTTCCATTAATTATATTTTAGCTGAAGATGAACTGCTAACGAAATTGCTTTCAATACTAAAATGTTTCTCTTATGACTGATGTCCTAGTCTGTATAGCAGTCTAAAATGACTTACTGCCTTTTAAAAGTTATTCTTTTATCCTTTTAAATTATCTTTATGTCCTTTTTAAAATTACCTCTCATAAATTCAAGTCCTCTGTGGCAGAACACTAATAGTTTTATAAAAAAAAGCAATTTTACAAATCATTGCTACCTTAAGAAAATAGATATAAAGTAATTTCTTTCTTTGAGATAGAACTCTAGAGTTTTGAGGGGATTGCATTTTTTGTTTGTTTTGTTTTCAGATTTACTTTTCTCTGGACTTCTATCAAATTTTCAGATTTATAATTTTTTTTTTTTTCTCCTTGTAAGGATACTAATTTATCAGAGAGAGAAATAAAATACAGTATGAAAGAATATAATGTTATTTTAGTTTTGTTTGCAGAGTGAGTGGAGTGCATACTACTAGCCATGCTAATGGACATCTCCGACTGATTTTGGTTTCTCACCTCCAAGGCGTCGCTGCTGTGTTACAAAGCCGGGAAGGAGGCAATAGAGTTGGTGTAAGCAGCCAGCAGTATCGCTGTGATAGAGTCTATGGAAGAGAATTCCTCTCTTCTTGTAGCTGAAAATACAGAAGTTGATAAATGCCAGTACTGGCTTAAGGCTCTCAGCATAATATGACCTCTTGGTTTATTGTCTGCTCTGTAGATGTGGAGAAGACTTTTAGAATAATAAATCTTTAAAAGCACATATGGCAAAAGCCTACAGTTTTCAACTCCTGCACCAAAATAGATATGTCAGTGTATATTTTAACTTTTTTTTTTTTTTTGCAGTATAGATTACTGTATTGCCAGAGAAATTATAAATAATAATATCATGCATTGTACAGGAAATCTATGGCTTGCATTAACAATGAATGCCAGGAATGGGATAAGTTTTTGAAGAGCCTATCCACTGTATTTTTTAGCTCAGGTTTATATTCAATAATTAGATCTTATACTTTTTTTTTAGTAGGTGTCTAAAGGATGCAGTTTCATTCTCAAAATTCTTTTACAGAGAGAGAATATTTTGCTCAGGAAACTTGTAAGAGAAGAGAAGAGCAAGCAGATAGCTGAACTGTATACAAGGACACATGAAATCCGCTTTAAAAGCCTGTATTTTTTTTAAAGCTCTGAAACTAATTAATATCTTAACTCAGTAAAGCAGAGGCCTGTTTCTTTATGGCCCTGCGCACAATTAAGTCCATTGCTGTTTCACACTGCTGGCTATCTGCCATCGTATGGTTAAAGCTGGAAGTCTGCTAAACCAAACTGAATGCAGTTGATTAGCTCATTTTATTGAAATGGCACTCTCCTAATCTTAAATTGGGCTTATGCTCAAATATTCTGTTCAGTGTTAGCCTCCAAGTATCGTTTGAGCTATCAGCAGAACCCGCTGTCTCTGTGTACAGGGAGGGTGTAATGCTTTGTCTGCCGGGGCGAAAGTAAATAGAAAAGAAGGTATGAAGGGGAAGATACATTTTATTCTTCAGATGAACCTGGCAGTTGTGGTATGAAGCCTACTTTCTCTCCTACTGTGATGTAGATGGCAAAAACCCCTATAACATCCATGATACCATAAGCTAGAGAAAAATCAGAGTATTAGAAAATGACAAGCAGTAAACCAGATTATAACTGCCTGAAATGACATGCTGCCAGTTACATAATGGCATGAAACTTCAGTCTCTCTCACAGTACTGAACCGAAAATACAGCAAAAAGGTCTCTGATGAGACCTGCCCTCTGTGATTTCACAGAAAACAGAACTCCAGGTTCAGAATCTCTGCTTTGAACAGTTTGCTAAAAAGTCAAGAGAAAAAGAGAAATCATGATAGGCAAGAGAATGAGTCATAGTACTTACATAAAAACATAAAAAGTAATAATTCCGTGTCTGTTTATGTAACTACTGGTATTAGTCTCATAAAAAAACCCCAACCAGGTTTAAAAGCCATTCTTTGGATAACTGTAATCTCTCTCAAATACAACATTTCGTGGATTTTGATAGTGTAATAACTTTACAACTGCCCTTTCACATTTGTATCTGACTAGCTGCACATCCAATAAAACACAGGCAAAATTAATAACTATATGTATAATTAATAATTGTATCTTGCATAAAGAGATACATGTGTTTTGAATAATAGAGGTGTTCTGTATTATGAGGGTGCCAGTTCTACTGAAGGAAAAATAAGCTGAAGTGGTTTGTGAATATCTCTTGTAAATACATGATTCACCAGAACACGAAGATTAATGAAGCCTTCCGATGACACTCTGTTTCCTCAGCAATTTAATACTGAAAATTTAATCTACTGTTTCTTATGTAAAATATTAATTTAATTACACTACATTACTTTTTCTTTGAAACTTACTGTACTTACATTTTATAACAGTTCATTTTTAAGCAACCATAAAGCAATCTTGTCAACATTGCTTAACTCAAGATAAGTTAATATCAAGTCAGATTGTGCAGGTAGCCTGTGGGCTTTGAAACAGCGTGGCAAGTGTTTCCATAGTTTATTGCCATTATCGAGCTTAGGTGCTACTTGAGAAACTGAAGTCTGGAGCCTAAGTTCATTTGGTTGTCAAAGGAGAACTGTTTCCAGTGTGCTGCCTAAAATAACCGCAGGTAGACGTACTGAAAGATTTCCCTTCATACACTTTTTCCAACGATTAATTCTGTAGCCAGCACAGAAGATAAGTTATCTGATTCAAAGAACATGCTGAATTTCCAAACTCCATTGTCGTTTTTTGCTATTTCTCTTATCTTTCTGTGGAGTTACCACAGACATCAATTGCTTTCCAGCTATCCTGATGGCTCGGTGGGCACTACCTTATGTACTAACATATGAATCGCTCTGTTAACACAGATGGATCATTTCAAAAGTTTGGAAGTAAATTAATCTTCAATGTCTACAATTTCTAGAAAATACTTGAATTTTCAGGGCTTATTTGTATGCTATGGTGGAAACAGATGTAGATCTTTAACTGTAAAACACTACACAAGAAATCTAAAAATCTTTATGCTTTTCCAAAATCTTTACTGTTTACTAATGTAACTGCTGAAAGTTTTAATACAAATTTCTGTGATCCGGTGGACATTGAACCTAGCTCTGAACTGCATGATTTTAATATTGATGATGAAGCTCTTCTCTTTTAAATCATCAGCCTGAAATGTCATTCAAATAAGACTGTGTTGGTGATAAACAAAACTGCGAGAGATGGTAGGAGTCCTGCTGTACGTAAAAATTCCTGTTTTAACTGTCTATATGTTATACACTCTTAGTGTGTTGGCTAGCAATGATAGCAGTGACTCTGCACGCGACCCGCACTGTTCTTCGAGTAGACTGGTTAGACTGAGTTCAAAACAAGTGGAAATTGGCATACTAGATCTTGGGTGAGGAGATTCCCTTTCAAATGTCTGGTGAATACAGGAGTGTGATTAGTTGTGTGAGGAAATCTTAGATCGACACAGAAGATGGGTGACAGCTATTTATTTTTGTATATATCTATCTTAAGAATATTTTAAATCTGAATGGACAGTATTTTTCTTTGAGAGTTGGCATAATGTGAGTTATAATATGATTTTTCTGTAGGAGACCTGTGTGCAGTGTCCATTTATTAGAGCAAGGAATGTTCTGGTATTTTTTCCTACATCGGTATAATTTTACAATTATATTTCTATTAACTCTTAGATGTGCTGATAGGTTATACAATAATTTAAATTAGGAATAACCATGATATTTAGTTTTTCAACAGAGGATAGATTAAATCAAGTATGAATAGACTGCTGTTAAGTAAGCCTGCTCTTTAGAATGCACTGTTTCTTGCTGTATTAAATAGTTTTTTGATGGAATTACTCTGAATGTGCTCTGTACCCAGTGTATTGCATTTCACGTTTTCCCTGTGGTATCCATTATTTTTCATTTTGAATCTATGGGACTCCCTAATGCCTAGAGGTAAATGTTCTTTTACTTTGTCATTTAGTTTGGTATGAATTACTTTATACACGGTGACAGTTAAGCGCACTGCACAGATTTTTTTCCTGCCTTCTTCCTCCCTATTGGATATAACTAGTCAATCAGCCTCACACCCTGAAACTGGGCATTTTCTGCAGCTGTCACAGGTTACTGCCAGGTGAGCTGTTGTTTCTGATCCACCTCAGTCTTTTGTCAGGATTGTGTTGCAGCTTTTTTATTTTTTTTAATATACACACACACACAGTGTGTGTATATATATTTATATATACATGTGTGTATATATATTATTATACAATTATATAATATATACATATATAAGATATATAATGAGATATATATTTGGCTTTCAGTTGAATTCTTGACTAAATATTTTACATAAATGTTCAATATTTTAAAAAGTCCCACACCTCTATTCCATGTTACAGCACCTTTTGTGTGCTTTGGATTTATGGACGACTGAGCCGATCACAGCCACAGCCTACGCAATTCCAAGTTATCTCTAGATGCACAGGAATATGTGCCTCCCAGAAAGATGTGTGCTCATACAGCAACAAATTTGGGAATGAGCCTCCCTTCAGCTTTCCAAAAAGCCTGTTTCACCGTGATTTCAGGTCAATAGTATTAGAACTCTTGACAATGAACTTACACTGATTGTGGCCACCCCTGGATTGCTCCTTTTACCTTCTGAACACTTTCTCTTCTGTCTTGGTGGTAACAGTGAAGAGTGATGCTGTCCTTCATTCAGTTTATGAAGGTACCAGACTCAAACCTGGAATTGCTAAGCAGTTGGAACTAAAAAGAGATGTTCAATATTGTCAAATCTGAGATTTTTCTGAATTGTGACAGAATTTTAGGCTCCTAGGAGACATCACCAGTAAAAAAAAAAAAAAGCTCTTGGATTGTGACAGGAGGGGATTTTTTGACACTGATGTGTGATATAATTTTTTTTTTTAAAGAAAGTGATAGTCACCAAAAAGAATGTGATAGTCACAACCATGGTTTGTTCTTTGGCCTTTGGTCTACTGGCTTTATAACAACATGTCCAAATGTAGTTTATCAGTAATAGCATATTACAAATAAATCACAAACAGAAGAGCTTCACTATATTTCAACCTAAATTTAAGGCATGATCATAATACATTACATTCTTCTCAGGAGATCATGGGGATTTCCAGCTCCTATTTCTTTCTGAAGAAATGTCATTTCCAGTTAACTTCTCTACTGATTATTCCTGTGGGAATGTTAGCATACACTTCCTAACATGTTATATTTCAATTTTTCCTCTGGCTCCCTTGGGTCAATTAGCTACAACTAGTTTCCCGTTACCTTTGGCACCCACCAACCCAAATGGAATAGCTTCACTGGAACTAAAACAAAAATATATTTGTCTCTTTGCTATTTTGTTCTTGGATTGCTCACTGATGTGGGACTTCCCAGACTCAATTGTTCATACAATGTGCCAACCTATTTTATCTTGTTTTGATAACTTTAGCATATGTCTTTGATCAGCTGTTTCAGAAACCATTAAAAATCCCCCAGGTATTTCGTTCATAGAGAAAGTTGGCAGCATATCATTCGTTTTGAACATCATTTTGTTGTTAAACATTTAATCTTTATTTTTCTTAATTAGAAAATTCATTTGTATTTTAAAATACACTTCTCTTGATTTAATAGTTTTTCCTTTTTTCTGAAATTATACTTCTTACATTGTAAGAAGAAAGCTCAGCTGACACAGTGAATAAAAATGAGTGCTTCTGGCTAGCTGTTAGGGAGATGACTTCATAGTTATCAATCAAACTCCTGCGCAGCTGCAACAATCTGCTTTGACTGATGACCCCATAGTCACCTCCCTAAAGGCTGCCTGAAGGCCCCTCTACTCTACGCTAGCTCAGAGACGTTCTTTGACTCATATGTGGAAAGTTTCCTTGTCTTATTTTCTCTTAATGCTCTTCAGCTTGCATCTTGTTTGTTTGTGTTTGTTCTATTTTCACCCTCCTGTGTAAATCTAGAAGAAGACACTCTCTTGGTGGAATGTTAGGGTGACAGCAGATCGACGTCAGTGCTAGAGACCCTGGAGGTACAACAAGCCCAGTGGCAATCAGCCACTCCGGCTCTCGGTCACTCGTGGAAGCTCTCAGGAGAATGCTGTCTCTCAGTATTTTCACCTTTGTAGAAGCAGGGAAAATAAAGCCCATCAGAGTGCAATAATTTCTGTTTCCCTTCTCTACTCTAATATGAACTTAATACAAATATAAGTATCTCTGAAAATAATTTCCTTGAAAGTTGTTTGCGTGCAGTAAGTACCATTATGCAGATTTCCAGGAAAGATGGCTTTCCCAGAAGTGTTGCAGAAACTATTGGCATTAGTCTGTCCCACACCTCAGTGGCTGAACTGTTTTTTCCAAAATATCTAAAGTAGTACAAACCACAAAGAAATAATGGAACATCTTCCCTATTTCTTAATGTCCCTAGTCTCTTGCAGTTTCAGTATATGTTGCTTACATTCAATTGTGCATCAGAAACTAGTGAAATGTTTACCTTGTTCACCAATAAAACTGTTTCTCTTGAAGAAGAGACCTGGTTTCTTTTGAAGATTGTTTCCAAAATATTCAACTGAAACCAAGAGAGCTCATGTTGATACGTAACAAGCTATTTCCGTCTGGCTGAGAGGAACTGTGACTCAAATGTGTGTATTTTCTGTCAAGAGATTAAATGGAAATGTAAGAAGGATCCTCTTCCTAATCTTACCATATAGATATGAACGGGGGTTTAAAATGAGGAATCATTGGAAAAAAATGTATGACAACCTGGTTTTCTTTAACACTGTTGAACTGCACCTGGAGGGGAATTTAGCTTTGTTCCCAATGCATATGAAATAACTGAATATATAGATATATTCTGTTGCGGTCAGGAAAGCAACAAGGGGTGACAGCCTGTTGGTCCTCATAGTTACAAACCAGAACTGGTCAGGGTTGTTAAGGTTGGGAGCAGACTTGGCTGGAATTCAGGATCCTGAGAGATGGTAGCAAGGCAATTAAGCAAGATCAGAAACCCAGATTGCCGGAGAGCAGACTTTGGCTTTTTCAGGGACCTACTTGGCAGAATCCTGTGTATGAGCATATGATATATATTGCTATTGCTGGTCTTTCAGTTTTATACTTCTAATTTCATAGATCTTAGTTTCAAGTCTTTCTTAAATCCAGAGCAACTACTTGCTTTAATATTGATAGACCATCATGTACAGTTTAAAAAAAAAAAAAATTAAAAAGAAGGTCCAGTGAGCTGTCATTTCAGCCAAGGAAGATAACATGCATATTATTAAACTTAAATGCAATCATTTCAGTCATTTTCCAATTACATAAAAAATATATGGTTATCTAGTGCTATGTAATAAAATTATTTTTTTTTTACAGTGTATTCCAGTGAGGTTATGAAGCTCATTTCCAAAGTAAAAATGCAAACATTTCTGAAGATATTTATGACTTCATTATGAGATCATAAAAGACAAAGTATATAATTTTTCTATTTAAATATTTAAGTAATGAGCATGGAATAATGCTTTGGCTTTCAATTTTTTAAATTCTGAGATGATTACAGATCTTTTTTTACTTATTCCAGCTGCCTGCATAATACAAAAATAAAAGCAAATTTATGCAAAATAACATTGCACAAATTAACATACATTGAAATTCTAGTTGTTTCTCAACTACTCTGATATTTTTGCAAGAGAGAGAAGAAGAATGTGGATAATGTGTCACACATCAGTCAGATGTATTAATATTTTGCTCTCAAAATTACAAGAGTAATCAGAAAATATTGCTGCCTTTATTTCTGGCTGAGCTGCAAGTGTATTAGTGCTGCAGACTATAGTGTTCCTGGAGATATCTTAAACTAGCTACCTTAGGTACCACTAGCATAGAATTCAAAAAGGCCAAAATTACCCTTCGTGTTATTATTCCTTCTATGGCAAATCTGGGAATTCCTCCAATGCTCTATTACTTAAAATACGTCTGCTTCCCATTTTATCTGTTTGCCTGTACATACAACAGGAGGTATGAATACCCAAAGCAGCTTAGGAGCTGTTTTGCAACACTCAATTTTAAAAGCTATATACCCTGAGTATGCTCAATATATGGTATATCCCATAGACCCTATAGATACAGTAATTTGAGTTAGGCAGATTTACTGTATTCAAATCTTAAATTACATTTCAATATGCGCTTAAAACATTATGATTGTGTAAAAATTATTGGGAAGAGAGCATTTTAATTAATTTCACTTTTAGTGGTTGTATGTGCTGTTGTACTCTTCCGTTCTGAAGCTGATGAAGAATGAAATCTGTATATAGTTCTTCTAGCGATGCAGCCAAAGCTTGGAGCACACCAAGTGAGGCAACTTTGCTGTATAGCCTTTTCCCTTTTGGAGTTTCACATTTATGAATGCAGAGCCAAATAACATGTTTGGCTTGCTTCTTGAGAAGATGCACTGGGCACTCTCATCCTCTTCTTTGACCTCTTCTGGTGAAGTATGACTGTCCACATGACATGAGAATTTTAACTGTCATTAAGGTAGACAGCTTGAGCGTCTTTGAACTTTCTTATCTATCGTTTCTAGTGCTTTTAGCAATACTGATTGATGATGCCTCCCTTTGTAGGATAGACATTTGGGAGAAGTAGATTCTGCTGCCAGCTGCAGCTGGGGAGCTGGTGAATCTCGGTGGCAGAGCAGAGGCAGGGATGTCTGATGCACCTGCATCTTGTCTCTTACACAGGATACGTACCATGGGCTGCCTTGGGTACAGACTGCGCACTAGCTTGCATGCTCTTTGTGTTGTATATACATTATCACGTGCATCTGTATCGTCTTAATATGCTTTCAAACAGTTACCACAAAGATTAAAGGAGATTTTTGTGTTCTTCCTAAATATCATTAAAATACTATGTCGGTATTAACTCCTGATTTCTGGAATTAGAGTCTCAAGAGTAGGCTTTTATATCATAGAAATCTAAGAAGTAGTTTGATTTTTCTAGTCCCAATGAACGATAGTTTTTTTTTTTGTCTAAAAGCGCTGCTCATGCCCACATTAGCCTGAAAAAAAAATTTTTTTAGAGCTTATACAGTCTTCTGTGAGATTTCAAAAGGCAAAAGCAAAGAAAGATTTTACTTTGGATTGTGTAATTAGTATTAATATTTACATTTGAGGCTGCCTCTTTCTTTTACTTGGTTAGACAGTGGGTTGATGGAATAATATAATTGACTTCCTAATAGAGTTTCTAACTCCTCAGGCAGTCTCCTTTTGTATGGACCATTGCACTAGGGTGAACTTGATGTACTGAGTAACTGATAAAGCCATTTACTTTTTTCTCCTTTCATTCTTTTTTTTTTTTTAAGGGAAGCATAAAAAGTACTTATATAACATGGCAGCAAATAGCTTAGAGGAAATAATATCACAGGAAAATAGTAAAGGTTAAAAGTAAATTAAAAGTGGAACAATTAAAACATTTTTGGGGTGTCTATGCAAAGTTTATTTTAATATTAAGCATCATAAAATTATTCTAACACATAAAAATGGTCTGTGAACCAGGAAAGACATCAAAAAAGAAAATAAACCTTTTCCTGATCATAGTTTCTATATACAGTTAAGTTCTAAAAATGACCAAAGTGAATGTCTGTCTCTCATCAGATACAGGTGACAGAAACTTGTTTAACTCACATAATTTTGGGGGTTTGCACCTCTGTGGTAAAGGGTAGTGTTTTCATACTCTTAGTGATTTCTGTAAAGACAAACTCAACAGTATTTATGTGCGTTGAGTGAAGGAAGGTTTTTAAGGGCTTTTAATGTGTTTATCTAGTTCTTACAGTATTTTTAGTAGTTTTAATAGGAAATGTAGGTGTCTCATGTTAGCCAGTGTCCTAAAATATAACTGTTAGAAAAACTTGGCAGACTTTTACTCGTAAATAAATTTGGGAAAATGGCAGTTTATTGAAATACTTTTAGTTACAATTCTCAAACTGACAAAGGCCACAGGTTATATGGCATGGATGTGGCCATTTATCTCCAGTTTGTGAAGCTGTAACTTTAGATTTCCTTTCAGAGATATATTTGGTATCTGCCCCTGTGTCTAGTGGATATATTTATATGTGCTGCCCTCAGGAAGAAAGGGTTCTTCCTTCATTATTGTGATGAAGTTCACAATATATTTTCACAAGTGGAGGAAAATACATACCATCCTTCAGCTTGAGCAACAGAGTTTTGGAAACATTTTAAATAACTGCAGGCAGTGCCATGAGCCACATTTCCATTAAAATGCTGTCCTTTAGTTAATTTGATTAATAAGGGTTTTATTTCCGTATACGGCTTCAAAATGAGCTTCCTTTTCAGAGACATCTGGAAACCTCCACTTGGCAAAGCGAACACTTAAACTACATGAGGTGTTGTCGTAGTTCAGCCCCGCTCGGGACCAGACTATGCAGTCTCTCTCTCACTCGCCCACCCTCGAAGAGAATAGGGAGAGATAACATAGGAAAAAGGCTCGAGGTTTGAGATAGGGACAGGGAAAAATCCTTGAAGTTACCGTAACAGGCAAAACAGACTCGACTCAGGGAGAACTATTCGTTTATTTTTAAAATCAAAGGAGGATAACGACACAGAGAATGAGAAAACCTTCCCCACCCCTCCCTTTTCCCGAGCTTAACATTATCTCTACCACCTTCCCCCCCAAGCGGCACAGGGGGAAGAGGGAATGGGGGCTGCGGTCAGTTCATCACGCGTTGTTTGGCGCCACTGCTTCGTTGTCGGGGGAAGAACTCCTCACATCCCTCCCCTGCTCCACCGTGGGGTCCCTCCCACGGGCCACAGTCCTTTATGAAACTGCTCCGGCGTGGGTCATCTCTTCCACGGGGTGCAGTCCCTCCAGAACGGCTGTCCCAGCGGGGCCTCCATGGGCCACAGCCGCCTTCAGGCACCCACCTTGCCCGGTGTGGGGTCCTCCCCGGGCTGCGGGGGGATCTCTGCTCCTCCGTGGGCCTCCATGGGCTGCAGGGGGACAACCTGCTCCACCATGGTCATCACCACGGGCTGCGGGGGAATCTTGGCCAGGAGCCGCATTACTGCTCCCCCTCCTTCTTCACTGACCTCGGCGCCTGCAGCCGTTCCTCACAACAGGCTGGCAGACGCCTCTCAGGATCCTTTTTACATCTTATTCACTTCTCATCTCCTCTCCACCTCTTGCAGCCGGGCCAGGCTGTGTCGGGCCCAGTCAGCTGCCTGGCAAGAGGCCAGAGGGTGAGGCCTGCAAGGCTCACACCTTCCCCTCTCTGCCCCTGCTCAGCATCTTCACATCTTCACTTCTCTTTTTTTTTTTTTTTTTTTTTTTTTTTTTTTTTTTTTTATTCTTTTGTTTTCCCCCTTCTTAAATATGTTATCGCGGAGGCGTTATCACGGGATGTTCTGCTACCAATCGGCTCGGCCCTGGCCAGCAGTGGGTCCACCCTAGGCCTGGCCGCGTCCACTGGACAAAGGGGAAACTGCTAGCAGTTTCCTACAGAAGCTGCCACCTTAGACCCCTCATTAAATAAAACCTGAACAGATGTTTAGTGTAATGTCTGTTTCTTAGACACTAGAGATTCCACTGGGAGAAAGACTTTGACTGTAGAATGAATTATGTGATATCGAATTGATGGGGACTTGAATTTTAGCTTTTCCTGAAAAAAACAGCTTTGTCCTGTGAGGATTTTCTGTTGTCTAACACCAGTTAAGCACACATTTTTCTTTCACCTCTACTTAACCTCCTGAACTTGAAAAACTAGAAGTGAGAAGTTGCAAATAGCAATGGGCAATTAAAATTACCTGCACCTGGACTTGCCAGGGTTGTCAATTTGGAACAAACGTGGATCAGCTGGAAGAGGGAGGAGAAAATAGTTGTGGGTCAGATGTGGGCTTCAGATACTAAACCGGGTTCAGAGAGGCTGCTCAGGAGACGTGGTAAATACTTATTTTGCTTTTTTTTCTGCTTTTCCAAACACAAAATCAAAGCTTAAAATGTTATCCCGTTTAATTTGATGAAGAAATTAAAAAACAATTTATCAAATCGTTTAGTATTTTTTTGTGTGTGTGTGTGTTGAAAGGTAGACCTTTCTGTACCTAGTGGTTCACATTTAGCATGGTTAACTTGCAGTCAAAAGCAATATTTTACTTAGTTCAAATCAGCAGTAGCTGAAATCAATGATAAAGTCTGTGGTAGAAAGGAAAGAAGATTAAAGGTAAGCAGTGGAAAATTCTGATCAGCATTAATTTCTAAGTGTGTTTCTTTGGTGTTGTACTGCTTACCTTTCTGGATTTTATGTGTGGGGTATTGTTATTGGTGAACCAGTTCTTTAGTTTTATCATGGTGCTGCATAACTTCATCATGAGAAGTATAGCAGAGTATGGTGAAACCAAGGCTTTGTTTTTAATCTTTTTTTAAAAAAAAGATACTTAACTGCTTTTTGTTTAATAATAGGCTATAGCTGTATGACATACCCTTTGTATACAGCAGCTAGAATAGGCTTTGGGAAACTAGATAAATTCTGTTAGGTAAGAAGTTTAGCATGTAAGTCTCCTGCTAGATGTGCTGTAGCAGCATCTTGTCGTGGCCATTGGGAACTGAGATACAGAATCTTTGTATAATCTATCCTTTACAAAAGAGACACGTGGTGCTTATAATCTTTGGGTTGTGTCAGACCGTACGAAGCAAGCTAGCAACCATCATATTTATTTTTGTAAGTGTACTTCTTGAAAAGTAAAATTGTTTCATGAATTATTGTATAGAAACTTTAGGGTTTGGTTTTTTTTTTTTAGGTGCTAGGAAAAGGGAAAATATATTTATGATATGTATTTCTTGAAAGCAATTGTTGAATTTTTAGGAATAGTGTTTGTATTTGTGTCCTACAGAATTAGCTGGTGAAACAAAACTTCAGAAGCCTGGCAAGATGCTCATAAAACAGATATTAATGACCTTGCCACTGATGAACTGTAACTAAAATTGGTCTATACACTAAATTTCTAATGTTAAATGTGGTTTCTATGCGTTCTGTAATGTTTTCTGCTCCAATATAATTGTTGTTATACACTTTGTGCCAAACAGGGAGCAGGACTTCTATACAATCATACAAGAATTGCTTTCCTGTTTCTGCTATTTTTTCAACCTCTAAAATACAGGGAAAATTAGTTTCTCTGAGAACCAAAGAGAACATGAGCTTTCCACTGACTACTACAAAACTCCATTAACAATTCTGTCCTCTTTGCAGTCCTTATGGAGCAAGGTGTCTCAGTTCAGGCGCAGCAGAAATACCACTCAGAATTACAGCAGGGCACAGCCTATCTCAGACACTTAACCATGCTGACTTAGAAGTTTGCCAAAACTTTACTGCTGCTTAGCGGAAGTGTTCAAAGGAGAGAAAAAAAGCATTCTTTGTAACACTAAAAACTCCACATAGTCTAGGACATTTAAAAATTAATGTTTTTCTCCAGCCACAGTCAGTATTGCCACACTTATAACTTCTGTAGACATCCATAAGCTTTCTGTCTAAAAAGAGTAGTAATCTACTTCTGACTGATCAAATGCAGTTTGGCATGCAATCATTTGATATATTATTGAATCAAGCTCTTGCTCTTCTCTACTTCTTTCCATTAAAGTGCTTAAATTCAAAATGTTGTGTGACAGGATTATCATGAGAAGAATGCCTGAATGCAGCTGTAACACCATGCATTCATCACGCTTGAAGTAAGAACAATTTTCCTAGGCTTAAAATTGTTATTCAGTTGAAGGCAAACCTATGCAAACAATATTGTTATCCCAGTGTGATTTTTTTTTTTTAACAAGAGCCTATGAGTTTTGTCAGATCATACAACTTGTCATAGATGTGAATATACCCAGGGATTTCTAACAGGATGAGATGAGATCTCTTAAACTAAAAATTAAAGTGGGAGTAATTCAGAAAAGTTATGATAGTGGCTGGGTTTTTTTTTTTCTCTTGTTCTCTACAATATTTCATGTTTCTCCTTGACTGTTCTTCTTTGGGCTTTTGGGTTATTTTTATTGTGTCTCCTATGTTTTACTCATTCTGTAGCTCCCTCTTGATTCCTCTTTTTGTTAGCTCTATCTATTGTCTGTCCTATTTCCAAGGTTTTCCTTCCAGTTCCCATCTCCCCTTTCTCAGGTGTTTCTGCAAAAGTTTTGACTTGGATTGTGTCTTGAGTGATCTGCATAGTTAGAGCCATATTCACTGGTGCCCCTTAGCTATGCAGAAAGTAGAGTAGAACCAGGAAATCCCAGAGCAGTTAATTACTGAATCACCCTTGGGAAAGAATACCTTCAGCTGTTCTCTCAAGCATAGGACCCATCTGCAGCAACACTGGTACAACTTGATTGACATTGTCATGCTGTAGGCAAACTAATTAGCGCACAGATACTTGCTGTTCAATGTGACCACCAGTTTAAGAGCTGTTGGCTTAATCTTTGCCTGAATTATGATCACGTCTCTGCATTTGGGAGAAAACAAACAGTCCATTTTTAGTTGTTTCAGCCCTAGAGTGTGACAAAATCAGAAAAATAAACAGTTTGATTCCTAGCAGCAATGCACAGTTGGTGTAATCTGTTTTGACTGCACTTTATAGCTGGTATTTCAACAGTCAGACTGAAATAGGGTGAACAGGGGAAGTAAAGGAGGTGACAACATGTGACAGTGGCACTGATTTCTTAACTTAGAGATTTTGTCTGATGTATTTGTGATCTACT
Source organism: Tetrax tetrax (assembly GCA_009806455.1). Classification (NCBI taxonomy): domain Eukaryota; kingdom Metazoa; phylum Chordata; class Aves; order Otidiformes; family Otididae; genus Tetrax; species Tetrax tetrax. Next base: position 325,721 of record WHYT01017418.1, on the reverse strand, counting down.
TTCAATCACAGTGTTCAGACTGGCCTTAAAATCCTTTACACGAGATGAACACAGAAGTTTTTCTAGTTTCTGTTGAGCAATACTAAGTTTGCGGCACTGCGTAATTAGTTTTCCTTGTATCCAAAAATCATTGAGTTAACCTGATATCATTTATGTTGTAGTCTTTACCTCAACATCATAGACCAAGTATCTACTTGATGTTTTACTGCGCGTTTTATTTCAAAACTTTTTACATTGTCCATTTAACTGTCATAAACATAGAATAGGGTAGGGGACAAATATAATGCTGAACTGAACACAGCTCACTCCTCTTTCCTGACCCTCTGTTGTTAGTCTCTAGTTGTAGTACGTTTTTCTTTACAACTGATTGATTCAGCTCCTTCTTACTGACTTTGTCGAATAATAATGCTTAAATGAAGAGATGCCATGGTTGTTTATTTACATGCCTTTTGGTCAAAATCTTTACAGTCTCATTACCTGTCATTTTTTGGTTGCTATGATTTTCACACTTACATGCGTATAATTTTCAAGCAAGGCAAAGAATGAGGCCTCACAGCAAGAGGTTAGCCAGAAATCCTTCAGATATCTGAAAAGCCTATACTCCCTCTCCTTTCCAGTTTATAGCCATGGTAACTTCCTGATGTGTTTCCACACAAAAAAAACCTGCGAAGTTTTATTTTGGTACCATAGCTGTTTTGGCTAAACCCCACATATCACTGCAACTTTAGCCAGCTCATGTTTTTTAGCAGCACCTCTGCCCTTCTCTTAGCATGGACCAAGACCTGCTCTTCCAGTATATCTTCAGGTCTTTCTGGAAAAAAATGGTCATATCATGCTACATATGAAAAGCCCATAGTTGTGTCATTTTTTGGGTTATTTTCAGATATTGCAGCATAATGCTGTCGTCATTGTGAATGCAAATGTAATTAGACTCAGATGGAAAATCTGTGCATGCAGGTGAAAGCGGAAGGGGAAAACTGGAATATGGTAGTTTAATTTCAGAATTACACAGCAGAGCCTGTTTGGTGTAGTGCAGCTAATAAGAAATACTGCATCTTTTTCCCTGCTCACTTGTTGCTCAAAAAACCACAATTCATGAGGACCTAAACAGTTTATACTTACCTTTCAAGGTCGTTAAATGAGCTTTGGGTAAAATCTCCTGGGCCTTCTTGTCACTGGCAGAAGCTCAGAGTTGCGAAATATCCATGAGATATGTGTGAGAAAGATACACCATTAGAGACTGCGTCACCTTTCTGTTACTGCAGCCACGTGTGACGAGGAACCACAGCGCTGTAGGACTGTGCTGCAGTGCCACGCCCTTTTATTAAATCTGCCAAATTTTCCTCTGTGTAGATGCATGTGAGTGTAAATCATAGCTGGCCTTTATTAAAGTTCATAACACTTCTGCTCAAAACATTACATTTTAAGATTTTTTTTTTTTCCTCTTGCTTCATTTCCCTTCTGTTATTGGGGAAGTTTTAATCACTTGATGAAAAGCAATTTAGTCTTTAAATCTGGCCTGACCCTGAGACCCTTCTGTAGCTCCACGGTGCAACCACAAATTCCATGTTATGCTAGGTTGCTTACACAGCCTTGTGGGCCTGACCTGTCAAGACTTCTAAGAAGCACTGAGCAGCTGAACAAACTTTATTGAAATGTGATGGAATAACTCCATAGGCTTGTGCAACAAACACTGGCACAAGGAGCAGGTCAGCAGGAATTTCTCAAGGACAAAGAGGAGTAATTTTAGAGTGGCAGGAATGGTTACAACTTTGCATGCTTCTGCCACCATTCTACTCTACAATCTTTGTAAAGTGCCCCTTGCTTTCCCAGGACACTTTGAGTATACTGTAGCATAACAATAGATATTACTGTGTGTGCTTCAAAGACCTTTATTAAGCCCAGCTGAGCCGCACATCCATTTCATAAATGATTAAACTTAGACTCGATTTGTAGCCAAGACCAGTTATGAGTGCCAAGCCTAACAGAGTGATTTTCAATCACAGTCAGCATTGACTTCATTCAGAACTGTAGGTGTTTACTTCCTCTGACAACCAGATGGTAGCTGTCTGAGGCAGGCCACCAAATTCAGAAATTCCTGCTGAGAAAGTTAGCCTGCAATGACTTCTTCTAGGTAGGAAGCCTGTGCGGAATGATGACTAAATGCTAGAACTTCTAACTGTATCACTCTTCTTCCTGAATATGGAAGGGGAAAGCAAGCAGTGGAATAGTTAGTAAGAACTTAGACCTAAAAAATGCCTTTTTGCCAGACAGTCTTAGAAACATATTAATGTAAACGTGTGCTGTTCTGAATGAATAAGCAAGATATTACCACATAAAAATGAAGCCAGTAAATTAAAATTTTGTCATTTGCCCTTACCCAGTGGTGTTTTCGTTGACATTTATCTTCTTATTTTTTCAGGACTTATTTTTCATGTTTTCTACGTGAGCTGTTTGCAACAAGTGGGTGGCAATATTTTGTGTATTTAAAAGTATTATTACAGCTATATGTTCACATGTGTAAGAGGCAATTCAATTGTATGTGTGTATGCATTAATTTTATTACACATGCAGGTATATGCATACACGTGGAATCTGTGTGTGTCAGAGCTACCAGGTCTCTGTGGTCCCTGTTCTCCCAGGGAGACTTGTTTCATGTGCCTGCAGTGCGCTCCCGTAGCCTCCGTCACCTGCGCCGTGGTACCTGCCAGATAAAATTGGTTATCCTGGTGTGTGATCTGCCTGCCAGCTCTTAACCGCTTGTGGGAGTCGCAGGCTTGCACTGGAACAGCGAAAGGCTGGGAGCTGTGTATGTGCCCGAGTGGCAATCTCCTTCGTTATCAAGAGGTTGATTTTCCTCAAATGATAGTTGCGGTGTTTGTGTTTCAGCAGCAGTCTGGGAGGAGATTAGATGCAAAATAGGTCTGTCAAATTCTTGCTGTTTTCTTCATAAAATTCCTCCCCACTTTTTACAGCATGATCAGGTGGGGTTTGTGCAGGTTGCTTTGTTCTTTCCTTTTTCCCCTTCCTTTTTCCTACATCCCCTTTCTGTCCTGTTTTTCCCTTGCTCCTGCAAGTCCCCATATTTGTTTTCACATAACTGCTGGTCTTCATTCCATTGCTCCTTTTAATTAGGCTTGGTTATGTTTTGTGTTGTATTCAGCAATAGGGATCAGGCTGCTTCTTGCCTTATTTTGCTGATAATATTGCTCCATCTGTACGATGGGTTATAGTCTTTCCTTTTGACCCCACAACTGAGGAAAGAAACTCCTTTTGCTCTGTGAAATGAGGAATTCCTGAAAGAGTGTTTGTGTTCTTTGCTGAAGTGTGAAGGCAGCTCTGTCCTTAGCGCTGTGTGAGCAGTAAAATATGGCTGAACAGCTCCCCAGTCTTCAGACATGCCTGCTGGCCTGTCAGGATCTTGAAAGTGTCACTTCTTTCCCCACTGAGAACTCGCAGTGCGGAGCAGAAGGAGGCAATCAAGAAGAAAATACCTACTGGCACGTAATGGCCTATTTCAGGGCAGGCTTGGAGCTTCTTGGAAATATTTTTTATTCAGAGATATTTTTTGCCACAGAGGAAAAGTCTTAAGAAAAATCATAGCTGTGTTATTTATCTGTCTATCATTGAAGCATAGCACAGTCAGTGCCCTGAGTACTTTGCAACAAGTTCGACCTAAATTCCGAGGAAAGGCCCACTATGTTCTCTGCTCTGCCAAGCTGTAGGGTTTGGAGTAAATTGAAGCAAGAAAAGCACCAGTTTTTTCACTTATTTCTGAAGAGAATGAATCATATGCAGATAGTGCGTGCATTGCTGTGGAATTTGATTTTAAATTTACCTTGCGTTTCTCCTCAAATCTTCATTGTATTGCCATTGTGTTACATAAAACTGCATAATTCTATAAAGGTTTGTCTAAACGTGAAAGTTATTCCAAATTTAAAACAAGATGGATTTGAACTAGGGAATAATTTATCAGTGTCTAACTGTGTGGAGTTATTTTAGAATGGCATCAAATTTGCATGCTGCTTTAAGGTACAAAACAGCCCTAGCACTGAGAATGGATTGCATTGTCAAGGGATGGATGAGAAGTCCATCTAACACTGTGATTTTCAGTCACAGTCTGCATTGACTTCATTCAGAATTGTAGGTGTTTACTTCCTCTTTCAAAAACCAATTCCTGTTTGTCAGGTTGGACGTTCTGGAAACTGGTTTTAGTTTATATTAGAAGTGTATTTGCTTGATTCGTGTTAATCAAATAATAGTTAATAGGATGGTTATAAAACAGTTCAATTTAATATGGTATTCATAAAAACATATCTTGGAAAATTATTCACTCAAAAATATAAAAGCAAAAGTTCAGTCATCAGCTGCTGCAGTGAAAGAGTGTTTTAACTACCTGAGAAATAGCCTAGTGCAGTGATGTATTTCAAAGACCCAGTCTAGTGAGTTTTCACCTTCTGTCTTTTATCTGATACACCCATTTCAAGGTCTCCATGAACCTATCAGTTCTGTTTGTATGTATTAAAGATAACAGGAGTTGGGTTTTGGGTTGGGTTTTTTGGTTGGTTGGTTGGTTTTTTTTCCCCAGCATCAAGGAGCAATTATCTAATGCGAGTAAACTGCTGTGAGCCAAAATGCATCTTTACGTTGATTACTTTAGACTTTCTTGATGTATTTCAGTATTTGGAATCATAGAAAAGAGATCATTTGGTCCAACTTTCTCTTGAGAGCACAGCCTTAGATTAGGTTATCCAGGGTCCTGTCAAGCCAAATAAGACATGAATCATTTCCAATGAGGAGGATTCTACTGCTTCTGTAGACAATGTATCCCAATCTTTATTTCTTCTTATGGTGAAGAATGTTTTTTTGGTATCCAGGCAGGATTTCTCATGAAGCAACTTATGTCTCTTGCCTTTCGTCCTCTCGCCATGCATTGCTGTGAAAAGAGCACCTCTGCCTTCTCTGTAACTGCTTTTGATGTTCTGGAGGACTGTCATTAAACCCACCCTGAGCCTTCTCTTCTCTCTTTGAATCTTCCCTTCCTCAACTATCATCAATTCTCTCATGGTTTGGTTTTTTTGGTTTGGTTTTTTTTTTCCCAGTCATCCATTCTTTCTAGCGTCTGCAATTCTCTGGTTCATTGACTATGGGATTTATGAAGAAAAAAATTGTTTTATCTGCAATTTGGGAACAATTTAAATACAGAAATTAAAATTTAATATTGAATTCAATTAAACAATTTAATATTCAATCCAACTACTTGAAGTGGTTTGCATTCCATATCTAAACTTTTCTAATTATTTCCCTGTCAGTTTTAAACTTGAGATCTGTATTATAGGTGTATACGTTTATGGAACCTGTTGCAGAAAACCAAAAATAAAATACAATGTAGATAAGAAACAAATACTTTCAGTCCCTTAAAATTCTAATGTGGTTACAAAAGAACAAGAAAATCTTGGAGCGGGATATTATTGCAGCAGAAATTGCGGAGGTAGGAAGAGTTTACCATCTGGCAAGGCCCCCAGACCAGATGGATCTACTAATGACTTTTATAAAGCATTTCATCAGACCCTGCTGGAGCATGACTGGCATCTTTAGTTATCTTAGAGTAGCAGGGTTCCAGCCTTGGATACTAGGTTCAGAATTGTTCAGCTGGGAAGGGAAGGAAAAGGAAATGCTCCCTGAAATCCCTTCTCCCTAATAGACCCTCTTATTAGTGAGATGTAATGTTAAAATATTACCTCAAGTTTACTGCTTCGCCTTAAATTGATGGTTTGCTTAAAAGAAGTGCCTGTTGAGGCACTTGTATGAAAGACTCTTTGCAAACGCGTTGCAGTGCTTTTAGAATTCAGTTAGCTTTATGCATACACAAAAGCATTCAGCTGCTCAGAAGCGCAGGCTGCCAGGGAACGTGCACTTCCAAAGAGGTGATCTCTGCTGCTTACCCTGCGTGTGCATCTGGTCCTGTTACTGTTCCACAGAGAGAAGGCTGAGACGTGTGGGGAAGTGACTGTCACTACCAGCAAGCAGCACCAGCAGTAATTGCTGCTACTTTTATCCTTTCTGTTTCCACCCCAACTCTTTAGCAAGAGAGTGTCCGCTTCCTTTTCCCACAAACCTGGAAAGCTGGAAGAAATTTTATTGTGAAATTTCTTCTGCCCACATGCTTGGATCTTGTGGGACTACACCCTGGTCAGTGAGGGCGCTGCATGTGCCGTGGCTGCCCTTGCTTACCTGCTCACCTTTCCTTGTGGAGCAACCACTTTATTTGTCCCACTTGATTTGGTTATTGTTATTAGGTACTGGATCCCTCAAGTATTCTCAATACTGAGACTAGGTCAGCAAACGTACGTACGCTGATAAGAGAGTGCAAACTCTGGTGGAGGAGCAGAGCAAGGGAGCATGGGCTTAGGGAGGTAATTTGTGGTGGGAAGTATGGGATTAAAGACATTAACGACTTGCTCCGAGATGTTACCTCTTCAGTGGTCCAGCCATTCGCTTTGGTCAAACACCTCTGACATACGCTGATGTGTCTCAAACAGACCTGTTGCCTGTGACTTGCAGAAAATTGTCTGGTTGTGTAATAGACTTTTGTTTCTAGATGTTCCTTCTGTTGGAAGGAATAGGAAGTAATTCCCTAATAATATTTTTCTATACCCTAAATTGCTGTTGTTTGAATGCCTAATCTCTTCTAATCTTATTTTCATATTGCACTGATTATCACAGTATTTCAGTATTTTCCAGTGGTGCAAATAATGGTGTGGTATCATTGTAAGTGCTTTAGATACAGGATAGGATGTCTGCTTAGAAAGGTTGAAGAAATGTGCCTAGTGGCTCAAAACACAAGCAAAGAAGTTTATATTCATTTTAAAAGGCAGGGAAGGGCGTAGAATCTGTGCCAGCAGGAAATCTTACAGTCTGAAGACAGAAAGTAACCCATACAGCAGATATATTGTATAGATGCACATACAACTTTAATACAAAACATGTAAATCATATACAGGTATCAAACAGTCACCAAGATTTGTTCTTGAAATTGGACTGTTTCCTTACTCTGTAACCCACTGTTCTGTCTGCCAAAAATAAACACTTGGTTATCTAACAGCCAGACTGAACGTGGGCAGTTATCGTGCGTTGTAAAGGCTGTTAGCGGGAGATGAATGTCCTCGGTGGCTCTGAAAAATCAGACTACTCATTTAGGTGCCAAAAATGTATATTAGTTCCTAATTTTAGTTCCCCCACTAGTTGACTTGGTGTGTCAAAAAGGATAAAACAAATAGCAGATACGTTCAGTACAGACGTATTTATGTTGTAGGAAATATGTTCCTGTTCTTAACCCTGTCTCCAGGAATAGAAATACAAGATGTGAAATAGGAAGTTCTAGCATGTGAAAACTGAACTGTACATAACAGGGGTAGCTGTAATTAAGCTGCAGTTCTAGCAGCGAGATAGATCAGCCCAATTAATCTTTTCCATCTGTTTTTTATCATTGAAGAAAAGTATTCTAACTTAATTATAGGTATCGCAGCTTAAGTATGGTGGAGTCATCCCTTATTCCCCATATAGGTTTAGAACTGATGTGAACTAGTTGACACACAGCATAGAATCCAAGTCTTCGAAGGAAAGGAGGAACAAGCAAGTGCAGGAGCAGATAAAACATTGTGGACATTGTGCTAAAATTGTTCTTTTTGCATGAATTGTTCTTTAATGTGAAAAAATTGAATACTTAAGTTCTTGAAACTTCCTTAATTTTTTTTTAATGAATTCTTCTTAAAAAATAGTATTATCTGCTCCTGGGGTAGCAGAACTATTCAGCTGCCTTAAGCCATCTGTTGAATGTCAGTTTATTAATAGGATATTTCTCCTTATTCTGTCTGCAGCTCACATACTCAGACACTGTTCAAATTTGTTTCCTGGATAACAGTGTAAAACTGTCTTTGTATTCGTGTTACCCTAGGGAGGAATTCTTATTATTAACATCCTCAAGCTAAATTTTCAAACTAGATCCTCTGGGTTTTGTCAAAGAGAGTACCTCAGGGATTGAAGGGTAGCTTGACAATAGCTTAGAATAATTGCAAAGAGCAGCTTCTGGTACTGTGTCACTACTGACAGCCCGCATTTCTCTTGCTAATGCGGGGTGAAGTTTGCTAAATGGCGGCCTTTGGTGTTCCAGTGAAAATCTATGATGTGTGACAAGAAAAATATCATATTTTTTTAAATGATGCTACTGTTTGATTCCAGAAGGTGTTTAACATCTAAGAGAAGGGTTACCAAAACAGCAAACACAAAATATTAGTGTTCACGCTTGGGCAGGGGTGAGAGAGAAACATACTGTGGGCTGCCTGGTGGAGATTTTCTTGTCCGAAGGATTGTGAACAGAAATATTGTTTGGTTGTGCTCAGGGAGCCTGCATTAGAACACCGCTTCCGTAATGTACGTCTGTGCAAATACTACAGAGAAGAAAAAATGGAGTGGTTTAAGAAACATGTGAGAAGAGTTGGTCAAAGCAAGTCTTCTGAACATCAAGGGGGTTAATCACTGAAAACCAGGAAACAGTGTTTGAAACATTGGCACCTTTCTTGGATTTAAGCAGTAGAAATACTGCCTGATGTGTCAAGTGTTGTGCAGAGTACTGCTTCTAATTGGCTGTTAGAGAAAAGGTAAACTAATAAAGGTGCAGTAAATTTTACCTCTTCTTAGGCAGCAGTAACTGAAAGTAGATCTTAAAATATATATAATTGTTCTTCAAATATAGGAGAAACTTTATTTCTCTGCCTCTTCTGAGGTTACCATCTTTTAACATGTAAAGATAAGAGGATTTCTTGCATATAGTTTTCCATAGTGAAAATATCCATTATTCAGGTACTGGTCCATATTTCAGAATATTTGATCAGTAAAACAAGAATCATCCACTGACTCGATAAAGCTATGAAAGACTAAGGTAAAAGACTTGTGTGTTCATTCACCTTATCAATCAAAAGTATTTAAAAATTCTCTGGTCATGTTTTCCTTGAATTTTCTAGTTAAAATAGTATCACATGATCAATTGAGTTCTGCGCTAGCCATGTCAGTCTCAGTTAAACATTATTTTAAGTTAGAAGTAAATAATGGGACAGTCTGAATTTTGAAGATGGTTGATATCATTCCAATAAATCAAAAGGAGCTAAAGTTTTTGAGAACTAAAAAAAATTTGAGTTAATTTTTAGTTTAATTTTTACATTTAGTACTATTTTACTGATTCATAAGTTGTATTATAACTCAAACTGTGTTCTGTTTCAGCCTTGCGGTTCACCCGGATAAAACTTTAGTAGCCACGGGGCAGGTTGGGAAGGACCCTTACATTTGCATCTGGGATTCCTACCGTGTACAGACTGTGTCTGTTCTTAAGGATGCACATACACACGGAGTTGCCTGCTTAGCTTTTGATTCAGATGGCCAGGTTTGTATATCTTCTTTCTCTGTGTTTTGAATTTAGTTTGATTTCTGATTCTAGAAGATATGCACGTTAAAGTTTTTCCTGTGTTTGGATATGTGCCTGTAGTACTGAAACTCATATTACAATTAAATTTTTAATGCAAGGACTGTAAATACAAGTCTCTCAAAGATGTTTTTGAGATAAAAATCACAACCTAGCATTCAAGTCAAATAGTGGCACTGAGTGTTGGACAAATACGCGTAGAAGAAATGATCCTCTGATGCTCAAATATAAGAGCTTCACCAGTACTTGTCATCTGTGGTGCAAAGAGATCAGTTTCTGGCAGAGACCTCACAATGCTGGAGCTTTTTTGGCAGAGGAACTCTAGTAATCTTACTGCTAAGAGACTCCTATTGGCTGCGGTGCACAGTTAATTTAATCAAATAATGAGATTAGGACACAGTGTGTGCGGCTTTGTACAATGTGGTGAGATTATACGATCATATGATATTTTGAGACAAAATTTTAAATGGTGGGCTAGTCACAGCTACACGCATTGACTTCCCCCCCCCAAAAGTGAACTGTTAAAAACATTCAGTTGTGAATAGAGTAGAAGGAAAATAGATTCATAATTCACATAAACCTGAGAAATATTTCACGTTCATATTTTTATAAATATCTGTCTGTGCAATTGTGGAGTTATTGATGTCCAATTGAGTTTTCTGGTGTAACACCGTGATCATACTTTATAGTTGGTTGCTCATATTCTTTTAGGAATGCTTATATTAGCTGATACCTGGATTCCTGCACAGATCTGTATTGGTTTTTGTATGTTTACCTCAGAACTGCATCTCAGTACGGCAGAACTGCCTTTAGATAATTTTCTTAAAATGGTGTGCTAGGTGGTCAGCTGTCTGTAGAGAAGTGCCTTGTTATCATATGCCTAGCTACGCTTCCACACAGTGCTTCTATTACTCCGAGACCAGAACTGGCCGTACAATGCAGAAAATGTATTCTCACATGAAGAAAAAGTACTTTTTATTGGGCACTATCTTGTGTACATTCCATCTAAAGATTAGTCTGAAATTAAGGACATCAACATGAATAATTGCCTTTAATATGTTTAAAAAGCATTTAGTAACCTGAATTACTATGGATTATATTTCCTCATTAAAAATTGGATCTAGCTTTCTATTTTAAGCCTAGTTTTCTTAAAGTAAGGCTATTTCCTCTGAAATCTCCTGTGCCATTTCTAATTAAAGAATAAGGTGTTCCTGGGAACTATGGAATAAAAAAAAAATCATATGAGAAAACACTCAAATCAACAGAACAAAATTTCTAATGCTATAATATTTGTGAAGGTATTGCTAATCTGGAAATACCTGTTCTTAATTTTCTTCTCATTTTTAACTTCATAAGATTGGTGGGTAAACTTTTTTCTAAAATTTATTTAAGCACCTTACAGGAATAAAGATTCGCTGAAGAGCCCGGGCAGTATGAGGTAAAGGTGGAGGCTCTTCTGAAAATCCTACTGAGTGCCAAGCTGTGATTAAAAGCTGAACTTATTGCTGTGTTGACCTTGCAGAACAGTAGCATTCTGTTTCTGGAAATGCTGGAGTAGTTGCAGTTTATTCTGGAAACAAAAATCGCACAGAACGGTTTTATCTCTGGAGAAAGACCAGTGCTGGAGAACATAAATATGCATAAATGTATCTTGGCTTTTTGCTGCCCTTTCTAGCTTTGCAGAAGAAGCTGCTGGGCTGAGCCAAAATTAAAGGGCATGGTAGAAAGGCTTTGGTATTTGGAATTCAAAGCTGCTGGTGGTTCCAGTTTACTTAGTACACCCAAGGGAGCTGGCATCTTGCGTCAGGGCAAAGCGACCTTTGCGTGCATTGCTTGCACCTTTCCTTCTGATGTGTAACTTTCATTCTTTTCTATTGAATGTCTATTAATATCCAAGAAAGATTTTTATTTTAGCCACACAACACAAATAAATTCAACAATTGCGTAAGGTATAGATGCAATAGAAACTGTATTTTCTCTACTACCTCTGTCAGCTGTCCACTTCCTAAATAGAAGTAGAGTGAGGAAAAGCCCAGACCATTCTGCTTCTCCATGTGATCCCCGTAAGTCAGCTTGGCTTCCTCCCACTCCACTGTGCACAGCTTCTGGTTCCAAGGGAAGCTGCTGTGTTGAGTGCTGCACAGCTCCAGGGTGTGGATTTACCATAGGTCCCGAAATAATGCTGCTGTGCACCTATATTTTAGCCAAGTTAATTAGCTTTTCTTGTACTGGAAACTCTGGGGTGTCTGTTTCCGGCATTCAAACGGATTAGTTCAGAACTATTACTCCCTGCTGGACTTCAGCTGACACTGCATGGAGACAGCTCAGTTGTCTCTGCAGTGCTTCCCTGGAACAATTTACCACCAGCTGGGGAACGAAGAGTAAACAGCATCTCTTATAATATAGAGAGATGCTCAATATGCAACTTAAATCAAGGGATAGCTTATATTCTTCCTTTACTTAATGTACCTTCAATACAGCTTTCTATTTGGAGACAAATTGAGTAAATTTCCTATTTTGTGCATTATCTGAAATTAATACTCTATTTTAAAAGTACTGACGGAAGCTGCGTATCTTGCAGAACTGTTGCTACTTAAAAATATGTCCTTTAGTTTGGACTTCTTCTGTGTGACCAGGAGATGACATTTGGTGGAAGGGAAGCTGCGCTTTCTTCAAGGGTTTAATGAGGAGCTGTCAGTTTGCCTATAATTAAAAATTTCTTTTGATGAATCAGGAATTAACTGCAGTTTCTCCTTAAGAGTGCTAGCATCTACCCTTCACAGCGTTACCTACAAAGCTGTTGCCTTTTATATTGTATATCGGCGTATTTCACCAGTACTATACAATTCAGTTTCTGGTCTGAGTTATTTTAGATGAACCGTTTCTGCATGCTTTCTAAAAATATTTTTTTAAATAAAATGGAGTGCGGAGGGCACTGCCATAATATGTGCATACGTATCTACATTTGGCATTAGGCAGAAGTAGGCTTCTTTAGCCAGATTTTCTAAATCTGTATAGATTTAAAAATAATTGTTTAATTATGTGCATAAAGTACTTGGCAGATATTTTCTTCTGGTAGTTCTGTCAATTCTCTGAACAGAATTCTGTCAAATTCTTTTCCAGAAGGAGGACTAGAAGTGTGTTTCAACCAAAAAGGAAATTCAGTATTTATCTCTTTCCTTTTCTGCCAGCAGGAGACCTTCCTCAGTAGACCTATGTTAAAAGAAAATATAAAATATTTCTTCATTTCCCCTAGTACTTTCACTGTCCATCTACCCTACCAATGGTAATTTTTTGACTGGTAGTTACAGTTCGGGTCTGATGTTGTTCACATCATGAATCTAAAAGACACTGTGAGTACTGCCATGGTTTCCATGGTGAAGAGAAGAGCACAAAAGAGGTGAGAAAAAGTTGAGTTGGTGAAGGTTCTGTGAAAAATATCTTCTGATTTTTTTTTTTTTTTTTTTTTTTCCCAGTAGATTCAAATCCCTGGGTAGATGTAAATTGCTCAAGGGCAAATAAAACTTATTTTTTGCTACAATAATAGTTCTTTCTCAAAATAAATGTTTTTATGATGGAAACTGGCAGGACTGTATTTGTTCTTTCCTATATCTGATTTTCCTTTTCTTTCATTACCATACGTCTAATAATCAAGCATGTTGTCCTAAGTTAAATGCAGATTTTCAGTACACATCTGAGACAGTGCTCCAAATTTTTTCTATCATATCTAGCAGGAACCCCAAACTTTGACCCTACCTTTAACTGTGGCTCTCTTAAGAAGGAAGGTGTACACTGTGTTTTTATGCTTATAAATGCCATGAAAAGGCATATGGAGTATTTTGAATTGTTTTGCTACAGAAGGAAAAATGGAGCCCTCTGTTTCGTTATGAATAATGATTTATTCTCTCAGTTGTACAGTAGCTGATAGCCTTCCTGCAATTATTTTTTTTCTAATATAGCATTTTAGAGGAATCTCTGGTAATTAGACTTCTTTTCTTTGCTGATTCAGTCCTTTTGTATTATCATAGATGTTTCCAGACTTTAAACAATATGCATATTGAAAATTTGAGCCAAAAATAGTGGACATTTAGTTGAAGGAAATTTAGTTTGCAAGTCATCTTCTTGAAGCAAATCTTTACACAGAAAGATCTTTTCCTTAATCTCTGCAACGTCTGACCTTTTGGACCAGATGGTTCGTCTGCTGATCTTTGTCTCCGAGGCAAAAAGAAAGGTTTCATTTATTGCGTATTCTTGAAGTGCAGGCTTTCCTTTCACAGAGCAAAATGCTCGGGAGCTGCGGTTGGATTGTTAGTTCCTTATGATAAGGAGTTATTAGATAGGACGATGAGGAGAACAAGGGAGAGGCAGAATAGAGGCAAGAGATATGGCTGGTTTTAAGAAGCCATGTTACTGAGCTACACGATTGTTTCCCATGAAGAGAGTCTCTCATCTTCCCACGGTGCAAGTTACTCAGGCATATTCCGTTTGTTAATATGTGTTGGGTTATCCGTTACATATCCGTTGTATGTCCCAGTCCAACGTGCCTTGGCATCACTGCATTCACTGCAGACAGCTGCAGTACATTTGGCAGAAGCCTTTGCGCCGGTACAGATCACAACACCCACTTCTGCCATCTCTGGTCTGCAGTCAAAGATCTCTCACTTAACAGGAAACTCTGATGGAAATCCTGTAAAGTTGGACGTAATTACCACAGTCACCAGCGGGGAAAAACCCTACAACCTCCCCAATAAGCCTTCCTCTTCTACATATGCTGCAGTCTACCTTCTCCCCTCCAGATTTGCCCCTTCATTTTCTTTCTTGCATTATTGAGATTTGAAAGTATTAAAGTTATGAGTTATTTTAATTGGTGAATAATTAATCGTGTAATTAATAATTTTCAATAATTGGTGATTAAGTAATAATTTCACTTATTTTAATTGGTGATTTGACATACTAAGCTATGTAAAAGGCAATTATTAAAAGTATATCCAGTTCTGATTCTAAAGCTCAACAAAATGAGCATAATGAACAAAATTGTGTTCGGAAATAGTGAGAGGTTTTAATTCCCTTTCACTTTTATTGTCAAATCAATAAAACAAAATGCTAGAATGGTGTACACCTCAAGCAAGTACCTCAAGTATTTAATAAGAATTATGCTTGAGACATCGGTAAACTGAAATTAATAACCTGACTTTTTAGAAAATGTTAGAGATTTCAGTATGTTCTACGGTGAGTAAGTGAGAAGTGTGAATATCTTAATGGTGCCTTTGCAATGCAGTTCAAACACAAGTCACATGGGGGAAAGTCTATATGTACACATAATAATCTGCACTACAGTAAAGTGATTTTTGAGCTTATTTTCTGTTAACTGGATTGCTCTTGTTTTTCCTTAGCGTTTAGCTTCAGTGGGACTGGATGCCAAAAATACAGTGTGTATTTGGGACTGGAAGAGAGGAAAACTACTGGCAACAGCTACAGGCCATTCAGACAGGGTAACTGCATGAAGGGTGAACTGAATTTTGTCTGGGAGTTGCAAAACAGTGTTAAAAATATTTTTTGTTTATACTAGGTTAATGCAAAGATATTTTTGATCATTCTGCCTGGCTTTTAAAATACTGAACAAGGTATTTATTTCTTCTCATTATGCCAGATGTAGCACAAAGCACTGTGTTAGTAAGTGAGGTGCATGATGGATTCTTGAGCTGACTGTCTAGTAAGCCTAGGGAGGAAATACTTTTGTAACTGCACGCTGATTAGGATGATTTATAGCTCTTTGTATGAGATGTGAAATGCTAGCTCAATGGACAAAGATCATGTTCTTTCTGAATATGCCAAAAAGACAGTGTATGCTGAGGGAAAGTTTGACTATCCCCCTTTTATTTTTGCTTAAGACAGTTACCTGTAGAAGAAACATAATTAGGATAACTATTCCTTCATATCTATTAACTTCAGGTAAAGGATCATAACCTCAAATATCAGAACTGAAGAGGTTTGAGTTTAGAATATCATTCAGGATCAGGGAATTTCTAAACAGGTTTAGCATAAGTAAAATACCTCCCCAACATATGTAAGCACAAGGATGCGTTCTTTAAATTATGGACATTCTGACAACTTTTCTCATTTCCATGTTATGATATTCTAACATGTTAGAATGATCTAATATTGAGTTATCATAATGTTTTAATACACGTGATGGAATATTTATAGATGCAAAGCAGCAGACTAAACCCTTCCTTACAGTTTGTGTGTACATACAGTCTATCTGCGTCTTTTGTGTCATCTGAATAAATCCAGTAGTTCATTTTT
Source organism: Tetrax tetrax (assembly GCA_009806455.1). Lineage (NCBI taxonomy): Eukaryota > Metazoa > Chordata > Aves > Otidiformes > Otididae > Tetrax > Tetrax tetrax. The sequence continues at coordinate 309,937 of WHYT01017418.1, read as the reverse complement.
ACTTACAATGTTCACAACACAACAGAATCTTAGTCCTTATTTGAATTTCTCTTTCAGAACTGATTCACTTCCCAGTTACATCAGTGGAAGTTTTGCTACTGACCTCAGTAGGTACAAGATCAGGTTCTGAGTTAGCAGAAGACTCCAGGACAGGCAAGAAGTACTAAAATCTTAGTCCCAATAGACTTTCACAACCAGAAAAAGGAGATTTTGCACTAAAGAGGGAGTGGGAAAGAATGCATATCTAATTAGGTAACAAATTCTGATGGTTCAGTGTGCAGGAGTCATAAAGCATTTCTGAAAGTGAAATGTCTTGTGTATTCTAACAATATTTAAATAAGGTAGTACTTGAACTACTGTAAATCCTGATGTTTATAAAGAAGATAAATATTTTGTAGAAAGGCAGTGCTTCCTCGTGTATAAAATGAATGATGGGTACCTTAAGATAATATGTTTCTATAAGCTGATTGAAATTCTCTTATGATTTGTACTTAACAGCTGAAGAGCTAAAAGCAGCAAAAAGTCCTGTTGTCTTTCTCTACAGACATACATTTCCTGAACTAACTAATGATTGTGGTAACCTGATTGGTTTTCAGCTTGGACATTGAAAAGCTGAATGCCAGAGTTTAAAAGTCTAAAAATGAGGTATTGTTGAAAATCTAGGCCAAAATACAACACTTTTTCCCCCAAACTTTATACAATATCTTTCCTTTGGCATAATCCCACAGTCATACAATAACTGTAATTTTGTTCTGGTAAGCTATATAGGATCTTGTACTTCTGGGGGTTTTTTATGCATACTGTTATAAAGGTAAATGTGACATTGATCAAAATGAAGAATTCAATTTTAACTTTGTAGATTAGGTCAGGTGAATGATATTCACCCACTTTGCCACAGAGGTCTTTTGGCAATTTAATAAAAATTAGATACTGTACCTTTTACCTAAAATAACAAATAAAGATAAATGTATCAATCTTTCATCCCTAAACTTGAAACTTGAGGAACGTTAGCTTACAGCCTACTTCCCATTTTGTTTGAGACAGTAAATATTGTTTATTCACAAACATCTTGGAGCTGTAATAGATTGGTAGTGTGAAGGCAGGAATGAAGTGTGTTGGCAGAACTGTGTGAGGAAGCCTGCGTATTTGCAATAATCTTTGTTTACAAAGATTTCCAAATTTAGCTAAATAGTGTTGTTTCATTTTTAATAATATGTTGCAACAGAAACTTATGCCTGAAAATTGGTAAAAATGAACTGAGCCTAGATGCAATTATTGTATAATTTAAAACATCAGCTTACTGTATTTCTTAACAGATATTCGATATTTCCTGGGATCAATATCAACCAAATAGAATTGTCAGCTGTGGAGTAAAACACATAAAGGTAAATTAGCTTTTATTGTTTACTTGTTAAAATTAAATAAATGGCACAAAATAAATTTGTCCTCTTATATGATGAGAGCTTTTAAAAATGGAACAGTTTACATTTTTCTCCTTTATTCTGTGAACACTTTAGCAAAACCTTTTGTTTGAAGCCGGTTTAGACATTCAGCAGTGACTGAGGTGCAGATGCATTTAAGCAAGGCAGGAAGATAATTTGGTGTGATTTTCATCATTATATACTTGTAATTTTGGGGTTCTCTACTCTCTCCATTCCACCTAAATTCTCTGAAAATTGTCTCAGCCTTTAGCAATTTCTCTCATCAAGCATCACAGAGGGTTGCTGAACGGGTATGGGAGGAACTAAGTTACAAGTGTGAGTTGAACGAACTGCCATTTGGCCTGTCACGCTACCAGCATTTGCAGGAATGCCCCAGGGAAGGCGTGCAAGACCTGTGGAGATGAACAGATGAAAACTCTAGTGCCCCACCACTTGCTCCCTTTTAATTCACCTTTTCTGGAGGTGATCTAAGTATGAACCTAGATGCATACTATAAGTTTAGGGTGAAACATTCTCGTGCCTGTGAAAAGCTTAGAAATCCTTCTGTTTGCCAGTATTCCCTGCAGGTTTCTATTTGTCTCCTGTCTCATCAGAAGCTTTCCTAACAGATGGCAATTATTTCACATGACTGGGGCGGGAAGAGCTTTAACTAGAAGTTTAGGAAACCAGTTAATATCTCTAGTTCTGGTTACTGAGAAGCTTATGCCCTTAAACACCACTACTCTCAAACTGTGGGTGGTTTTGGCAGCAGTGATACCATCTGTTGTATTCTGCAAGCTGTTTTCCAAAACCTGTCTTTGTTTGGCACCTCTATTCTGTTTAAAATGGCCATAATTACCCTGAACATACATAATAGCAGGCATGCAAAAAAAAAAAAAATAATGTGTGGAGAGGAAACGTTAAGATGTTCTCCGAAAAGAACAGCTCTAAAGTAATTGTATCACTGTGAGAACTGGGACTAATGCTTGGGAATAGTGCCATTTATTCTATTAATATTTCAATTCTTTTGGCTCCCTTGGCTAAGCAGATATTAGAAGCTGTGGTAAAGCCTAGGAGCTAAGGAATCTCACACTGAGCTCAGGATCCTCCCTCCACCTGTTTCCTAATACTGCTACCTGCTCTCTTGCCCTTCTACAGGCAACCAGAACTGAGGAGAGTTTTACTCACTGAATGAAAGCCCTGGGGAAGTATCCCCATTGCCTTCGCATAGATTGGCTTATGTTAAGAGGCAAAGAGAAAATTTAATTCAATTAGAAATAGAGAAGGATCTGAAATAAAAATCCTTGATCCAATGATTTTCTGGAATTCAGCTCTATTAGAATTTTATAGGTGTAAGTACAAAGAGACTGAAAAAAAATTTTTGTAGCCGTGAAAAGATGTAGGCATATAAAGTAGGATTGAAATAGACATTATGTATCTGTTAGACGCTTCAATATTCCTGTCCAGTCTCTGGAAGTATCTCTGCAGTGTGCAATGAACCACAGAGCATGGATGCCTCAAGTAGCAAAGACTTGAGCCAGCAAGTCCATTTAGGACTCTGCTACACGTCATAGATTTACTGTTTTGGTTCTGCATGTATCTAGAACGTCCTAGTCCTGGCAGGTCCGGATATTTCAGCACTTCTCTTATGCATGTAGCTGAAATTCTCATTACCTTGCCTTCCCTGGAAGTTCTGATCCTTGAGGGAGAGCTGAGTGCATACTTGATAAAATTATGTTTATTTAAAAAAAAAGAAAAAGCGCTCTGAACTGTCAAAGAGTGTGATATTTCTAGCCCACTGCTGAAGACACCCTTCTAAGACAAACTTTGTATTCTTTTCACTCTTTTTCTCTTCCCCAGTCTTATGTTATTTTTTGTGGAATATTACTGTGTCTGTATAGAAGTCACCATTGCACACTTACAGAACTTATTACTCTTGTAGAGTAGAGAGCTGTTTCACGTACAAGCGTGTGCAGTCTGTCTGACAGATGGTTTCTCAGTAAATGCAACTCTGTTTGAGGGACCTAACTCTTTCAGTGCACTGGAAAAGGGCAAAATGTCTACTCCAGGTGTGTAAGTTCTTGAGATGAAGTATCTTATTACTAAAGAACTGTAGCTGTATTAAGTTTTGCAGGCAAGGGACATTCCTGGTTTTAAAAAGTGTGCATTCGTGTTGACAGATATCACCCAGCAAAACATGATAAAAGATAGATAATGAGATGGGGAGTGTAGCAACAGTGAGTCAGAATTGTGCCTCGCTTTCCCCAGCAGTTTAATCATTTAGTTTTGTTCTTAGACTTACAGCATTTGCCTGGGGGTGTCCTTGGTAAGTGGGCAGGTTTTGGAGTAATCAGCATTCTGACAGGACTACAAGAGTCGTTTAAGTGTCTGAGCAGACACTGTTCTGTAAGGCTGTACGTCTGTGAGATCTACACACTAATATGAAAAAGCAGAAATTCTACAGAAATCTTTCCTAATACACTATTTACATTTCATAGTTTTGGACTTTGTGTGGAAATGCACTGACAGCCAAAAGAGGGATATTTGGGAAAACAGGAGATCTTCAAACTATCCTTTGTTTAGCATGTGCAAAAGAAGATATCACGTACTCTGGTGCTTTAAATGGAGACATCTATGTTTGGAAAGGGCTAAACTTGGTCCGCACAATTCAAGGAGCGCATAGCGTAAGTTGTGTTTTTAATGTCAGTTTCTGAAATGAACTGTTCATTGAATTGAAAAAGTTCTTGAAGGCTTATCTGCAAAGATTTTCTTCTGTTTCAGGTCAGAAGAATGCCTAAGATAGTTCATAAATTTAAGAGCTTGTATGTAATCTTATACTTTGTTTACATGTTGTCAACAGATGCTAGCTGCTGAACTGGTATTGGCAGAACTGCTGATATTTATAGCATTGATTTAACCAAGCAGACAAAATTTAAAGTGAAGTTTCTAAATCTACAGTTTCACAGATTGACTAGCTTCAGTTATGACCAATTTCCCTTAAAAATAGTTGGTAACCAAATGATCTTATTTTAAATAGAATTTTACCATTAAAATTCCCAACGCTGAAGCCTGACTCTTCATAAAAGCTTCAATGTGGAGTAAACCTGTTTAATTGCACTCTTGACTATATTGCAAAGACAACTTACTGCAGTTGGCTTCATAAAACCCCTGCTAATATCATGGAATGGTTTGGGTGGGAAGGGACGTTGGAGACCATCTTGTTCCACCTCCCTGCCCTGGCTAATATGCATGCTCTTGCTCAATTTCTGATCTCTTTCTAGTTAATTATTAGAAATATTAATATATTAAGACATTGAACAAGGCCACTTTAAAAACAGAGGTGTTCTCTTCATTGTATTAATTTCCATGCAGTTCAATTTGTCACTTAACTGAGAGGTTTTCCTAATAAAATAGTGAATCAGCAGGCATTCCGTGAGCCATTCCAGTGTAGTACAGCACAGTCATCAATAATGAGGCATTTTCAAAAACGAAGAAGGAATTCAAACTGTAACAGAAACTTGTCTTTCAACAAAGAGAATGAATTGACACACTTTCAGTTCCTGTCAGATTCCAAATGACGTCTGAACTGAATTCAGTGAAGAATGTCTCAATCATCTCTGCACCTGTAAGAATATTTGTATTGCTTGTTTGCTTGTTTTTGTTTATTCTGGGTAACTATTTGTTTTAAGTGTTCCATTATTTATTTAATAGTTCTTGTAATAATACTAACTAGCCCAAATTTAAAGTTCTGCAAATAGACTATATCGCTGCTATTTGTACAAAATTTTCTACGTAGATCACTAAAGTGGGAGCACTTGAAATAAAAGTATTGCCCTATGTTTGCTGGTTTGCTTTCTGGATGGACAACATTTTGCTGCCTAGCAGTTTCTAGCCTTTAAGACGAGTCTGTTCAAAAACATTTTATTTGTGTACTTAAATTGATTATAAAGAACTTTAAAACTTGTTATACTATTGGTTAACAGGCTGGAATTTTTAGTATGTATGCTTGTGAGGAAGGTTTTGCCACTGGAGGGAGAGATGGTTGCATTCGGTTATGGGACACTGATTTCAAACCAATTACTAAAATTGATCTCAGGGAGACTGAACAAGGATACAAAGGTAATGACCTATTACTTTAATGGTTTTTCACACATCTAGATAATGGATTATGACACAATTTATTCTGAAGCATAAATGTCTCTGCATACTACTGTTTTTTTTACCTAATGACTGTATTTACTTTTGAGATTTGTATTCCCTTTTTTCTCTGACAATGATGGAGCCTGAAGAGTTTTCTGTATTTCATAGTATAAACAGAGGGATGCTTATTGTTGCTTCTCCCCACCATGCAAATACAACAAGATAAGTAAAAACTAATTAAACACAAAAAGATAGCAGGATAAAGTTAGCCAATCTTTTAAATTAGTTAATTAATTGAAGCTCATTTAATTAATTGAGATTTCTGGAACCCAGTATTCAAACCCTCAGCACTCCATTAGGTTCATTTGGAATGGTAGCACTTGGCACATTTAATAGAGAGAATGTTATTAAACTCTTGACCATCATAACTGTTGAAGCTAATCATGCTTCCTATGAGCTTAGTCATCGCTTTATTTTTTGATTAGACTCTCAGAGCACTTACAATCTTCATAGATCATAATGCACACTTTATCAAGATCTAAGTCTTCTGGGAATTCTATGCATCCATTTGGATTGAGAGTATAGCAGTCTGTTTGCTGGTTTGAAGGAGGCTTTATACACTTTTGGGAGCCAACTTTATAATGGTTACTGTTAATTTCCACTGCTGCTTAGCTTATGTTTTTCGACCTAGTTTTTATATTAAAATTACCATTGGAATAGTCGGGAGGCCACCAAGAAGGATAAAATCTTCTTTCTCGATTGTAGATATTTTTGCCTGTGATCTAGTAACAAGCTGTTCTGTTCATTTTTTTTTTTCTGACTTAAACCAGATCAGCTGATGATTTTAATACTTTTTAAATGCATAGGTTTGCAATATTTAGATGCATCCAACAAGTAAACTGCCACAGCCTTAGACGAACACTGCTCCACCAGCATGTCATACTGCAGTATAAGCTTCTGGAATTTAGCCCTCAAAGAAGTTGTAAAATATACCCAGCCAGTAGTCCCTTTGCTGAGTAGTTCTGGCTTTATGTAGGTTGTTTTGGTTTTTTTTTTTTTTTTCAGCCAGAATCATAACGTCTAACATTAATTTCTAGGAAAAAAAGTAGCACTACCTTAATGGCAAGAAACTGACTTAAGCAAGTCTGCAAAACTTTATCAAAGTTCGGTCAAAGGTGGTGTGCCCATGAAGCATCATCACTGATCAAGTAAAAAGACATCGTGTGTGTCTGTGAAAATTGTGGTGGGACTGCTGGTCTGACTACGACTATAAAAAATTAAGACGTTGGGGATGACTGCAGGTCATAAAATGCGTGCCCTTATACTTTGTCACCATAATTAAAAAAAAACCAAGCTTGTCTTTTTCCCATTTCAGGGGTTCTTCTCCGTGTTCTTTCAATGTAATACAATTCTTGCCTGCAATGTTCCTGTTATGTCTCTGTCTTTTTCTGCTGTTTCTGTCTCGTATGTCACCCGCTGATGATCACTTCCATTTAGTGCTTGCTACTAATGAACTGTGGACGTTTTGTTTCATTTGCAGTTACATCAACAGCACTGGTTAGTTTAAGCACATGTGTAACTTCAAGCAATGGTGGTGGCCTTAACAGCTTACCTGTGGCCTTCTGTCCCTCCTTTCCAATTTCTTTTTTTCCAAAGCAGTTTGCAAAGGTACCAGCTTTCAAACTTAAAACTTCTTTCTAGGGTGCCAGGAAGGCTGCCCCACCTGCCCCATTCATCAGTCATCCTGTACTGAAGAGCACCAAACACTTTTAAAATAAGATGCAACCCCAGTAACAGTCTGATCATAGGCTTGGCTCTTATATTTAAATATACATGTATATTAGTAAAAAAACCTGATAATAGATAATCTTTCTTTATGTGCAGTGCATAATAGAAAACATTACCTTTCTCACATCAAAATACATACTTTATATCCTAAAACTTAGCGATACCCATTTTCCATTTAATATCTGAACTTCATTCTTTGTGTGGCCTTTGGTGTGTATCCAGAAGAAGCTATAAAACATAACTTCAGTATAAACTTAGTTAAGTCACAAAATGACAATTATCACAATTCAAAGGTACTGGAAATGGACAAGGCAATAAATGAAGATTGATTTGCCCTTCTCAAAAGATGACGCAGAATACCTACAATATATTTTATTTACGTGACCAGTAGTTAATTGTGTTGTGTATTTGGTTCCAAAAGATCTTAAAATGATGATGTGGTTGACCTTGACTACATGACAAATGGATTTAATTCATTCACATCTCACAGCATCTAGACCCATTATCCCAATTTTAATTTTCATATGCTGGAACAGAAAATACAAACGCTGCAGGCAGTGAACCAGAGAATGTTATCAAATTGCTTGGCCTGCTAAGAGGGTATTTTTAAGCTTGTGCTTAGTAAAATTCCAGTTGCAAATTTAGGATCACATTTGTAGAATAAGATCAAGCTCTCTAAGAGTTATGCTGTGCAAGATTCTGTTGGTTTGGGGTTTTTTGGAGTTGTTTTGTAATAATCAGTTGGGACTAAAGTGGAGAAGTGTGGTAACGTGGGCACAAACCATTTAAATTCGCCATTAAAACTTTATTCAACGTTTTATTTAAGTGTGCAAAAAAAAAAAAAAATAAA
>WHYT01017418.1:273548-300764 GCA_009806455.1 Tetrax tetrax | reverse complement strand
CTTCTTTTTTTTTTTTCTGTCAAATGGAGATAAGTTAACAGAACTGTTCTGAGATTTTTATCAGTTGTGATGTATTGTAAGACTTCAGTGTCAAAACATAACAGTTAGAATAAATTAACTCTTGAAGTCTTAATGATCTTCACTGTACTACCACTTTGCCTTGTCGTTGCCATTAATCTAAGATTGTTCTGTCCCCTGTCAGGTTTGTCCATCCGAAGTGTCTGTTGGAAAGCGGACAGGCTGTTAGCAGGGACACAGGACAGTGAAATATTTGAGGTGCTAGTGAGAGAGAGAGATAAACCCATGCTGATTATGCAGGGGCATTGTGAAGGGGAGCTGTGGGCCTTGGCGGTCCATCCAAAGAAGCCTTTAGCAGTCACAGGCAGTGATGATCGATCTGTACGGTAAGGGTAGATCTTATTTATCTTCTATCTATTCGCTCGTACCCATTAATTTGTCATTTATTTGTTTTCTGGCCTTATGTTAAGACTGCATTATGTCAACATTTTTTCCATGTATTTCTTAGCAGCTTTGCTTTTTCTTTTCAGGCCTTTGGGCGACACACATCATGTAAAAGTAATCAGAATTTGTATTCAAAACATGCTGGATTTTATGTACTTGTCTTCTGTTAATAATACGCAACAAGCCTAAAACCTAAATACCTCTGACCTGTGCTTTACACAGCAGGTGTCTGACTCAGCCATGAGTGTTTAGAAAATCTAATCTAAAACCAATTCCATTAAAATGCCAGAAAGTGAGATTCATGAAAATGCACTGGTTTACCCCAGTGAAAGAGGTCCTTCAGGTATTTAGTTGTAGCACTCAAGCCTTTGCAGCAGGGATTTGAAGTTTTGTACACATACTCGTGGAAGTTGTCACAAAGTCAAGGATGTTTCTTTTTCTCTCCCTGAGCTGAAATTTGGCAAATTGATAAGCCTCTGAAAAAGCCTAAGTGTTTTTAATATGCTTAGTGAGACTTCGCTGTAAAGCTGCGAGGTTAAGCTAAGATTCTCACTGTAGTGGATGTACTCCCATACCCACACAGCTGGTGAGTGTTATCTCAACTGGGCATGGACACGGGCCGTTGTAACTAATCACTTACCTGTGACTAAAGAGATTGAGATTTTTGAGACTGCCAAAGCTACCCATGGGAACTCGAGAGATTTTGGGGAGACCAGGTTTTATTACAGCAGTCTCCTCAAATTGTGACTCTGCCCCTGCCCTGAAGCCCTACAGAACAGCGCATACAAGGGGGTTCATGACAGCTTGATTTCCCAAGCTTTGATTCCCCTATTGTCTGCCTTAGTTGGTTCCTCTCACCCTACTATCCTAATTTCTAACCCCTCCATCATGTTTTTCTCCAACCCTATGGCAGATGGATGATGCCTGCTTTTCATCATATACAGATAATTTGATTTGATTTTCAAATCAACCCCAGGCAGTTACCAAACACTTTTTCAGTTTTTATGGACTCCTAGTCAATTTATTTCAGAAACACACCTGTAGATTCTACAGTTTAGCCGTATTTCAATGGGAAAAATCAATCTCTTGCCATACATACAGCTTCTAAGTTACGCTCCTACAGATTCCACTCTATGATTCACCTCTGCCTTGAAGCTTGCTGGTCAGCTGGAATTTATTTTTCCCTTTCCGTTCTGTCTTTTTACTTGTACTACTTTCTTATTCCTGCCATCTCCTATCTCTTTCTACCATAATTAAAATCTGAAGTGTGAAACTAACAGAACTGGCAGTTGTTCACTATAGTCATGTTATCTCCCTCCTTCCTACACATTAGTATTTATTTCAGTTTATAGAGCGCATGGATAGTCTCTTCTGCTTGGGTCTGTCTGGGCAGTTTTATAGACAGGTACAAATTCACACAGCCTACTTTCCAGTAGAATGCAAGGCAGTCTGAAACAAGAGCTGCAAAGCTGGGATTAGCATTATACTGCCCTCAAGCTAATAAGCCATGCTAAGGCTTTGGATTTATTATCTTGGACTCTTCTCTTGGTCAGCATGGTAATTCTGCTCTGGCGTGGAGCTGGATAACGTATCACTGCCTCAAAGTGTGCTTGGAACAAACTTGTGTCCCGCTGTGAGAGACTGTGCAAGCATGCTCTTTGTGCACATAAAGCCTCAATTTGTGATGCTCTCATGATTATTATTGTTTTTATAGTTGTTGTTATATTATTGATGCCTTTGAATGTTGCCATCGTATTAAATGTGCGTTTGTTAACATTGCAGGTGTTATTACTGCACTACATCACACATCCATCTAGCTGTTCAGGCACTACAGAATGTGGGATTTGAATTCTGTTTTCTTATATACTAATGCTTCATGTGAGATGTTCCAGGGAAATATATAAATATTTTCATTACAATAAAAAAAACACACAGAAGTATTTTCTTACTTTTTTCTTTTCGATAATGAAATTAGATTGACGGGAGTGTTTCTATATTGCTGTTTACTTTATTGTGTAATTTTTCTTACTATTTGGTTATCACATAATTTTTAAGAGAGTGGCTATATAATATAAATGTAAGTTGTTTGACAAATAAAATTATTTAGTGGGCCAGATTAGATTCTCACGTCTAGCTGAGATGTCTGTGAACAGGACCTCTGTAGAGTTAGGGGGAATTACTCTAGATTTTCCCTAGCACAGCTGAGAGGAGACTCACAAGTGTCTGTCATCAGCTATGGCTTTTTCTGCAAACGAAGCAGTTGCTAGTAAGCCTCCTGGGAGGCTGTAATCAGTAAGTGCTCCGATAAATAAACTTACCTGTCAGGTATGTGATGGAAGAGGCTGGAATATTGACAAATGAAGTAGTGTTTCATGAGCCTGTTTGGCTTTTTAAAACTCAGTCATTTAAACAATGCAGAGGAAAGATGCCAAAGAATGGTAAAAACATGTCTTTGGCTTATTTGAAAATACACACCATTTTTATACAGAAATAGCTTATTTATTTGGCTTTTCCAAAAGCAATATGCAGCAATCTCTGAAAACAGTTTTAGCATCCCACATCCATTTTTTTCACTGGGAAGTGGTACTCACCATTTTTTCACAGAGAAGCCTTTGCCAGTTCTTTCTGATCCTTGAATTCTCTCAGCCTAAGAGGAAACCAGCATCGTTCGGGGTTGTTGATTCTAGACTGATCCTAATAACGTTAATCTGACAAGGCCCAAAGGGTTTCTTTCTCAATGCAGGCAGTCAAAATCTATAATCCTTTTACTAAATTTATTGACTCTTATCTTTATTTATTATTTTTTTTTTTCTTTCTCCTATTACTCTACTTCAAAGCAGTATCTAAATCTTAGTGCTGGGGTGGCTGGCAACCTCCTTCTTTTCAGGCTGTATTCATGTTCTGTTTATGCTGTTTCTTCTAGTGCCAACATGGTCCTTCAACATAACTTTTTCTCCTTCTTTGACATTTATCCTACTGATGTCTTTTTGGAAGCGAATACTATCCCGTCTTCTTTAATGTGATAGCCTTCGTTCTCTTAATCATCCTAATAATCCTTCACTGCATTGGTTTCTGTTTTTATTCTGATTTCTTGAGATAATTCATAAAGAACATGCCAGATGAGGTTACTCTGTGTTGCGTGCTATTGTTTTTGTGTACCTCCTGGAACAGCATCAAGGATATACTTTAGGATACTTTTCCTGCCTGCAACTGACTCATGGATCATACTAATCCTATTATTGAAGAATAGTGTTTCTCAAGCTTACAGCATGGTGCTAGACATAAGGCTCAGGAACCATGGGATTCAGTGAAATTACATTCCATGTCTATTTGTTTCATCATCAAGTAAACTCTGTTTCTTCCAATTTGATAAATCCATCTCCAGTTAATAGTTCCTTCCAGCTTGCTGTCCATAGCAAATCTCATTAGCATTCTCATCTTTTGTGCCAGTGTCTTCTGTGAAAATATTAAATGTTACTATTCCAAAGCCTGTACCTAGGAATCTTAGTAGTATCTTCCATCCAGCCTAGTTGTTTCTTTCTGTAAAGCTTGCTATGTGACTTCATCCAGTATCACATTACAGTTCTTGTACAAATTGTCATTTTCTTGAGTTTAACCAATAATCACATACACTACTATTCAAATATTTTACTGAATATTTTATAGATCTTTTACAAGTGCATTTGATTTATAACACTGTCCTCAAAAATAAAGACAATTGGGTATTGCTGACTGAATTTTTCTACCCCAAGAGATCTTTTATGCATTTTAGTCCATATTTTTAATTATTCTTTTCTTTAGAATTTTTTCTAAATCTTGCATATTGCTGAGATCTAATTAACCACCTTGTAGTGATCTGGGAAACTCTCTCCATTACTTCTTAAAAAGAGGTACATTATTTGCTTTTCTTCATCCTATGACATCGCCTATTGTTTGATTCTTTTCATTTAAAATTATGTCCATGACCAAATCAGCATGCAGTTTTGTCTACTGGTTTATTCAGGATTACGACAAGAAAATTTTCCCCATGGTTGAACTGTTTATGCTTTATATAAGTATTGCTTTCACTTCCAGTGAAAATTTCAGTCTGACCTGCAATTGACCCTCTCTGTCTACAGAAAGGGCTTTTTAAAAATTATTTATCTAAGGGGATTCTGTTATATTAGATAAGTAAAGTCTGCACATAACACTAAATGATTATGTAATTTAGTTTCACTCTATTTTCTCTTCTGCTGTCACAGATATTCAGGTTTGTGTGCCAGGTCTGAGGTGCCATCCCTGCTAGAACTGGGAACAGTAGACACTCCTTTATTTTGAAAAAACTTTGAACTTGGAACTTCATTGAAGGTGTCTGAAAGTTTTGTTTGATATTATTCAGCAAGACATTCAGTGTCGCTGTTGGAAAAGTCTGGGTCCATGTGTTGATTGAGGCAGTCATTGTACACACCCTTTCTCCTCTAGATTGATAAGCAGTTTTGATTTTTTAAAAAATTACATTTCTGGAAGTCTATAAGCTCAAGTCAGTGAAATTATCTTCATTCCATGGTTGGAAAGGAACTCAGTACATTGTAGTATCTTGCCATCAGGTGTGCATGCAAATGAGCCTTTACCAATTGAGTTAGACCTTTTGTTTTGACTCTTGATGCTATTGAAATATTGTGCAGTCAAGAAAAATCTGCTGCTGCTTTCAATTTTCTTTGATGCAGACTGTGGAGTCTTGCTGACCATGCCTTGATAGCTCGTTGTAATATGGAGGAAGCAGTGCGGAGTGTGTCTTTCAGTCCTGATGGATCACAGTTAGCCCTTGGAATGAAGGACGGCTCCTTCATTGTTCTTCGAGTGCGGTGAGAAAATCTTACATTAGTTTCTCATGTTATTGTGTGATTTTTTTTTTTTTTTAATTTATTTTTTTTCTTTGAGTAAGTAAAGACTGTATTGCATATTAGATGACAAGCCTTTTTCAGCATGAATGCATCGCATGCAGCAGGAGTTTTCTGTGAGAAATACTATTGTGGAAGGCACGTGAAAGCAGATGAAACATAAAATTGGCCATAGAGTGAAACAGCCAAACAAAATAGTGTGATTTCAAAACACACAAGCTATTTTAATTGATACTTACAAGGGTTTAGCACTTCCTGAATATTACTCCATGTGTTTGGTAGGCATATATTTAAAATACTTTGGATTACTAGTTGATAGAAGGGAAAAGCCTGTAACTGATCTGTGAAAACTCTGTAATGTACTACTTTAATTACTTTAACAGAACTTAAGTGATCTGTTCATATTTAAAATCCTTTTCAAAGACTAGTATTTTTCTGAAGAAGTTAATCTTTGTCTCACAGTAATCTTGTCTTTGCTAATTTGCGTGATACCTAACATTATTCATGATTCAGCTGGTGGAGACTGAAAAAGACAAACCCAGCATTATTCCTGAAAGACTGGCAACATCCTTGTGTAAGGCCCTGCGTGCGGTTGCTTCTCCGTCTCTTGCTTTTCTGTGACAGATCTGACAGGGCAACAAACCTGCAGCCCAGGGTCCAGGGAACTGGACGATGGCAACACGTTTTGTTAGCATTTTTTGGAATCATGTACTGAGCAACATGAATCCTTGTTCTCCTTTTTCTTGGCTGTGAAGGATGTGGATCTATGAAGTGATCCAGAGAAGCAGCTGCTCTTCTTAGTGTAATCTTGTCCTGGTTCTGGCGGGATAGAGTTAATACTCACCTGAGCTGGGAGGAGAGCTGGAGCTGGTGGTCCCTGCGGCTGAGGCACCCAGCTGGGATAGGTTACTAATTAGCCAACAGCTGGGGTAAGTTTACCCAAATTAGCCAAAGGGCTGGTCCATCCCATGTGACAGCATACTCAGTACGTAAGTGAGGAGGGTGCTGAGGAGAGTCTCCTGCTACATGGGAAGAAACTGGGCGTTGAGATTTGTTGTAAGCCATTGTACTGTATTTGTTTTCCATCACTGTTTTGTTTTCTTCTGTTATTGCTCTTAAATTTATTTTTTGTTTAATCTCAACCCACCTTTTGTTTGCCAATTCTCCCTTCTGTCCCACTGGAGGGTGGGGGAATGAGAGAGACCAGACTGCCTAGTCTGGTCCTGATCAAGGCTGAACTATGACACTGCTGCTCTCAGTGTAATCTTTACGCTGTGGAATAGTTATGTTGCCAGATTTCACTAATAAGGCAGAGCTAAGAGGAGTTGTTTTTTTTCTAAAGCTCTTTTTGAAGGAAAAAAATTATTATGAATAAATAAGAATTTTTCCCAGCAAAATTCCTACTGTTATCGACATTTTTGAGTTTCACCATTTAAAAAGAAATTTCTAACAATTTTTTGGTTAGTTCTTTTAAGATCCTAATCATCTGTAACATTTCTGTAACTTTTCCATTCATATCAGCATCTCCCAGAAATATCTGTCTTCAGTTAAGGATCATTCTCTTTTCAGGACTCTGCTTTTACAGGTCTATGTATCAGCATTTTAAAAATATATTACCAAAATGTATTGATTTTTAAATAAATTTGAGTCTTTTCATAAATTTAATGCTGCTAACAGTAATTAATTAAAGAAGACATCAGAAAAAAAATATTTTAAAAGCTTAAAATGGAGAGGAGCAGAAGCATGACTTGCCTCATTGCTCAGTCTACTTAAGAAGATTTGTTTTTTAATTTAGTTTTAAATTCTTTCTTCGTAGACAAAGAATTCAGGGAATCCTACTTGCAAAAATTTTGTCTGCGTTCACTATTTTCATTGTGGTTTTTGGTTCCTTGATTGACTAGAAAAGGGATTTATATTCAATGTAATTTGGATGGGGAAGACTGTATTTTTTAAAAAACTAGACTGTCTCTTTTTCTAAAGGCACAGGCAAGTTATTGTCACTTCTGTTTTTCTACTGGTGCATAATGCCAATTGTGGTGCTGGAACCCCAAAACTGTAGCTAAGAGGGCATGACGTGTGATTAACCGTATCTAACTTTACCAGTCTAATTGTTAGCCTCTGCTCTAAACTGTTTGCCTGTCTCCACAAAACACTCCATGTGGAAAATGGATATCTCCCAAAGGCTATTTCAACACGGTCTTGTGAGGGACAGGGTCGTTGCTCTTTAGATGGAACTCTTTTTCTGGTGTCTATGTTAAAATCAAGTCTGGTCTAGTTTAGACTAGCCCGCTAACTGTTTACAGCTAAAACGAGGTGACCAGAATGAAGAGTGTCATTGACAGGTGAAATTGTTTCTAACTTTTGCTTTAAAAGTATGCTTATAACCAATGAAAGCAAAAAAAAAAAAAAAAAAAAAATTTTTTTTGTGAAGTGTGCTTTTTGTTGTGCAAATTATTTAATGTATCTGTCTTCATATTTGTCTTCAATGTTTGTGGATTGTATGTTCACAAGTTTACATTTCATATTTTCACTGTGGGTTCTTGCAGAGACATGACAGAGGTAGTTCATATTAAAGACCGCAAAGAAGTAATCCATGAAATGAAGTTTTCACCAGATGGCTCTTACCTTGCCGTGGGTTCTAACGACGGCCCAGTGGATATCTACGCAGTTGCTCAGCGATACAAAAAAATAGGAGAATGCAACAAATCTTCCAGTTTTATAACTCATATTGACTGGTCTGTGGATAGTAAATTCTTGCAAACCAATGATGGTGCGGGAGAGAGACTGTTCTACAAGATGCCGTGTAAGTTTGTTTACAAGTGACTCATGTTGTGAACAAGTAAACTTCAGTGTTGATTTGAAGAAAACAAAAACATTATATAAATAGTCCATCTGCAAGTGGAGTTTCTTGACTGGAACATAGATAAGTATCTCACGTTTTTCCACTTTTGTGTGTTTTTAGCATGTTTATGCAGAGCTGCATTAGAACTTGAGATGTGTGATGTCTTCAAATACTACAATGTGATATTATAGTAATATAAAATAAAATTGTGACTCTTTATAGTTTACTGAGGTTAGAAGACTAATCCCAAGAAGAATACACAGATAAATGTGATGAAAATAAATGGAGTTTACTAAAAACCAAGTGATTAAATAGATTATTCACTTGGTATTTTCAGCTGGGAAGCATCTAACTAGCAAAGACGAGACCAAAGGAATTCACTGGGCCTCATGGACCTGTGTGATAGGATCCGAAGTGAACGGCATTTGGCCAAAATATACAAACATTACAGATGTCAATTCTGTGGATGGAAATTACAACAGCTCGGTGCTGGTGACTGGAGATGATTTTGGGCTGCTTAAATTATTCAGATTTCCATGCCTAAAGAAAGGTAGGACTGTATTTTGTATTTCTGAAGAATGCAATACTTACTTTGATACCGCATCCGTATATTTTCTAATGGTGATTTTTGATGCTTGTGTATAATTCAAATTGGTGCGTGCCCAGTTCATATAAGTATTAATTGCCATAAAGATGAGACTTTAACCCTCTATGAATCTAGCAATTTCTTGCCAATGGATATGTATCCTTTCTTTAGAACTCTTGAGAATGTATAGTTTAACATGTGCTTATTCTGATATGACATTTTCAGAAACTAACTCAGTAAGACTTTGCATCACATCAGAATTGTCTCAACAACAAATGCACTACTGTAACTTGTCCAAATTTCTGGCAGTAACAATTTGAGAAACTTCAGTAGGGTTTTGCTGCCTGTTAGCGTGTGTCAGTATAGCTCTGTATGAACTATTGGCTTCATACCTCTAGTAGGTTTTTAACACAGATTGTTTCCTCAGTTGTTGCACTGTACCATGCATAAAGCCAGCAAACTGAAATAAAACGTTTTGGCTTTCCACGATCTTCACTGTTTCATTAGATCTCATATCAGTATATTTTCTGATAGTGAGGTATAGCACAATACGTGTGTATAATCGACATTAGCAGAAATGGCCGTGAAAGGGAAAATTAAACCCTATCTGTATCTGGTACCTCCTGCCAAGATTTAAGTACTTTTCCGAAAACTGAAGTGAATGTATCATTCCTATTTTGTAATTTATTTTTATATTATAATTACTATTAGTATCAGAATATCAGAAGCATTTAAGTACTTTTTGTTTCCAGTTTTCATAAGACTGTTTAAACTCCGTTTCTGTTAAAAGCCTAACTTCATTAGTTGTGATGTTAATTTTTTTCCTTCTTACATACTAACAGTTCTATTTTTGTTTTTAGGAGCTAAATTTAGAAAATATGTTGGCCATTCAGCACACGTAACCAATGTCCGTTGGTCCCATGATTTTCAGTGGGTTTTAAGTACGGGAGGTGCTGATCACTCTGTGTTTCAGTGGCGATTTATTCCAGAAGGGGTAACAAATGGCGTCCTTGAAACATCTCCACAAGGTAATGATGATCTCTTCTGAAGTTTTTATTAAATAAAATCAACATAGAATGCATCACTGGTGGAAAACTTTTTATTGAATTAACAGAAAATATTTTTGTTACAATTCCCCAGAAATGCAAATACTCAGCATGCCTGGGACATTTTGCTTTTCATAGACAACCATTTGTTTCAGACAAGGTACAACCCTCTTCTGAAGTCTGCGATATCGTATGTTTAGGAATACATGGGTAGTATTTATCAAAGTATGGGGGGAAAGGCATTTAGTGGGAGATTATTAGATAAAATTAAACTTTCAAAAGTAGCAATCTGGCTGGTGTTCAGAAGTCTGACTACACCTACTGAATTGCTTAATTTTATTTTCAATGCAATTGCACATATATATGTGATAGCTGTACTTGAGAATTTTTTTCTTGTTATATCTATGATACTTACAATATTCTACAAAAGTGATATGAACTACATAGTGGCAACTGCTGAAAATTGGATTCCATTCAGCAAGGGGCAAAAATTCACTCCGTACCCGCACAATTTGGTAAAATACCTGTGTTACAGCAAATCTTTCTAAACACAGTGATCACGTTGAAAGGGTTTGTTTTTATTTTTTTTTACCATTTCTGTATATTTTTCTCTCCAAAGCCTTTTAATAAAACAGTATTCTCTCAGATGATGGAAACTACTAGTAACTACTCAGTTATTCTTCTTCCCTCTGCCACCCTCCTGCCCCAGGCATTGAAACAGGAGGAACAGAAATGAAAGCTGACGCATTCTGTCAGCCCACAGGATTTCTACAAGCTGCTTAAGCTTCCGTAGTTGTTGGATACTGCTTTGCATGGAGTCTAAGTTATATGAAAGCATCACATGCTATTTTCTTGTGATTAGATGTGTTATATATTAATTTTTATTTTATTTTTTTTTTATGCAGAGGGTGGTGTTGATTCCTACAGCGAAGAATCGGATTCAGATTTATCTGATGTGCCAGAGTTAGATTCTGACATTGAGCAGGAAGCTCAAATCAACTACGATCGCCAGGTGAGTAAAAATTAACACACTGTGCTAATTGCCTGACAATTTATCGTGACTACTCAGTAAAGATAAGCAAAAGAAGTTTACAGCTAATTCATCAGACTACTCTAGGAAGATTATTTCGACAGTATTCAGCTCATTATGCAACCATTATACATGAAACCAGTTTACTTCAGCCAGGGATGAGAATTTCTACAGGACTTCTACTTCACTTGGTATGAAGATATGCACTTGGTACGGGATATTTAGTTCTTACCTAGCAAGAAACTATTCAGTCCTTTTTAATTCATCAGGCTATTCCATGGCCGCCTTCATTGCACGTTGCTCAACATATCTCTGAAGACAGAATTATTTTCCATGTGGTTCTTTCCATTCCGTTCAGGATACTGAGTGCTTCTCAAACACTGATCTTTATAACAGTCTGTGATGTGGAAGGCTACTATTATCCTTGTTTTGAAGGAAAGGAAACATTAACATCAAATTCTGCTGTCTTCTGACTTTCAATTCTAGTTAAAAATATGTGGGACCTTACTTTCAGGAGCTATTGTAATTGTGAATGAATATGACTTGTCCTGCTACCTTACCAGTTGCAATGGTGAAAGGTCAGAACTTCCTCAGACCAGAATTGAGACCTCATGTGAAAAATACACAATAAGCTTGGTTCAAGTTGGTTTGAGTGATTTAGTGGCTGACATACAGCTGCTCTCTAGGATCTAGAAGGATCACCTCATGTTCTATGTTTTAGCCAAGGACTGTCCTTTTGCCTTTTCACCTCACTTTCTAGATTCTGCAATAAATGACATAGGTCCTTCTGACACCGATTATTTTACCTATTTATTACAGAGGTAGACTGTGTTTGCCAAAAGAAAGAGGTTTTGTCAGATTTCCTCCCTCTCCTCCCTTTTACTGCAGCTCTCGCTGGAGTGCTTGTCCCATCCTCCTTCTCTCCTTCTCCTGATTTTCCGCCTGTATTCAAATCAGACAGCATCCTCCTCCACATTGTCTAGGTGCCAAAAAGGACATCTGGATTTAAAAACTAAAAGTGCAAAAATAGTTGTAGGCAGTTAAACAGCAGTATTCCAGGCAGATGAGGGCATCAAAAAGCTAGAAGCGACTTAAAATGGAATCTTCCACAGGAAGTGAGAGACAACCCCGAGCATAAGCTGCACTTCACGTTTTGTTGAAGGAAATAATTTACAAAAGCACATGGAAACAAAAACATTAATCATATTTTGAGAATGGAGTTCGTGGTTTGGGGGTTTTTTTTGTTTGGTTTTTTCTATTTTCTTTAATATTCTAGATGAAGCAGTACAGAGGATTCTAGATTTTGAGAGACATTAGCAAATTAAGGTTCTACATTCTGTTTCCTTGGTAGCATTCACTGAGGAGTGAGAGTAAATGGATGAGAACGCTCAGGATAAAGTACAAAACATACGAGTGACAGAAACAATATGTCAAGGCTCTGTGTGCCTACTGCTTCAAAAGCTCAGCTCGTTATATGAACACATCTCTTGTAAAAATGCAGTACTTCATCTTTGCAGTCAGGTAGATTTCTGTGGAACGGCAGTTTTGTCCTTTCGCAAAATCCACAGAAAACAAACAAAGCTGTATTTCAGTATTACAATGGATTTTGTTTGGTGCCGCAGCTTTGGTGCTGCATCTTCAGCAGCCCTTCAGAGTTTCAATGTATAGTATTTTGTGTCTTCGGTGTATTTATAGAGCTGCAATTCTACTTTGGGATTCTGGATACATTGGCAAATCACTTAAGTGCTGTTTATTACTGTATGTCACCATAATCCCTAGATGGAATTAATTCATTATGTTCAGCTTTGAGTACATACACTGAAGCATATATGAAGTGAAAAGACACTTATAGAGTTCCAGTCAATGTTTAAATTCCTTTTCACTAGCTGACACTAAAATCTTCTAGAAAAAAATATAAAATATACTCTGCTGCTACTCCAGACTAACGTTCTGGGCCACTCGCATGTCAGGGGACTTCATTGTCTGGAAAACATCTGTTATTTTCTGAAATTCTGTAGGGAACAATAATGACTTACTCTGTGTGGCAAGTACTGAACAGCTCATTAATGTATATTAAATTTAGTACTTAAAAGAAAGTACCTTTCATTTATATATACAGATATTAAGAAAACTGGAGATGTGCAATTAACTTTAACAATTATTCTTCAGGTTTACAAAGAAGACCTACCTCAGCTGAAACAGCAAAGTAAAGAGAAAAACCGTTCTGTGCCCTTCCTTAAAAGAGAGCGAGCGCCTGCGGACAGTTTAAAGCTGCAGTTTATACATGGGTAGAGTAATATTACATAAAATATGTTTTTTTTTTTTCTGATTGTTAAAACTTCCTAGCAATGTTAATCCATGTCAGAACATTTAGCAAAGCATTTTTCAGTGCTTACCCACAATTAATTTGTTTGTCATTATTACTGTGGGTAATTTTTGGAATATCAGAAATAAATTTTATTTTTTCAGTTGTATTTGTTAAGGAACAAGAGAAGGTTATAATACTGTAGCCATGTAATAAATAATACATCAGCACTGCATTTTATAAAATTACATTTTAAGCCAGCTGTTGGTTACACCTTGTGTTTCCTGTGTTTGCCTGTGAAGTTGATCGTGACAGCTGTGATTTGTAAAAATGCCGATAGATTTCTGCTCCAGTTCC
This sequence comes from Tetrax tetrax, assembly GCA_009806455.1. Lineage (NCBI taxonomy): Eukaryota > Metazoa > Chordata > Aves > Otidiformes > Otididae > Tetrax > Tetrax tetrax. The sequence continues at coordinate 287,256 of WHYT01017418.1, read as the reverse complement.
CCGTAAAACTTATCTGGACATAATTCTGTGTGAATTATGTACTGTTCTTGTGAAATCAGTACTAATTCAAGAGTTAGGTGCAGAGTAAACCATGAGAATTCATGGATGCCTGCTCTTGGTTGGGAAGAGTGTCTCTGCCTGCATGCTGTGATATTTTTGAGCTAAAGTTGATGCCGCAGCTGTACTCTTTTCAAGTTTAATGCCCAAATTATTTGCACAATTGTTACACAAATTATCAGAACAGTTTTAAACCAGAATGTAACTTGGTTTGTATTCACTTCAGCTATAGAGGCTATGACTGTCGAAATAACTTGTTCTACACACAAACCGGAGAAGTGGTGTACCACATTGCTGCCGTAGCTGTTGTGTATAACAGACAGCAACACACCCAGAGGCTGTATCTCGGTCACGACGATGACATCCTCAGCCTAAGCATTCACCCAGTGAAAGACTATGTTGCTACTGGACAGGTGAGCTTTTAGGAGTGATGACCTTAGCGAAACATGGAAATAAATTCCCTTTACAATACATAATGTGAAAAATGTGATTCGCTTTGTCCCGCAATATAGCGTTTCCTCCTTAAATATGGGTAAGCTGTGTGTTGTTTCCTGTGTCCCTGCCAAACTGCTGGGGAGTATTGAACTGGAAATCATTTGAGGTGATTATTTAAACACTCCTATCTAATGGAAAAACTGCCAATCTTATGCTGTGGCCTTGCAAAAAGTCTTATATTCACTTTGAATCTCTGCTTTCAACTTTAAGTGCAGAAGTTATTTTGTCTACATCCTAGGAGGTTTTGGGGTTTCGTTCGTCAGTCTCAGTCTATTAGTACTGTAGCAGCTTTCAAAAAGCCTTCCCTAGATAAAGGCTGGTTTATGTTGGGCACCCTACTGATACCTGGTGCTGAATATGATGTATTCAGTTTATGCATATATATTCATATATAATGATAAATTATATCATTAATATAATACTGAATACCAATGTTTTAGAGAACATCTACTGATATTTCTCTAAAAGAGAAAAGAGATCTTAGAAAAGATAAAACAGGACAAGTGGAAAAGTAGTTACCTCGGGGTGTTTTGAAGATATGATAGTGCTAGCTACTGATACTAGTGCGCTTTGAACTTCTATCAGCAGATATTCAGATTAACTCTCTGATTTAGGTTGGAAGAGATGCTGCTATCCATGTTTGGGACACGCAGACACTGAAATGTTTATCTTTGCTCAAAGGCCAGCATCAAAGAGGAGTGTGTGCACTGGATTTTTCAGGTAAGCCGCAACCTATATTTATCTAAACAATTAATTAAAAAGCAATCCTTATGATTAAATCTTAATTTGAGTAGCTAGCCAATTTTACAACCAGAACAAATTTTACATAAAAGTCTGCTGACTGTTTTGATAAAAATAGTATGTGTAGTAAAGTCAGTCATGGGCCTTTTGTCAATCAATCAAAAATTGATTTTTGTGATGTCTAATACATAATGCCAAGTGTACAGCTAGGACTCTGTCTACATCGTGGTATAATAACTTAAAAGCAGTCAGAATGGTGACTTGAAGTGTGTAAATGAGATGAAAATGTGATCTGTAGATTCATACCATTCTTCAAATGCTAACAATTCCCACATTTTTCGGTGAGTTTGCAGTATCTGTATGGTGGTGACTTACATACTTTTGCATTTTTATAAAAATGCTTACAAATTAATTTTCCCTTTTCTATTTAAAGAAAAAGGAGATTACTTTAGCTGAACTATCCTTTTCTTAATCTGATTTTTTTTTTTTTTTTTCAATTAAACCTCATTTATTTCATATTCTCTGTAGAAATGTGGTAAGAATTCATTAGGACATACATCACATTTATGAGACAAGATTATACGAAAGAAGTTTTACTTCCACAAAGATAAGTCTGTGGAATTGAACATTCCATTATCAGAAGAGGAGCCTTGGTGTTCATCCAAGAGCTGGGATTCAGATGTGTGATTGCTGCTCCACTGTGGTGTGTAACCTAGCTCTGAAAGTAGGAAATGGAAAGTAGTAGGGAAAAAAGCCCTCCCAAAGTAGGGAAAATGGGTAAGGATTATCTCATTGGCATAGTGCGCTTAGATGTTAAACTTCTAATTAAGAATATAGTTGAATGTAGTTCATATATTTAGAAAATATTTACTTTGTGGTTTACATATGAGGTGGCCATAAATCCATATAAAATTGTTAAAGTGCTTAAAAGTAGCAACCACTGGCATCATTCCTCTTTAGTTGAGATTCTTGGCACGGAGAGGAGCAGGTAGCTGTACAATACACACCTCGTTACAGGATCAGAGTGCTACTTTAGCCTTAGGTAGGGAATTTTCATTGTGTTAATAATAGATATTTCTAAATTAGGTTCAGGTCACACTGCACGAAGCTTAAAGAATGAACCCCAGAACTCCAGAGATCCTTTTTTGACCGCTGACTGTGCTACCAGTTCTCTCTGCCCTTACTCAATTTCTAAAGCATCTGCTATTGGCCGTTACTGAAAACAGCGTACAGGGCTGGTCACTTTGGTAGGACTCTTCTGATGGCATTATGATTCAAAGATTATAATTTAATTCATGCAATGTTTGGTTGTGCCCTCTGGTGGCTAATTTAACATCTGTAATTTTGGATATTAATCAGTGTATAGCTCATATTAGTACGTAGAACCTGTTTCAAGTGAATAAAGTATAAATTGTATTCTTACCAAAAAAAATTTTGTCAACCATGTTCCACTTACATAATTCAGTTACCCCTAAAAATGCTGTCATCAAAATATACAAATATACCTCGTTATTAAATAATACATATCACATAATGCATATTTACTTTTCGTATCAACTCTCATCATGGCATTTTGTCTCACTAAAACTATTATAGAATGTTTCTTCCTGTCTCCTTTGCTTTTTTTTTTTTTTTCCATTAACTTTTTGTATCTCCTTGTTTGTGTCTGGCTTGCTTTTTTTTTTTTTTTTTTTTTTTTTTTTTTTTTTTTTTTTAATAAACTCAGCTTTTGTTTCCTGTCCTGTTTTTCAACTTCATTCCTTTCTGCCTACTTACGCTCCTTCCATCTAAGCCTGTTTCACTCAATTGTGAACTCTTTTCCTCTGTCCACAATTTCTCTTCTCCACCTTGACTTGCTTCTCCTAGAACTCAGTTGCTAAACAGAGTGAGCAGTCTAGCTGTGAGGATTTATTCAGCCTTATGAACTCTGAAGTAGTTCTAATGGAGTAATTTGTACCAGTGACACTCTTTCTATTCTTGAAGTCAGATATGCTTAAGCCCAGAGTCCTTAACATCTCTCAACTCTGCAAGAGGTAACATTCTCAAATCACTGGTCATCTCCTCAGTTCTCTAATTCCTCCAGCTTTAACTTCAGCTAAAAAAAGAAAATTAGGTAATCAACTTCTGCTACAACCTATAAAGTGCAATTGTCTTGTCTTATACTTCAACAATTATGGTTTAGGTTTTTATTTTTATTTTTTTTAACATTTCCTGATGGTAGTTTGTCTCTGAAAGTTTGTTAACAATGGTCTTTGTTGTTATTTCATACACGTAGCAAGGATGCCTAGGTACTGTTGAATTACGTATGATATTCTGTTCCTGCTTTTCTTCCTCATTATCAGTAGTGCTGTGTCTTTCCTGCAGCAGGAGAGATGAAGGCCAGCAGTTAATTGTAGCCTTATAATGTCATTATGTTACCGATTAACTTTTAACCACCCATTTCGTTATACACTAATAATTCTTGTCATCATTTCAAGCAAAAGAAAAGAAGCTTATCTGATCAGAAATATTTCAAATAAAATGTAATGTAATTTCAGAGTACTTGGATTTTATGAAATTGACTTCCGTTGTCTTGTCTGATCCTAACGACCTTCCTTGTACTTACACACAAAAACGTTTTGTGTTTGCTTTTGAGAAAGATCAACGGTTTGATAAGGAATACTAATTTTAAAAAAACTAAATTAGGTCAGACATACAAACATAATGGAAGATAACAAACTCCAAGGAATGCCTTTTCTAGAAAAGAATAGCCTGTCTCGTAATCATTCAATTAAATATTAAGCAGAAAAATCTTGTTGTGACCTATAACAACACAACCTGGTTTGTCTCTGATAAGGGTGATGCCGCGTTTAAAGTCACCGTAGTTAAGAAGAGGAAGGCTAGGTCACAGATACAGCTTTCAGCAGGCTTCAGCCATCTTCAGAGGCTGGGCAGGCTGACTCTTTCTCAGTTCCTTTGTCTGATTATGTGCAGTCTGCTTTAGGAACTGAAGGCCATCGGTGAATCTGAACCCTAGTCTCTCAAAAGTGTTAGTTCCTTTTTTTTACTTCATTTGGAATACAGCGTAAACTGAATTTCAAATTGCGTATTTGTTGTGTTCATTGCTGTTATACTTTTAGGTAAAGCCTTAGCACGTTTAACATCAAGTTTTGCTTCTATACAGCTGATGGAAAATGTTTGGCATCTATTGGGCTGGATGATAATCATGCCATCGTGTTTTGGGACTGGAAAAAAGGAGAAAAGCTAGCGACAACGAGGTAAGGATACATCTCTGTAAACGTGCCCTGTGATTAGTTTTTCCTCAGTGAAGTCATCCGCATATGTGACTTTGTTTATAGTGTTACTGTCTCTAGGCAGATTGTGCTTCAGACTCACAAGCAAGAAATACCGTGTATATTCCCACAGAGACCTTCTAAGCTTTTAAAAACACAGCGATGATGGGCTGAATGTCTGCCTGTCTCTTGCTGCTCACGGGAGAGATTTAAGATGAAGTACTCAGGTTGTTTCCACTGTACAGTACTGTATGTACCCAAGGTGTCTGCTATTCTTGCTAATCTGTTATTTTGAAAATACACAGTGTCCTCAAAGAGAGCATAAAAACCAGTTTATTTTCTAAAAAGTTCTAATTGAAATTATTATTTATATTTTAGCAGTGCCTAAAGGCAAGTGCCCCATGCTGGTAAGCACAGTAGGACATACAAAGAAGGAGACAAAAACCAAGACAGGAGAGTTTAAACCCAAATTTTAGATGTGACCCTCACGTGGCCTTAGACAAGAAGAATAGGAGGACACCTCCTTACAATCATATAGAGCCATAAGAACAATTCACCTAAAGGACTAGACTTGAAAAAATAACGTGTACATTCTCCATATATAAACATTCATTATGTTTATACTCTAGTTAGTTTATATTTATTTTTTAATGCATATTCTTTTTGCTTAATCTTTTTAGGATTATTTATTTCAGCATGACTTCTCAGTTTTATTTTATTGTTGCCATGTTCAGAATACACGCTTATTTATTTGTTGTAGTTGCTCACTAGATAAATTATACAGCTTGTTTCTCTATCTTGGCTCTACGATCTTCTGTCTAGTTTTATTAAAATCCTTATTGAGTAAGTGTACGCTGTTAGAACCAAAACGTATCTGAGCTGCTTTCACTACCTTCTGATGCAGTGCTGGTCTTACTTGATCCTGGCCTTTTGTATTAGGGGACTGCAATCCCTAAGGGAGCTGATTTGGGCATTGTCAAATTTATTTACAGTCCAAATCAGTGAACATCACGCTCTTCTCCTTTCCTTGTTCTGTGAAAGCAAATGTCCTGTGCCAGTCCCTGGGAACGCAAGGGCACACAGGAAATTGGGGTGGAAACGCAGGCTGCACAGTCCAGATCTCGTGTGTCAGCGCTATTCGCCCTGGCACCCAGGCGTACCCTGGTCATGTCACGGGGGACACCTGCACTGGCGTGCAATTACTTTGATTTTGGAGTCGTGGCAGTGCATTTTGCCTGTGTGCTAGATCCTTCCAGAAGAAGCAGGATAACCAGCCTGAACTGAGAGGCTGGGCATCGTTACAGCCAAGTGAAGGAACAGGAGGAGGAACTGCAAGGTGATGCACTTCAGGCGCCAAAGGTGTAAAGGACTGATTCTCATCTAGACTGGTTCACTACAAGAAAATACTGAAACCGAGAGAATTATCAGGGCCATGTGACTTTTCAGATCTGCTAAACCTGTCAGAGGAAAGTGACGTTATGATAGTACTAGAACTGAAAATTCATATTGCAAAGCATGTCATTTTTGCTTTTGATGTTTTATAAAACACTGAAATAGAAATGACTGCTTTGCATACGGGAATATTTTTTGCAATGGTGAAACTTAAACTTACAAAGTCCCACAAATATACACTCCAACAAGAATAGCTTCAACTAAATTTGAAGGTGTATATGCTGCTAAATGAACCGTTTCCTAAATTTTAATTTTATAATTTGTTATTTTTTGTTTTGAAGCACAGTAGGTTAAACGTTCTCATTTTTCCTGACAGAGTATTTTAAGTATTTATTAATTGAGTTCTTACCTATTTAAATATTTGTGGCCCTTTATACCTTCTCTTAATTGCATTGACCTTTCTTGCCTGCTTCTTCATTATGACTTAACTGAACTGAAATGTAGTGGGAGACAATTTTTATTCACCATATTTCTGTAGTCCCATTCCTATACAGCGTATGCTCAAATAGTTTCTGCCAACTCTGAGTCACTTTTCCTAGGCAGATTAGAAATGCAGCTCTCTATTTTTTGTTAGACAGGAAAATGATGGTAGAGGTAATGTGGACACAGTCTCTGTGACTCGTCTGCCAGCATTTGTACCGGCACAGATCTGTACTGTTGTGTTTGCACCAACAGTGTGACAGTCATGGTGATTAGATTCTCAATGGTGAAGACTCTGGTTAGTCCAATACAATGAAATACTTATTTAAAACAAATTGGTTTGAAATGTTAGGTTGTCCCTTACCACATTTCTTAATTTTTATTTTTATTGAAGGGGCCATAAAGATAAAATATTCGTGGTGAAGTGTAATCCACATCATGTAGACAAACTAGTCACAGTTGGGATGAAACACATCAAATTTTGGCAGCAAACAGGTACTGTATTTAATATTTTGTATTTAATTTATTTGAGTATGCATGCATTGTTAGTACAGGAACATTATACTCTCAGTTTAAGAGTTTGTTTTACTTGTAAAGCAATTTTCTAGTTACCAAAATACTAAAGGGGTGAAAACCTACTTCTGAATCAGCAAATGTCACAATGTTTCTTTCTGTTTGGAAATAATTTCCAGCTAATTATTTTTTAACTCAAGTGATTCTATTAAGGATTTCTCTGGAACAGGCATCCTTGGCTCTCAGAAAACATGCAGTCCTGTAATTCACTCAGGCAGACTGTGACCCTTGTTGTGAAAATGCCAGCTGGTAGCTAAGAATCTTGGGTGCCTCTGGTAGAGTTGCACTTCACGTACTGATATAAGGCTTCAGCAACCCTTCTGTTTCAAAACAGAGCTGTTTTTTCAGTCATCAGAGGTGACCTCCAGAGGTGGAAGCCCATGTTTCAAGGTGCCAGGCTGGAAAGATTTGAGAATGGACTTTTAAAATACATGCCCGGGCAAAACAAAAAAGGAATAAAGAATCAGGTATTATGCCAAAGTTCAGTTATAGTAGTTTATCCATGAGGCTAAACATCATTATATGATATCACAAAAATCAAGATATCAAGGTAATATGTTTTTTTGCGGGAGTTTTGTTTCCTGTTCTAAATAATGAAAAATGAAACTGTGCTTTCCATTATTTAAAAGCAGGATAGGATTCTACAAACTAATAAGCAAAATATTCAGAATGGGAAGTAGCTATCAGTCTAGACTGTTGTCAAACTGAGAAAGACAGCAAAGTTGGTTTTTGATTGAGGGTATTTTTTATTCAGGATTGAATGTTTTGTTCTTCATGACTTAATTGTATACACAGTACACAAGTATAGGATAAAAAGATCTCAGAGAGCATCTTCTGTGTGTAAAATACAGCAAAGGTAGACTCACAAGGGGGGTAAAAATAGAACTTAAAATTAGATAGTTTTAAGAAGTTCCTATACTTCTACTGTACTTTACAACATTCAAGTGGTTCAGGTGCGGTCAGATTAAAGATGGATTTTTTTTTTTTCCTGCATTTTTAATGTTTAGGTTATTTTACAGTAATTAAATAGACTTGTATTGATGTTTGCCAAATTCTATTACAGGAATTTGCATTAAGCAGTATCATACTCCAAGAACAGTCCCCTTGCAATAAAAAATGGTGTCTTTTGAATTAAGATTTGCTCAGTGGAACTGAGACTGTCAGTCTGGTGTTAACTGTGAAATACATGATGACCTGACGCAAGGACACCACTGCCTGTATTATTTTTTAATTGCTCAAGTATTTTTGTCTATAAGCACTCAATTCATGGATGCATATAGCCATTTCTGCTTTCTGAACCAAAGTAAGACTGGCAATTTGGTTCTCTGACGGTCAGAAGAGGAGCAAATCCTGCCATTCAACCTGCACAACTGCTGTCAAATTGTCAGGGTGCTAGTGGACAAGTAAACCAAACCTCTAGTATCTCATGTGTAGTTGCGGTCACCCCAAAAGAGAAGAGGCTTGACAGGAGCTTGGCAGGCCAGCCAGCCATTGCATGAATTGTTTTTACACAATTCCTCACCAAAATTTATCATTTGCTTGGAAATAACAATCTGAAAAATAGAGCCTGTACTGCTTCAAAACTGTCATTACTAGGTTGACTTTCTTTTATGATGTTTTCCCTTGTGCACTCGTTTTCAGTATTTCTGTTATCTACCATGCAATCACAAGAGATTATGAGGTCAAGACATTTGCCCTTTATGGCACTATGGCTACAAATCAAAATATAAAAAGATTTGCTTTTGTTTATATTGCAGGTGGAGGCTTTACATCAAAACGAGGAACATTTGGAACTACTGGGAAGCTGGAAACGATGATGAGTGTTTCATACGGGCGAATAGAGGAGCTGGTTTTCTCTGGCGCTGCTACTGGAGACATTTATATCTGGAAGGACACGGTGTTGCTGAAGACAGTGAAAGCCCACGATGGACCCGTATTTGCCATGCATGCACTGGATAAGGTATTTATCCTCTTACGTGATCTGTTCATCTTTATTTTTGTTGCAATGCTGGATTTTAGATGTGCGTAACTAACATCTCTCTCAACAAAGTTACTCAGGTTTTGTACATGTGTACGTAAGCAATACATTGTTCTACACTGCACTAACATTGAAGGTGCTTTAACAAAACCATAACGGAAAACAGGCTGCACTGAATGAATCTGAATGTGATTAAAATCACAAAATCAATATTAATGAGTTCTGTTATTTAATAGACGTGTATTTGTATGCACCATGTTATATGGGCTCATTACCTGAACAATAACTTTCTGACCTCTAAAGATGTAGAATTCACTTCTCGCTGTGCTCGTGCCTGTCATTTTCATATTTGTAAACCATAGGAGAGTAACAGGTAACATTCATTGCCTCCTCAATCTGATCTCAAAAACATTTTTGCATTATCAATTTCCAAAATATGAAACATGAATTTTGGAATAATAGTATCACTGTATCTTAAGCAAGGCTTCAAATATCTGATATTTTGTTTTTCTGAGTTAATTATTCCAGGTATCAAAAGTATTTTCCTTCAGTTATGTCAATAAATCTTTAAAACAAACTATGGCAGAATATATTTATTGACATCACAGAAATGTGATTGGGGCAAAGGTTTGCCACTTGAAATCCACTGGCAGTTTGAAGATGTTGGTAATGGAATATCCTTTTTGAGATTATACTTTCAACTTTAAAAGTATGGCATAAGAAGAAGAATACTAGCTATTAAAATCTTTATACGTCAGGGTCAGTTAAGATCCCTGTGGCTCAATGCTTTCAGCCCATCAATTTTTCTACTTGATCTCAGCACTTTATCTTCTGAACATCCTCTTCACTTACATTTTTGTTGCTTAGTTACTGATGCTGTGTTTTGCACTCACTTGGCATAGATAAAGAGAATCTACCAAGGGAATTAATCAAAGAGTTGGTCCCTACGCGTTACTGGAACTCGTTTCAAAACATCTGTTAAGTCCATTGAATTTGGAATAACTTTAGAGACTTATTACCAGTTACTGCCCCTTGTAAGGGTGAAACGCATGTTTCTTCTGTAGCTCATTCCACATGCAGAAAAAAGTAATAATTCAGCATTACTATCTACAATAGTATGCACTCTGCGTGGTTGTAAAATGCAGGGGAGAATTTATACTGCCTTTGGACATGTCTTTTAAAATATTCATTTATGAGCGCTGACATTTGTATGTGTTTTCATACCGTGGTCATACAGGGGTTTGTAACTGGTGGAAAAGACGGAATTGTGGCGCTTTGGGATGATATGTTTGAAAGATGCCTGAAGACATACGCTATTAAAAGAGCAGCACTATCTGCTAGTTCTAAAGGTATTATTTTTCAAAGTGTTTTCATAAAGACTATGCATGAAGGCTCGTACAATGGCAGTGATAGGTGTCAAATCTTACCAGAACACAGAGGGAACAGCAATACACTACTTACTGCTCTGCGCTGGAATTTCCTGGTTTGATTGATACAAGTTGTATTTAACACAGTCTTTGCCATTTATAGTTCGTTCTGCTATTTCCTCCTCTATTCCGTTTTCACTGAAGAAATTATTTTAAAAAGAAATGTCGCAAGCCTGTGAGTCTGGCTGTTCCAAAATCTGTTCTGTTTAGCCGTTAGCTTCCTCAGCTGGCCAAATTTCATGTGGTGAGACCAGGGTCCCTGTGAGCTGGAAAGACCTGTGAAGTTGTACTTCCCCAGGCACCAGTGTGGAAGTCTGTAACGTGATATTCACAGATAATCAGAGTTAATATCCATGTTGCTGGAGCATCTGAACCCCTTATATGTTGTCACTGTGAAAGCAGTACAATATCGATATTTATATTGCCACAATAGAGACTAGCACAAGCTCCCTTCCTTTGGACTATTAGTTAAATCCCTGGATTATCTAGTACTTTGATCAGGCAAGTATTTATCGTGTTTCATGATTTTAAACGGATTTTAATTATAGATTATATAAGCTGTATAAATTATAGGTAATATGAGGCTGCTCTTGATTTCAAAATAAAAACCTAAAATTAGTATCTTTATATCCTTCAGGTTTACTTTTAGAAGACAATCCTTCTATTCGAGCCATCAGTCTAGGACATGGGCATATTCTAGTGGGAACTAAAAATGGAGAGATACTTGAAATCGATAAAAGTGGCCCTATGACTCTACTTGTTCAGGTACTGTATGGATCTTCCATATAAAAATGTTCCCTGTAGAAATACAAGACATTATAAGATTTTTCCCAAATGTTTTCCTTTTGTTTTCCACCATTGCTTTCCTCAGTCAGGCAGAGGCAGAAGTTGATGCTTTCTTATGTAAATAACTTTGAGATTCACTGTGAATTACAGAATTCTGAAGGCAAAACAAACAGTCTGTTAAGTTCAAAGGCTGATGAGGCTTTTAATGAATTTTTTAGATAGTTTAGGATTCAATGTAAAAACGAAGGTGAATAGTCGAGCTAACACAATTTATTTGACAATGTTGTTCATTTATTTGCTTCTACTGAAATAATATAGCGTTTCGTGAAGGATCCTATGCTTCAGTTTGTGAAAAAATGTTTTAGAGTTAGCTTTCTGTAGTGACCCACGGATGTCAATGCGTGTGTTGCAAAGCATAAAGAGACTTTTTTGCAAGACAAAGTATTTCGCAGTTTGGTTAAAAAAGTTTCATACACATGTCCACTGATGTATTTGATGTTGCTTTGGTTCAGTGTCTTGGATCACAATATCTGCATGTAGAAAATTGTATATATCATTACTGAGTTATAATTTATCAAGTTTTTGCTTTTTGTTCTTCATAAGTGACTAAATTAACATTGTTTTTTATGAAAATATTGTTTCTTTGGTATTTTTCTTTCCAGTTTGTTCTAGTAGAATTGCCTTAAAATTTCCCAATTACTGTGAGTTTTCTGATAGAGAGAAGTGTTGTAATTGTCATCCATCTTAAATTACATGCTTATGTGCATCAACTTGAGCCAAAATAGAAAATACATAAGGTGTAATCAAGATGTTGTGACAGTTCCCACCCTTTTTCTTTTAATGGTATTTTTCCATCTCAACAGAAATGCCAGTTATCAAACTGAAATCCAAATTGAGAATAGTAAGAAACTATTTAAGCTTCAAATGCAGTCCTAGCAAGCTGTATGCAAGTTGGAAATCTAGAAAAAGCAGGAAGAGTGATTAAAAACTTGGAAAACTGAGTTTTGAGGAAAGATTAAAAGAACTAAGTATGTGTATGTTGGGCAAACAAGTTCTCCAGGACCTAAAAACTTGCATAAACCTTGAAGACAGATTAGCCCACATTAGGATTTCGGGATAAAGTCCTGTTTGGGACATAACTTCATTTCAAGTCTGGAAGAGAGAGCATTGCAAGAGCAGGAATTACAGCTAGTGCGACAGTGGTTACCACAGGAAATAGCCCAGACATTCAGGTCTCTTTGAATGCTGGAAAATTCTTGAGAGGAGATGGTGAAAGCCTTATTGCCTAAGACTTGTAAAAGAAGGCAGGGCAAGTGCTAGAACATATTTCATAAACTCAGATGCGTTATTTCCTCTTATATTAAATTATTTCCTTTAGGGACATATGGAAGGAGAAGTCTGGGGCTTGGCAGCTCATCCTCTCTTGCCTGTCTGTGCAACAGTGAGTGATGATAAAACACTACGGATCTGGGAACTTTCATCCCAGCACCGCATGCTGGCAGTGAGGAAACTCAAAAAAGGTAACTCTCATTTGGCCATACCCTGCGGTAGTAATGATGCTACTCTGTTTCTGGAACAGCTCTATCTTTGCTTTCAATGCATGTCACAGCAATTAATTAGGTAGGAACAGGACACAGTCATTAAGAAATTGGAAGCATAGGAAGTAAATTGTCTTTGGCATGTGTCAGGTCAATGAAAAGGGTAGAAAAAAGGAGGATTATAATCTATTGTAATGAATAATAATAAAATGAACTTTAATATATTTTCCTCTGATTCTAAGGAGAATGAGTTGACCTCAGAATCACTTTCCTTCCTAAGAATACATAAGGCCAGTATATTTCTTGCTGATGTTAAAAAGCTTCCTTATAAGTACAAATGTAAAATTTTGTGAATATTAAGCACAATCAGACTTTAGTGGCAATATGAACTTTACCTGTTATACCAACTTCTCTGAAAATGAACAGTTTTCCTGCCCTCTCATCTGTATAAAAGTAGACGAGCTGTGTTGAAATGCTGCCTTCTCAAAATCACTCTTATTTCATTTGCTTATTCATATCCTTCTGGAAATTTTATGATGTTACTCATTTTATCCTTCATTTTCAGTGACAAATCCACAGCACAGGAGCTTTAACTGGCTGAGGGAAAACAAAGTTAAATATTTTGGAGAGGTGAACTCAGGGATGGATGAGGGTAGCTGTATGAGAGAGTATGGTCATAAATAATGTTGAGGTGAAAAGTAAGTGGAGGAAGTGCGATATCTCTGTTTTAAATGTGTTCCTCCTGAAAGTAACCACTCCTCAGTCATAATGAAGCAGCTTTCAAGTGTAGTACCCCTGAAAGACGTGTAGTGATGCTGCCCATAATGAACGTTTCAATTTTCCACCAGGATTTCCTTTCTGCATGGTTTTGGTTTCTTTCTTTCTTTTTTTTTTTTTTTTCTCCCCCCTCTCCCCCCCATCACTGGTGTGTTTAGAACATAGTTGGAAGGTGGTATTTGCACCTAAACC
>WHYT01017418.1:231716-273528 GCA_009806455.1 Tetrax tetrax | reverse complement strand
ATCACTCGTAGCATTTTACTGGAGTACATGGTCCTGCACTGCTGACAACATATGACTAAAATGTCCCTTTATGAACAAAGTATTGCTTTTCTTTGCCCTGTTCTTTTTCTAGTCTTGTAGTGTGTGGCACGCTTTTCTTTTCCACCTTTTACGTCCAATTTCCTTTCTTCTCTGCTGAGCATTATGTGGCAATCACGGCAATGAAGTTAGAGCCTTATTGTCACAAATAATTAAGTCTAGCAGGATTGATAATGAGCTTGGCAAATAAGCCTTCCTGGACTTAATATGATTCTGTGTGGAACCACCTGTGTGTCTGAGCCCTGCTTCCCCTGTTGCACCAGTCCCAGAATGTGGTGCAAGCTCACTGATAACAGCGGGAGTTAAACTCCTTTCAGAACCCGTCCAGGTCTGGGCGCCGTTCCTGAGCCAGTAAGCCGTGCTGGGGCTGAGCTGGCACTGTGGGCCTGCTCACAACCCTGATAACCTGACTACTCGTAGGCGTACGCATAATGTTAGTGACTGGGGTGATAATTCCTGTCTATCTGTAGTAGCCACTTCTTGGGTGTGTTACGTGTACAGATACAAAGTATGAGAAAACTGAAAAATCTTTAAATTTTTTTTACATCGGAAATATCATAATATGAAAGCATTTTTTCCTTCTTCATGCACAAATACTTGCTACATACTGTCAATTGAGTTAGGATTTTCTTCCTAATATCGCAGTGTTTGTATGGGTATGGTAAACTTCGTACTCAAGGGCAGGCTGGTGTGTAGCTGGGCTGTATGCCAGTTAGGCAGTGCAAAATGGACAGGAGCTTACGTTTTTTAACTTTTGGCAAAGCTGTCTTGCAAAGTTGTTATGAAAGTTAATAGCATACGCTTTTTACTTTCCATTGTCGTGGTGATGAAAACACAAGCAACATACTTCTTATCAGAAGAAAGTGATTTGCTGCAAGACAGTAATTTTTTAAGGATGTTGGATGGTATTTAAAATATTATTTCTGCAGTGAATCAGAAGTATAGGAGTTGTACGAGAGTGATTCTAAGCACCGGGTTTACTTTTGCTAGGAGTAACTCTCTGGAGGATCATTTCTTAGCTTACTCCCAGAAATCTTTTCATTCAATCAAAATAAAGTTCATAATATTCATAATAATTAATAAGATTCATAATAAACTCTTATTTCGTATCCAGGAAAGTTATTGCAAGTCAATTCTGGTGCCAAAGAGCAACTATTTTTTGAAGCACCAAGGGGGAAAAGGCATATTATAAGAATTGCTGAGGTATGAATTATGCTTACTGAATTTTTCTTTATTGTGAAAGTTATTTTTCTGGCCAGTTGAAAATTAGCATATTTTGTCTTCAAATGGCATTTTTTTTCCTTTTAAAATACTATATTTACAGTGGTTAGAATTAGAATTATTTATGTTGCTATCATTACGTCTTTCCTAGCATTTGTAAATGGTAGAACTGGCCAGTTTCTGTTTGTATCTCTAAATCTATTTTTGTTTGTTTAACAGCAGTCATTTCCCATTATTGCCTTTCCTGAACAATCGCCTGTTTTCTGTGTAATCAGTGTGCATGCAGGTCACAAACCAACAGCACGACCTGGCTTTTAATGATGTTGGTTATTTGTGATACGTAATTCTACAAAACTGACCATGTCTAGCACCTTGGAAAAATCTTTAAGGAGATTTGTATCCACATCATGCTCTGCCTTGGGAAAGCAGGAAACTTTGAAGTTTTAAGCCTTTTGATGTTTCTATCAAACATAGAAGAATATACGCATTAAATCAGTGTGTATTGAGTATATATTAAGATGACTTCTTCTGGGGAACTTTTGATTGCAGATCGAGAAGATTGAGTGGGACACCTGGACGTGTGTTCTTGGTCCTACTTGTGAAGGAATTTGGCCCATGCACAGCGATGTCACCGTCGTCAATGCAGCTACTCTTACAAAAGATGGAACGCTATTAGCTACAGGAGATGATTTTGGTTTTGTGAAGCTCTTTTCGTATCCAGTGAAGGTAAGAAGTGTATTTATTTCTGTGATTAGAAACTGTGCAAGAAAAAGAATTAAAGAAGTCAGTACTTGCAGTATGTCAGACTGCTAAAATGTGAATTCTTTGTGCTTCAGGGCCAGCATGCAAAGTTCAAGAAGTATGTGGGTCACAGCGCGCAGGTAACCAACGTTCGGTGGTTACACAATGATTCTGTGCTGCTGACTGTAGGTGGTGCTGATACAGCTTTGATGATCTGGACCAGAGAATTTTTGGGCATTCAGGAGAGTAAGCTGGTTGATAGTGAAGAATCAGACACAGATGCAGAAGAAGATGGAGGTAAAAAGGACTGTATAAAACATGTCTTTAATTTAGTCTGCATTCCACAGGGACTCAGAGACACATTTAACTTGAAGTGAGCCAGAAACTCATGTGCTAACATTCAGTGTAAGGAGAGCTTGGCAGGATTTGTTTCCTTCCTTTTATTGGTGCAGATCATCTTGTTTTCTACTCTTCCACTATGAAACAGGGGTGGTTTGTTTTATTTTATATTTTATTTTTCTAAGGTTATGATAGTGATGTTGCAAGAGAAAAAGCAATTGACTATACCACGAAGATCTATGCAGTAAGCATCCGAGAAATGGAAGGGACAAAACCACATCAACAGCTGAAGGAAGTTTCAGTAGAAGAGAGGTATGTCACACAAAGGCATTCATTTCCAAATGTACATTGCATTCTTTTGAATCTCTTTTGATTCAACTAAAATTAGTCCTTAGAAATATGACAGGCATTTTAAAATTCACAAGATAACGTTTTGAATAGTGTTCGTGGAGTATAACGTGTTAATGTGATAGAGAAAAATATGTATATCTTAGTAAAACACCTGAGTGTTGTGTCCTCTTCTGCTGTTGGTATAAGCAGTTCTGTTCTTTCTTAATTAGTATGTGTAGCTTTGCATATGTCTGTAGCAGGTGTTTGTGATAGGGTGAGCTTGTAAATACTTTGTAGTTAAGGTTTTTGGTCATGTTTTGAAAGATTTTCAGTTGCTTATAATTGTGTGAGGTTGTGTGACTGCTGAGATTTCCCATGGCACAAGTTGGCCTTAGGCTGAATTATTCTGAAAAAAATAAGCTGTAAAGGAGAACAGTAGTGGAGAGGATAGTCAAGAAGAGCTAAGCGTAGAGGGTGAGGTCCAGTGAAACACGGAACTAGGGGAGTGGGTGGGTAAAAACTCTGACTGGGACAGAATAGGAGTATTTATAACCAGTAAAGTACGCTCCGCTGTGTAATCTGGAACAGTACATCCACGCCTGTGAATCCAGTTGATGGCTCAGTTGTGAGTCCATGCAGCCTCTTTTGATAGAATTTCTTTTTATAAGTGGTCGTGCTTTTATAATGAGTTTTCTCGCTTTTGCCCACTGCTGGGCACTGGCAGAAAGAACTGCTGTGGGTTAACCCACAGAACTTGAGCTTAGTTGTTTCCCCTCCGTTTACCCAGAACACACAACTCGTGACCATACCAGTAGTGTGATGGCACGTTACTCTCCCCACAGGGATCCTGCCCTAGTTAGAGAACAGGATACATAGTCCTTGGGGAATACGGAAGGAATTCCCCAAGGGAATCGCTGCATTGCTGATGCGCTCTAGGATCCCTGCTGCAGCTGTTGCAAAAGAGGAGGGCTGTGCATAGAAAAGAGGCTAGGATGGTAAGGAGGGCGCTGCGGAGAGCTGCCTCCTTGCTCTTCCTGCTGTTATCACAGACCTTCCTGGTGATGACTGACAAATAAAATACGTTTACAGGCAGCCTCTAACTCTGTATACCTCGTGTCCTGCTGTCAGCTGAGAGCTGCAAGGCTGAATTTGCAGAAAAACTGCATGCGCACAGCTGCAAGTGGAGATCATTTAAGCAGTTCTTTGAACAAACATGTAACACACAATTACACAGAACAAATAAAGGTCTAGGGTTCTGTTACTTGACTAGTGAAAAGTAGTGGCAACTTTTGAGATTTTTTTGGCTTTAAATCTCCTTGGTGTCCTGATTTGCAAGATAGAAAATGGAGTTAGCAATACTTCCTACCTTTGAAAAACAAATGGGTTTCTGTTTCTAAAGCTCGCTGAGAATGCAGTGCTGAACATCGCAGACAGAAAGTAATAATTAAAAATTTTGCACTTGATATTTGAATAGGAGAACAAATGTTGGATGTGAAAGATGAGAAGAAAAATGTTGCACCCCTTTTATTTTTTTCACCACAAACTTTTAACAAAAACATGTAGCAGGAGGATTAGTGATTTTTTTTTTTTTTTTTTTCAATGAAATGTTGGACCATAACCATTTCTTTTCCCCTTCTTTTAAGGATATCTTTTTCCATTTACTCATACAAAGTCTTTGTTCCTCCATTTTTCTATAAAAAGACAACATATTGTCTAGTAAACATTAATGTTTTGAGATTGAGTTTAAAAAGGAAAAAAAATATATTTTGTTTTGGGTGAATACTGTTAAATGGCTATTACACATGAAATAACAAGTGCCACTGGTACAATGGCCAGATGTTTTACACCAGAAACCCTTGTACCTTCCAGCTGCTTCGTTCTGCTTTGATGATGCAAAAGCAACTGCAGAGTGAGTTTAATTGACCGATTAAGCTGGGCTTACAATTGGTTTGTACTAGTGAATTACAAACAATATGAGCATAAGCATCGGTCTCTTCTGCAGCTTTTCAGCACTGTTTTCAGTCCAGGAGTGAAAATCACCACAGTCCCTTTGGGACTCTAGGAAGCTTTCCCTCTCTGAAATGTCTCCATGGTTACACGCAAGTACCCTGCTTCTCAGAGCAGTTATCTGTCTGCTCTTCAGGCTTCCTGACTCTTGAGTCTGTCCACGTTCAGTCCTACACTGCATAAGCTGATTCCGCTGAATCTGCTGTGTTGCTGTGACAGAAGACACCCCCTGAAATTAATGGGCAGTTTGCCTTTTTCAGCCTTTTTAACACAACAGATAGTACCTGCAAAGCAGCACATCACAAGACAAAAGCAGCAGACTTTCCTGTTTGTCACACTTAGGCTGATAATCCATAATTTGGGGAAAACGTGCTTTGTGCTGTGCAACACTACAAAGCAGCAGTGAAGGTGGAAGCTCCTTTAGTATGCCCAAGTGTTTCCACCCTACCCACTCTGTTCATGGGTGGGGGGCCTGACTAAACGGGTAGGCACCTCCTCTGCACGGAGATTGCCTCCAGTTTCCATCATGGTCTCTTTGTAATGACTGCACATGAAAATAGCATGCTGTAGCCTGTCTGAAGGACAATCTATCCCGTAACAAGTTTTAGACTGAAGAGAGCTAAAAGGAAGGTTTTAACATTCTCCATATCTTTTTTCTTCTTACTGTCTCAGTTCTGTACTTCATTTTAAAATAGCTGAAAAATAAACCCTTGTAACTGTCCTTTCCATCTTTTCTGCTAGAGTCACAGCTAGTCTTCCTATTTTTTATATGTCTTCTTTCAATTACAAGCTACTTCAGTATAATCACATCTTTGGTATTTGGAATTTGTGTTCTGATAAATTTGTCAACAGATCCCATACTTTTCATAGATAGCTTGTTAGACAAATATATAGTCACTTCCTTTTCTTCACTGAATTAATATAAATGACCAGAATTTATAGTCAAACACGTAGAAGCAGAAACTTCATGGTGAAATGTAGGCGAAACTTCAGTTTCTGTGGCTGTTGTGCTGGGCTAGGGCCTTAAGCTGTGAAAGGTACTGAATTTTGGATGCAGTGAAATGAGATTAGTGTGTTGGCAACTGCAGTTGTCAAAGACATCGATTTTTGGTCACAGTTGTATCAGTATGCGCACAATTTGTGTGGAATCTTGGCACTCCCAGTTATCACTTCAAGGTGAAGCTGACTTCTCTCATAAGATATCTGAATTATGAAGCAGGCTTCATAGCTGTGCCAGATTTCATCTTTTCTGACAATACAAAAGAGCATAACAGCTAATGAAAGATTTGTCTGACCATGTTCTGAAAGCTTTCTGAAAGCACAGGGCTGACTTTTCCTTGCACCCACAAGGGTCCAAAGTGACGGTTGATCAAGCCAGACAAAAGTAAAAGCTTACGAGGACTCAACTGTCAGTGTTCAGGAAAACTTAAGTCCTAAGTGGGTCTTCAGGATGTGGAGTCTTGATATCTCTGCGTGCAGGGCTGAGTGACATGGCAACAAGTAATATTGAAGCCAGTTCGCAAAGCTTTACATTTTCTGCAAAAGGCACAGTGGGAGTAGCCTCTCCCAGTCCCCTCAGGTATGAGGAAGGGACCCAAGAGGATGTATTCCATTCTCTTTCAGGCAGGTACATGGGAAAACCTGGTAGTCTTTTGAGGGGGAAGACTGGAGAAAATATTCCAAATCCCAGATCTGTCCTCTTTGTAATTGTGCTGTGTGTCTCTATGAAGACACACAGGTTGTGCATCTGAGGGGATGTACAAACTGTGAATACTTTGAGAATGATTTACATATACTGTGTAAATGTTGAAAACTATGTTACAAGCTGGAAGGCCACTTAAATTAGAAGCGGCAAGTTAAGCACAAGATCTGAAAAACTGCTGGTCCACTTCACTGCAAAATGGGGTGAGGATCTAAGAAGAAGAAACGTCTCCCTTCCTGGATCCTCATTGTGTGTCTGAGAAAGGAAAAATTGATTTATTCATAGGTATAGTGGGTAGCAACCCAGAATTAAACAGTTTAAATTCAGAAAAGAAAAAAAAGAGAGAAAAACAAGCTCCCACCTTCCAGCTCAAGCAAGAGAGAGGAATGGAATAACTAGGACTGTTGCTCTGAGCTGCTTCTTAAGGGCAAGGACTTTGAGCTCACTATGTTTATTTCTTTAAAATAACAATATAATATTATAGTATAGTATAGTAATATTCAGAATTGTTGCTGAACAAGCTGTTTCTCTGCCTATGTAATACAAATTGGCTTCAAAGATAGTATGTGACACCTAGGAGACGGTTTTGGTTCAAGAAGATGGCTCTTTTATTTTCTTCTTTGTTATACGACATTTCTATCTTTTCAACCTTTGTGTTTGCTAGAATAAGCTTGCAGGACTCTCCGCTTCTATAATATAAAGAGTGGTGAATCTGAAAAACTCCAAGTTTAGAAGTAACAAATCATTGTACAATTCAGGCGCAGTTTGATCTCGGGAGCTGCACTGTGTCTCCTAAACTGTTGCAAGTATACGCTTGAGGGCTGATACAGGCAGTGCCAGGTTACGAGGGGAAACGCCGCCCTTCTGGAAAGGAGTCGACACTTCACAAATTACTCCCCCCAAATTCATACAAAGACTTCCTCTCTTTTGACAAAAAGACAGTAGAGTAGCCAGCAAATCTTGTCCCTTCTCTCCCCCATCACGGGAAAGAGTGGGAGGACAGATTTGACGTAATGCTTGGCACAAGATAACTGTGGCTTTGGGCAGCTGCCGTGCATCCCCCGTTACTACCCAGCACGTGCTTTCCGCTGAGCGCAATCCAGCACGATGAAAAGGAAACGTCCCTCACACTGGCCTTCTCCAGAGTACTGAGCAAAAAACTTATATATGACAAACTTGGGGATAATATTAAGGTTTTTCCTTAGAAAAGAAAACTAAAGCACTTTATCCAATGTACTTTTCCATTTATCTGCATAATGAAAATAATGATGATTCTGTGAATGTCTTGGAGGAACATACAAGTTACATGATAGATTTTCCTTCCAGGATTGTGGGAGACCCAAGATTTACTGTCTCTGTTAGCAGTTACAGCTTTAGGGTGGAAACATAACAGGAGAGCAGAGCCTGAGGAACAGTTTTTAAATGTCTCGCGGTTGTATTAGTTGGTGCATTCAATTAAGATGATTGATTGATTGTTGTTTCTCTCTCCTCTCCCCAACCTTCTTGTTTTTCTTCTTCTCCCTTTCCATGTCTGTCCTCCTGCCCTCCCCACCCACCCTTATTTTTCTCTTCCTCTTTTTTTGCTCCTCTGATTGGCACCCTCTTCTTCGCTCTGCCGGTATGACACAGAAGCGGGGTGCCAATGAGAGGTGCCGCAAGAGCAGTCTCGCGGTGTGGGGGCTCCAAGAGCAGTGCTCCCACACCGCGGGACCACTTGGTCACTGGTGGGACTGTCCCAGACAATCCAGGACAATTGTAAGCTATACTGTGTGTTACGTAGAATTGTGCTTTGTTTCAGAGCAGGGCAAACTTTCGAACTGGGACCGTTTTAACTGGCAAAGAATTCCTATAAGTAAACCAAGCTTGTGTGAGGACTGTATTCGTGTTACTAATGTGAAAGGCAAAGATATATTTGCATTTTGCGTTCTACTAACCGCTAATGTAGATCCTACGTTTGCAGCTTCCATTTAGTTTGGTTTGCATGACTCTACATAAACTGAAAGTTCTTTTGATATACCTGGTGATGGAAAACCCTTTAAAGCAGGTTGAATGTATAGAAAACAAAAAGCAGCGCTGGCATGTTTGTCTACTTTTCTGTTTTCTTTACATCCTGGCTTGTCTCACTCCGAGTTATCTGTCTCAGAGCCTGTTCTCAGTTGTGTTGTTATGCATAATTTGTAACCATATGTTCTGATAAAGATGAGAGCTTAAAGAAGGCTAAGAAGTTTTATTGTTACTCTTAAAATATTATTCTTTTAATTATTTCTTTAGAACAACATAAGCTGAATTATATAATCCTTCAGACGAGCCCCCACAAGGGGTGAGTGCAAGCTTTGTCCCGTAAAGCGAATCATTAGACATATGGTTACAAAATTTGTTCATGCACTTTTACACGCACGCTTCTGGGGGTGCAGCGTAAAAGCTTTGAATGTGAATCTGTGGTGTATTTACGCGTAGGTGGGAACTGTTCCAAACGTATCTGGAAAAACGCATCTCTGGGGTGTGGAAAATAGCTCCGGGCTTATTTCAGCAGAAGCCTACTGTTTGAGTAGCATCCTTTGGAATATTCACTTTTAGATTCTCAACAGCATTATGTCAAGTCAGTGCATCCTAAATGTGTTTGGCAGCGTGCTGGTTCCATCACAGCTATTCCCAAGGCTTGACCACATTGTGACTGGTACTTTTACAATCCCTGCCAACCTGCCGAACTCGGACTCAACCTCCCTTCTCCCACAGGTTGGCACAAAGCTGGCCCACAGGGATTTTTCCTGTGTGTGACACTTGGTGTGGAACTGAGGGATGCCAATACTGGCACAATGCACAATGTATTACCAGCGTTTCTCTCGCTGAACTTGAGCACGCTCTGCACAGAGGTTGATGTGAAATATTCCACTTTTTTTGAGGGCTATTGTGTAGGTTGTAGTCCAGGAAGGATAGAAAAATCATTGGTTTTGATATGTTTTGTTGTGCAGGGGAGGGAGGCTACTTACCTGCCTACTAGGTTTTACCTCCAGCCTTGGCAGTCTATGGAGAGAGTTCTCCTGAAGTCTTGTTACCTGAGGTGTTCAAAGATAGAAATCTAGATTTTGCCTAAAACATGTTATAGTGTGTTCCTTGAAGCTGCTTTTGGCCAAGAGGGCTGAGGGATCTCTGACAACCCTGTCTGTCCAGTGTGTTATGTATGACAGATCCCTATGCGATAGGGCCAGCCTCTTTACAATAGTTCTGTGGTTTCCCAGCTTTACAAGGTGTTTAGAACAATAAACTTGTTAATAAAGGCCTTCAGATTTCATTCAGAACTGATTATCTTTCTTATTAATCTGCTTTTCTGCTTGTTTCACATTTGGAGACTGAACTAGAATGACATGTGAATGCAATCATTAGCTTCCCTGACAAAGTACGAAATGGCTATCTTCACCATATGTTCTGCAATACCTTTTCATTTTTTTTTTTAATTTATTTTTAAAGAGTGCATCAGCATACATGTGAAATCATAACTATTGTAACCATACTAAGGCTTTTTCGGTGCTACGCTTGTAAAAAAAAATAATCTAGATTACAATAGATGTTTCCCTCTAGTTTGGTTTCAGCGTTGCTTTGATCCACTGTGTTAGAGTGGAATGCCATTGAATATGTACACACATTTTTGTTGTCTTGTGTTGTCTACAAAATGTAAGGGAAAAGCAAGAGCAGAAAAGTTGGATGTAAAACTCTTGTGTATGTTTGGATGGGAAAATTCAAGGGTTTAGAATTCACAAACTCTTTTAGTCACTTCTTAAAGCTCTAGGGGTTTTGCTGCAGTTCTAGGGCACTTGAGAGTCCCCCTCCTGTCAGCTAGAGGTAGCGTACTTTTAAAAGCTGCTTTTGTGGGGTTTTTTTTTTTTTTTTCTGAAATGGACAGTCCATTTTTTAAAATCTAGAATTTTTAATGCTCTTATCCAAACAAACCTACCAGTAGTGCATAGTCTTACCTCTCTTTGAACCTGGCTTTATCTTCTTGGGAGCAATCCTGTGCATTTTTATTTTTGTGTAGCAACCAAATGTGTTCCCTCTCCAGTTAGCAGCCATCTAAACGCACACGTTGGGCTCTTTTCAACTTCTCTGCCCACTTCTGCTGAACCCTTCTCAGTGTCAGAGTATTTTTGTCCATCTGTCCCTGCTCCAAACCTCATTGTTTGTTGCTTTCATGTGACGTTGTTGCTGAAGATCCAGCTCTGTTCCTACTGGCCTCAGAACAGAATATCTGTGTTCGTGCCAGTTTAGTAGTGATGTAGACTGTGTGTCTCATCAGAGAGCAATTACACTGTGTGCTCTAAAAACATGAGTCGGTCATCCCTGGTCCATAGAATTTATCATAACAAATTTTGGTCTGCTTTTTCTCCTTCATTTTCTGTCTAAATGGATCTAACTTTTTTGACCCCTTACTTAGGCCCTGCTCTCTAAGATCAGATGTCTTTCCTCCCGCAAGGTACCCTGCTCCTCCGGAGCCCCATTCCCTCTTCCTGCCCGGCCCAGCTCTCCGTATGTCTGTGTGGTACTCTGCCTGCTCACCCTACGTGTTGGTCTTGGCCGTGTCAGGTAGCCTTCTTGGTTAGGGGAGAGAGAATGACTTGTCTCTTGCGCCTTTTTACGCTTCTGCATGCAGACCTAGAAAGACAGTGGGTTTAGATTTTGTCTGTTCCAGTCTGGAGTTAGCTCACTGATTTATAACTGTGCATACTTGTGTAAGCATATCCTCCAGATAATCATTAGTAACAGAAATTTTATTTGTATTCACAGTATCTAAAGAACTGAAAGCCCTCTAATGTCTGACTGTGTCTTAGCTTTCCTGGAACTCATTCCTCCCATAACGTAAAATAAGCACATTTATTTTCAATTACTGGGAAGAAACCGTTAATGCTTGTATTATGTTTTAACTTGCTTTCCTTTGGAGGCAGGGAATTGTCAAGTAAGTACTAACCACACACAGCACAGAAAAAGCACAGATTGCTCTGAATGTACAATGCAGATTGCCTAGGTCAAAAAGGGTAAATATGTGTGATTTTCTGGAGTGCACATTTCTTGTCTTGACACTGCTGTCTTACGTATCAAAATAAATTAGGTGTAGTGAAATGAAATGACTTTTGAAATGTTAAAAATTTGCTGCTGCTTTACATTTCTTTTATTACAATGATGATAAGGCAATGAATGCATACATCTCTATATATACATGTACATGTATATATGAATGCACACAATGTGTGTGTTTGTGTACTGTCAATAGATATATATAGAAGTATATGTGTGTATGTGTGTGTTTCTAAATTAAATCTCATGCTTACGATCTAGTGATTCTCGGTCATGTCATAGTGGTAGTGTTCTTTTGCTTTCATAAACAATTTTGGCTTGCTCTTGTCATAAACTTTAACTGATATTCCTAGGTAAAGAAATGTAAAAATGATCCATTTTTTAAATTACACTAAAACAGAAAAAAGAGCAGGAAGCATACAAGAAAACTATTATTTTTGTAAGTGCTGATTCAAAGGCCCCGAAATGGCTTTTGCTGTTCTAGCATCACATAACGATTTTATTTTGTAAGAGAATTAAGTTTTGTAATAATTTCCTCCAGCCCTTCTCTACTGGTGATTGCGCTGCTATTCGGTCCAATTACCAGTGATGGTTATGTAACGTGACTTGACTGACCACTTTCAGAGAAAATAAAGGTACTTGTTTCCCAGTGAACAAAAAAGTACAAGCTGTGCCCGTAAGTAAGTTGGCCTCCCAACGAACAATTCTGCGGCTAAATTGCAGGCTGAGCTAGGATAGAAAACAAGCATCCATTGTGCGAAATTCTCAGCAGTGCTTACGAGGCTGTTATGTCTCTACCGGTTTCCGTCCCCAACAGGCACCTGAAAATAACCAAACACGTGGAATCCTGTTCTCCTGCGCTATGGACTGTGCGGGGAGCATGGATGTGGTTTCCTCCTCTCCCTCCGTCCTGTAGGATCTTTAGTTCAGAGCACACCCAGGGGTGCCAGGGCACGATGTTTCCCCGTTTGTAGACTGGTGCACTCTTTAATTTCTGTTTTAGTTCTCGCTGGCATGCTTGAATAGCATGTTTTGTGCCACAAAGGAATGGCTGATCAACTCTAAAAATGCTTGTGCATGAGTGAAGTGGTCAGAAGTACACCTAAACTGTATTAAGTTTCTCACTTGGCTTTGTTTGCTGCTTACAAGGGGATCAAGGTAACTCTTTCGCTCTTTTAATGTCACGAGATCACCTGCTAATGTACTTTGGTAGTACTTAGTGAGTTTGCTTGTTTGCTTGAGAAGTGGGTTAGTTTGTTCACCTCCAGCTTTGTTCTGTCCTTGTTAGAGCTCAGATTTTCATGCCACTGGCTCCTGCAGTAATTATTCGAGCTGTGTAGCAGTAAGTGTTCTCACTGTGCGTGTTGTCGGTTGTTGCCTTTAATACTTTCCATAAAAATACCATTCCAGAAGCAGCTCCCTCTAAGCAAAAGGGATTTAATTCTTCTGCAATTACTTTTTGCAAAATGAGAATATATATATTAATATATAAGGATAAGAACAATCTAATTTTCACAGCATATATAACTATATCAAAGTTGCACGTTTTTAAACTCTTACGCTGTGGAAATGCTTTCCAAATTTGAGTGTTTATTAAATATACCAAGGCCAGGCATTTTGGTTTTTTCCTTGCAGAACCCCGCTGTTGTTTGACCCCATCTCCAGAATCTGCAACTGGAGTTCAAAGGCATCAGTAGGGTGGGCTTTGTGTTATTAAGCCATCAAGTGATGTTTTGGAGCAAGCATTTAACCATAATATCTGGTTTTATTTTTGCCACTACCACTTATATCCCAACCTTCTAGCAAGATCTACTTTCTAAGTACAAGATGATCAAACATGATAGAGTCCAGGTCAGATTTCTATCAGCTGATTGCTCCAGTAATCCAGTGCAATTTTTATGGCGCTGTTCTGCTGCTAAGAGGTTTAGAATTAGCCCTCATGAATTTCTGCTAACAGAAAAGGAGAATCATTATGCTTAAATTAACACAGTGGTCATCTAAAGTGGATCAAAGGCATTTGATTTGGTAAGGTCATGAGTTTCTAGAGGCTGAACTCCCTCTGCTCCTCTTAGGTTTGAGCCTCTTTTCCTTCCCCCTCAGAAGGATCAGTAGTAGCAGTAAAGGCTATCTGTCATTAAAGACCATTCTCATGAATCAAATTTTCTTTCACTCTGTGTTCTACATTCATCTCTTTAGCTACATTTAGCAAATGTAATTATATAAAAACACTTTGTCCTTAGTGTCTATTAAATTCACACGGGTGAACGACTTGTACGTTTTAAGACGCAATCATTTAATCTGTAACATGATTTTGAGAAGATTTTGATAAAGTCATGTCAAGGCTTTGCGATGGGTTTTCTCAGAAGAAGCAAGATTGGGGAGAGCTCAGCTGCCAGCTGTAGAACGTCCTTTAGGTAACTTCTGAAAGCAACAACTTACTATAATTTAGGATTCAAGGATTTTCCCACGGATTTAAATCACTATGTTTGGTTGGTTTTTTTTTTAATGGTGTAAGGTGGTCTGTTCTGCCACCCATCCACAAAATGTACATCAATGTTGTTTCTGCTCTTTCCATCAAAATGCATGTGATTTCAGTCAGTTTATTGTACAGCTGTTAAAAACCCTTAGGCACTGAGCTCATAGTCGCAATTGGCCATTTCCTCTTCACGTACAAAACATGTGCTATGGTTTTGAAGGTTTTATTTTGCTTTCCAACATGTTCATTCTCTTCTTTTTTAAATGTTTGTTTCAGGCCACCAGTTAGCAGAGCTGCTCCTCAACCTGAGAAACTGCAAAAGAACAATATCAACAAAAAAAAGAAATTGGTTGAGGTCAGGCTTAATACTTTTTCATTTGCTTTAGAAGTAATGGGTGCTGGGTGAAATTCATCCCCATTTTGAGGGCAGCTAAGGTTATGTATAGGTAGAAGATAAGAGAAACAAATTTCTGGAAAGTGCTTTCAGCACCAGAAGATGTGATAGACAGCAACCTCTGTCAGAGAGAACATCAGATTCAGGGTGTTAAGGCTTACCTGTAGTATCAGATCGCTCCAACCTCAAAACTTCTCTCTTAATTCGAAGGGCAGGTAGAGCAGAGTTGTGCGTGCACCCACAGCAGAACCCACGCTCGCTACGTAACCCCAAGGGAAATACAGTCACAACTGCACTTTTCACACATGAAAAATCCTGTGGGTGATTTTTAATGATGCAATTTGCTCATTTACTTTGCAACATACCTTCTTCCCCAAACTGTAGGGTCCCCCAAACAGCTTAGAATTTCCCTCTAATACACTGAACAAGGAATGTGCTGTGGTCTGTGTGGACAGTTTGCAAAGATTGCTTGGTCTGTCAGTGTCGTTCAAATTGTTTGAAGTAATCTGTAATTGTGTTTGGGGCAGATTCATTAAGTCTGTCTTCTGGGCTATAAAAGCAACTTTAATAACAATCTCTTATCCATCACTACTTCTGGTGGAAGTTTCCTTGGCAAGTGCTTGTTGTAAGCTGAAATTACACCTCTGATTAACGGTTTAATTTTAGAGTTACTTAGAGCCTGCCTTTGCTTCTTATAAGGGCTCTAAGGTCAGAATTTGGTCTGTTAAAGTTTGGTAGTTTATCAGAATGGTTTTTGAAGACCCTTGAAGTAAAGATATTTGCAAATACCAGGTGCTCTATATAGCTATTAAACTGTGATGGGAAGATTCATTAAACGGGGCCTTTTTTATAAGTTGCATATATTTTGAATGGAAATTTAGAGAAACAAAATACTTACAGCAGCTGAACTATTAAAGAAATAATAATATAAATGCAGTGCCTTAGCTGACCAATTACAGCATTGTAGGTATCTGTGAGAATGTCGCGCCTCAATAAATTACCAGAATAGGGATAGCTGATTAATTATTGTTTCATTATTCTATTGCCTCTACAAGATATTTGTAGCTTGTGTAATTACTTATGTAATTCAAACTCTGTAATCTTGTTTCTTCTTCCACTTCACCCTTACTCTTTCTTTTTGTTTTATCTGACCAGGAGCTGGCTTTAGACCATGTTTTTGGATACCGAGGATTTGATTGCCGCAACAACCTTCATTACCTAAATGATGGTGCTGATATTATTTTCCACACAGCTGCAGCAGGCATAGTTCAAAATCTTTCTACTGGTAATCCAACTTGAAACAATCCTTTGAGATAAACAATGCTTTACAAGTAAAATGTTTCTGGTTTAAAGTCTTAACTTTCTAATATTCCTACAACTTTCTCACATTTTACATCTTGATAAGTAATGTAAAAAAATCTTGGAAGGCTGTTATATCAGATTGACAATTTCTCCTGTTCGGGTCATTCCATAGAGCCCGCCAGTTCCTTTCAGCAGGTATGAGATTCTGCCAGGAATTGTAATAAGCCCTGTTCTGTTCCTGCAGTGGTGCCTTGCTAAAATCCCTGCTGAAGACTCAGGAATGGCCTTCTCAGAGGAGAGAGCCTGGGTTATGAAATGACCGGTAGCCCCAAAAATGTTAGGAGCAGTAACATCCGTGGTTTCATTTTGAGTTGTTTTAGCAAAGCCGTACTCCAGGGATGGGTACATTTTGATGCAATACGACGTGAGCAAGTTGCTCTTTGGAAGGGGTAGAAATATTCCCTGCCTTTTGGGTAATAAAAAGGAGTGAAAACACCAAAAACCTGACCCTAAGTTCTAGCACCAAAATCCCGGTGATATTCATAGATCTTCATCTCAAGAAACAAAGATTTAAAGGAATTTAGGCTTTATTTTATTCCCTCTTGGTGCCGCAGTGAACCAAGCAGTCCCAGGGGTGTGCTCAGCAGCTCTGCTACCAAGAAGGAGCCGAGGCAGAAAAGCTGTCACATCTGGTGACCTTTGGGGACTCCAGTCCTAGTGCAGCCTCTGACCTGCGGAGCTGAGAAGCACAGTTCCAGCTGTTCTTTTTGGATCCTTTCCCTTGGGAGGATATTGCAAAGCATAAACTTCACAGAGCTTTGCTTCTGCTTTGATTTACCAGGAAACGAGCCCTGCGATTGCCAGTTTTGCATTTTCCTGCAGTTACAGGAGGCTACATTACGGTTCTTGGGCCGATGGCTGCTTTCCTGGACACAGCTGGTGTACCAAATACTGCTTTTAGTATCTGTGTGTTAATGGTTACATTCACAGCAGATTTGGTAGCGGTGCCTGGGAGTGAGAGCAGAGCAGCTGTCGACGTAGCTATTGCCCTACGGCCACCCATCCCTGCAGAGTACAGCATGAGTGCAGCAAGACGCCGCTTGAATGTTCTTTGCTTTAGTGTGGGTTCTTTTGTTGATACTGTTGTGAATAAAAATGTGTTTGAATTTTATTAGGCAGTCAGAGTTTCTACCTGGAGCACACTGATGACATTCTCTGCCTAACCGTGAATCAGCACCCAAAGTATAAAAATATTGTGGCCACCAGCCAGATCGGTAGGTGACTCTCCATATAACAAAGTTTTACTCAAAAATTATCAGGGGCACTGATTTATTTTGGGCTTTTCTGTGTAGGAATTTTACCAGGACATGCTGTCCTCAAGTTTTTTTCTTTGATTTTAAAGAAGTAATCAAACTTCGGGATTTTCTTATGATTTCAATTTCATCTCTGATTGTGAGTCATTGGATTTTCGAGTTAATTGTAGTATAATCATATTCCAGAAAGTGAGCTTTGATAAACTGCACTAAATCATCTCATTAATCTGTAATCATGAGATTTATAGAATCCCCTTCTTCCTTCCTGAGTCCAGGGCACTTGTTTAGCAGTAAGATGCTTAGCAGCGAAAATACAATAATGAAAATTTCCTATGTAGAAGTATAAAAGCTGTATGGAAAAGGAAAGAAATAGAGTGAAATCTCAACAGAAGTCATGAGACATGTAAGGAGCCCCTGTGAAACCACAGGTGTTTGTGTTTGTTGTTTCCTTGGAGAGTCCCCTTAGATTCCCAGGAGCAAACACTGTATGGGAAATGCACGATCATTTGTCCCAAGCCTGGAGAAGGATCTGTTGCCTTTCACTTAAACCAGCTTAATTCTGGAGTAATTAACTTCCTGAAAAAGAATTTGTATCATTCTGCAAGAAGACTCAAGTCCATAACTTCAGTAATAAGTAACTTCACAGGGGACAGAAAAAAGGTGGTAGAAGAGCACCTTGACAAACCATCTTTGCCACCTGTTCTGAGGACTGTCACTTGGATTTGGGTGTTGAGTAAACACCCAGATCCATCCATGTTGTCAGAGCTGCAGTTCAAAATACTGATTCCTGTGCCTCAGGAAAGGTGACTGTCAAAGGCCCTTTTTCTGTTCTCTCAGCAAGAGCCCATGAAATCAGTGGTTCTGGTTTTGGTTCATATTCTGTAAAACTACAGATTCATTTAACTTTTAAATGTAGTAATTTTTTAAAAGTGCATGTCTTTAGCATTTCTTTTAAATACCATGTTTAAAACTCAAAAGTACTAAATATTGTTGTGATATTTGTGTATAGAACACAATATACCCCAAAAAGTTCAACAATATTCCTGCTTACTTGTTTTGTTGATTTAATCCATATCCATTTTCAGATTTTTAATTTTTTTCTTTCCTTCTGGTGCTGATGCTGGCATTTCAGCATTAGAAACATGACTTATTTCACCTATTGTTTTCCCTTGGTGCTTCCTCATTTGCCATTGCTCTCACAATGCAGGTGATATGACAGAATTTCCAGGTAAGGCTGATTCGTTTGTCAATTTTAGTCAGCAGAGTTACGTTAAAGTTTCACGTTACCTCGTTGTATCTGTGTGAACCGCGGATACAAGTGAAACATCTACCAACAATTTCTTTTGCATGAGGTTTTCCATAAATGTTATGTTGTTCTTTTAGAATTTGTCTTTTCATGAAAGACAATTGTTTCCCTCTGTGTTTTGCAAGCCATAATGATTTTTTTTTTTTTTTTTTTTTTTTTTTTTTGAGTAGTGTTAATCTTAAAACAAACCAAAACCCCACAACTTATAAGTGTCTGTTTAGGTTAAATGTTCTTGAAAAATACCTGTTTTGCATTGAAGCTTTCCAGATGCTGAATTAATTCTCTTTTGATACATCTTTTTGCATGTAGGTACAACTCCCACAATCCATATATGGGATGCTATGAGTAAGCAAACGATTTCAATGCTGCGTTGCTTCCATACCAAAGGGGTCAACTACGTCAACTTCAGTGCAACGGGCAAACTTCTGGTCTCGGTGGGAGTTGACCCAGAGCATACCATCACAGTGTGGAGGTGGCAAGAAGGTAACTGGAAAAATCGTGGTCCTTCAGCCTAACAGAACTGAGTACAATTGTTTGCTTTTCCTTTCAATTCTTTGGAATAGACCTGTGTTCTGATTGAGTGTCATGGCTCCCTAAGTCACAAAATCAGTTGAAGGAAACGGCAAAGTGCTAGAAAATACAAAGAAGAAATAAGTTTTAAACTTCTATCATAAATAGAAGTTAAGGAAAGAATGCTGTTCAATATAAAATTCCATGAAATTAAGGAAAGTATTTTTCTTCCTAAAATACTTGAACTTGAAATTCTACGCTCTAGATAGGCCTTTGGGAAGTCATTTCCAGAAAAGAATTATCATCCTCAGAAATGGTGGAGGGGAGAGAAAAAGTGTCTCAGGTCATAGATGTTTCCCTGTGCGTTTCACCAGCTGGTAACTAATGGGCAATACTCAAAATTTCTGTGTTTTCACTGACCAAGGAGACAAATCATGCTGTGAAGACTTAAATCTGCATTTCCTAAAACTGTCGGATGCAGTGGAATAAGCGGAGACCTTGCAGGTTGCATGAATTAAGATGTTTGACGAACTAAATGATGTTGGGGTTTGCTTAGCTCTCAGCTTCTGGAACACAGTTGTTTAATCCAATACCGGGTCAATTTATGTTATAAAATCATATCAGAGCTTCGTTCTGCAGGTAAATATAACTTTATTTTTATCCTTTCCTAATTGAAACAGGGGCTAAAGTTGCTAGCAGGGGAGGACACCTGGAGAGGATATTCGTGGTGGAGTTCCGCCCGGATTCAGACACTCAGTTTGTGTCTGTCGGGGTGAAGCACATGAAGTTCTGGACGTTAGCGGGCAGTGCTTTGCTTTATAAGAAAGGAGTCATTGGTTCCATGGAAGATGCCAAAATGCAAACCATGCTTTCTGTTGCCTTCGGAGCAGTGAGTTCAAATTACTTGCTACAGAATTTTATAATGTTTTTTTAGTAAAACTGCTAGTGCCGACTTTCTTTGTTGAAATCCAGTACGGTGTGGACAGTGGAAGACCATGGAGCTTTTGCTTGTTAGTTAAACTTTTAGTTTAAAACTTGACCGCCTTTAGACCCTCGTGTAAGTTTTGTAAGCAGGGTTGGGTTTCTCTTAGTGAATGCTTTTAATTGATATCCGTGCATACCTACAGCATCAGATGCCATGGCTTTTATTTTTTTTTACTTTGCTAGTTGTTTAGCACTTCACTGGTTAACGTAGAAAAATGTAATATCGTTATTTTGTGTATAGGCTCTGCAACCTTATTTTCTGCTGTGGGTATTTGGTGTGACGTAAGCTAGTGATCCAGCTAACGGTGACAGTATGTGACACGCCAGTGGGACCAGTAAGGAACCATAGCACTGTGCTTTAGGCCTCACAGTTAAGGAAAACAATAGATATTAGAGTGAAAAAGCAGTGTTACCATGATACTAAGGTCTGAAATAGCTTCTGCTTCATCAGAAACCCCATAGGAATTATCTTTGCAAAGGTTAAGCATAAATTATACAAATCCCCAATTCAAAGAAACCCCTTGCTCTTAATTATCCACCCTGCACAACAGTACTAATGTGTGAAACTAGGCTCCCAAACCTGCATCTCTGACCAGTTTGCTCTCTGGAGGGGTTTCATGGCTTTTATGAGAAATTATGCTATTGCTGTGGTGCCCGAAGTAGATGCCAGGTAGAGTTAGTTCTGCATTTAAGTTTTATACACTTTATTCTCAGCGTTTTGAAGACGCTGCTTGCCAGTCATCCGTACGGAGTTTATCACTATTTATTATATCAGAGACCATTGCTGTTTGTTGCAGAATAACCTTACGTTTACTGGTGCCATAAACGGAGATGTCTACGTCTGGAAGGATCATTTTCTGATCAGACTCGTGGCGAAAGCTCACACAGGGCCGGTGTTTACAATGTACACGACTCTGCGAGACGGACTCATTGTTACAGGGGGGAAGGAGCGACCGTAAGACACATCATCTTCCTGAAGTGCACAGTTTTGTCTCTCTCATATGCTATTTTTTATTTGTCTAATACCCTAGACACACCCCATGCTTCTCAGAGATAAATGGTATCTGTACTGAAGTTTGAATTTTATGTTATGTGCCCAGGTGTCCCAGTAAGTAAAGGACTGATCAGGGGGACACTCAAGGCTCACAGTAACGCGTGTCATGCACAAAGGGCGTACCGAACCCCAAATTAGCAATTGGTCTGAACACCTGTATAAGCTGCTTGGTGTATGAGCTCCTGCCAGCCTGGCATAAGGGACTTTTTCTTAATTTTTAAATTCTGTCAAGCTACAGACAACCTCTCCCAGTGGAGACTCTGTGATTAGCAAGTTCTTCGATTTACTAGGAGTAACTTGTTTGCCGAGCTTATCTTGGTGACACAGACTTGAAATCAAGTGACAAGAGAACAATTTGGTTTTTACAAATTAGGCATGATACTGTTTAAAACATAGTGTGATAGCATTTAAATTTTTGTCATTAATGTTTGGTTGTACAATAGTGAGGTGCTTTTAAATACAGTAGAAGGTGATTCAATGTATATTTTATTAGTTAATCAAGAAATTACTGATGGGATTTACACATGGGATTTGTTGTAGCCCATGCAGAAGGAGCCCTCTGGGTAACACAACACACTTCTTTGCAGCACAAAAGAAGGGGGAGCTGTAAAGCTGTGGGATCAAGAGATGAAACGGTGCCGAGCGTTTCAGCTTGAGACGGGCCAGCTCATTGAGTGCGTGCGCTCTGTCTGCAGAGGAAAAGTAAGTGAGCTGGCGCGGCAGACGTTACGCTTCGGCACGCGTCACCGCATGCTGGTCTTGGTGGAGGCTGGCTGGGAAACGGAGGAGCCTTTTGCAAAGTTATGGGGGGAGGCTTTGTCTGCCTACCTAGTGGCAGTTCTTATTTCTCTTCCTGAGTTCGGTGATGGGCTGTGAACTGCGCGAGGATCGCATTTCTGATGCTCGGTGTCTGCGCTTCCTGTAGTCAGGGAGAAGGAAAGGCCTCTGAAGGGCACTGCTGAGCCTAGGAACATACTTCACCAGGGTGGGACCTCGTCTCCTGCCTTTCTTTTTCAAATGACAAAAGAAACAGAGGTATCCACGTTCCAAGCCTTGCTTCTTTCATAGCAACAACGCTGAAGAATGTTGTTTTATATTTCTAATCAAGTAGCCATTAACCAATTCCAAACTGTATCTATTTATGCTTTTTCCAGGTATTTGCCAAGAAAGCTCTTGCAGTTCAGACAATGATGATATGGCTAGAGTAGATGTAAAGTACCCTTAGACAGTCTAACTGAGCCTAAAACCCTGGTTTTTTTTTTTTTTTTTTTTTTTTTTTTTTTTTTTTTTAATTATTGCCCAAATGTTATATTTAGTCACCTCAGAGGAATGAGACCCGTCCATTGCCAACTTGTATGTAAACACTGTGATCTGAATTAAAATCTTTAATGGCAAGATGGAAGTCCACCACGATTGCTCAACAGTAACACCAGCACATGGTATCAGATCTCAAGATGTGGAAGTGGCAGTGTTTTACTGACCTGTTTTTAAGATGCTGCATGAACAAGCAGTATAAATCAGGATAAATTATCCCAGATGTTTCTGCAATATGCCAGTATTTTATTGCTATTAGTATTTTGTCTATTACACTAATAACCTGTCTCTCATTCTTTTTTTTTTTTTTTTGGCTACAAACAGGGGAAAATATTAGTGGGAACAAAAGATGGAGAAATCCTTGAAGTAGGAGAAAAAAATGCTGCTTCAAACTTGTTGATTGACTGTCACATGGAAGGGGAAATCTGGGGCTTAGCAACTCACCCCTCAAAAGACATATTTATCTCTGCAAGTAACGATGGAACAGCAAGGATCTGGGACCTGTGTGACAAAGTGAGTACCGCTAAATTGCGGAGTACGCGGTTATAAATGATTGGTTTTTACAACCATTTTTCCTGCTGTGTTGCAATGTGAAAAGGTAAGTCCTTGGTGAGGCACCGTGCTGCTCCTTCCCAAAGCAAAGCATTTGCAGAGAAATGCAGCTCGTGCTGATGGAGTGCTTTTTGGTTTTATTGCTTATTTTGATCTAAGAGTACAGGCTGGCGGGGATTAAGGCATGTTTTAATTCTGTGCTGACAGGCTGGGTGACACAGATTGTCTTGTCCCTGAAAATAAGCCTGTCTCACTGGGGAGCGTGGCTGCCTCCTTCTCAGAGCCTTTCTTTAGAATCAGCCGTGGTGCGTATGTCTCGTTCAGGACTTGTTTTTCCAACTCAAATTGCGTAACGACCACCATTTAAAAAGTAACAAATACATTAAAAATTTAAATTAAAAAAAAATAAAACAAATTTATGTAGGCTAGCATAAGCAAAAAACCTTTTCAAAAAGTAGCTACCTGAGCTAACAGGGATAACTTTTAATATGGAAAATGAATATATTATCAACACAAATGCAAGAGCATCCTGGTATGTTTCTGCATAGCGAATCAAACGGAAAAAATCCACAGCAGTTGCAGAAGCTATCCAAATTGCCCTTCAAACCAAATAGGAAATTGATTTTTCAACCTTTTCTGCTAAGTAATATTCTTTCTGGTGTGAAACTTGAAGTCACCCTGCCACAAGATAGATTGAAACGTGAAGCTCCCATCTGATTTACATCTGTTTTGAGGTCT
The DNA here is from genome assembly GCA_009806455.1 of Tetrax tetrax. Lineage (NCBI taxonomy): Eukaryota > Metazoa > Chordata > Aves > Otidiformes > Otididae > Tetrax > Tetrax tetrax. The sequence continues at coordinate 250,100 of WHYT01017418.1, read as the reverse complement.
ATTCGGCAACATATTGCTGGTGGGATGTAACTTGTGATGTGAAATTTCAGATTTATATTTAGAGGAAACTATAGACATCTTGTTTTTAATAAATGCCTTTTATACTTTGGGTTTGGAAGCCTTCCATTTGCTTGGTGCTTTTCTCCAGGGGAGGTATGAGCCTCTTGCTTTTGTTAATACAGAAACTGCTGAACAAAGTGAATCTAGGTCATCCGGCACGGTGTGCCGCGTACAGCCCTGACGGGGAAATGGTCGCGATCGGCATGAAGAACGGAGAGTTTGTCGTTCTGCTTGTAAACAGCCTCAAGGTGTGGGGCAAAAAGCGAGACAGGAAGTCAGCAATTCAGGACATCAGGTATGTCAGATATGTCAGTTCTCTAAATACACAGCCCTTACTCAAGAAAAAGTCCATCAAATTCCAAGTTGATTTCCAGATTTGTTGTAACTCCATATTTGCTGCAACCTCCATGAAATCACAAAACGCATTTCCTGGCTGACTGATGGCTTTACCTATACCAAAAGCTTATACTTAACATATACCTAAAGCTTATGTATCTTATATACCACATATTTTTTCTTTTTCTTTTTTTTTTTTTTTTTTTTCTGTGATTAATTTAGTTATATCCACTTGAATACAGCTAGTAATTTGTACGCTGTGGAGCTGTGATTATGGAAATTTTTATCATAGTGTGTTTTGAGATAGCAGCTCCTGTTGCTTTCCCCACAGAGGACTAGTGTTCCTCTGCACGTCGTGCTGTGCGCTTATGCAAGGGCAGGGTTAACATCAGTTAACTGCACACGATATCCTCAGTCTTCCTCATCTCTTAAGCACCAAGGTTTGGTTTGGCTTCAGTCTTGCTACCAACAGAAGGTTTTTCTTGTTTACCAGTAAAAGAAAATTGTTTGCTTGTGTTAATATGAGAAGCAAAAGAAAATCTCAGGTAGAAGCAGTAATTTATATCCCTGTTCTGTGTTTTGTCTAGGATCAGCCCAGATAACAGGTTTTTGGCAGTGGGGTCACAAGAACACACTGTAGATTTTTACGATCTCACTCAAGGTACAACGCTCAACCGAATCGGCTACTGCAAAGACATTGCAAGCTTTGTCATACAGATGGACTTTTCTGCAGACAGCAGGTACATCCAGGTACGCCCGGGATAGACCCGCGCCCGTTGGTATTCGCTGTGACTCACCTGTTACAGACGTCACAACGCGGTGGAGGTGAGAATGGGTGAGGGAGGCTTTCCAAAGTTGTTCTGAACTTCAAGGTGCCCCTGAACCTTCCGAGGTAGGCCAGATAACTCATTGCCTTTAGGAGGTTCACAGAGGTCTATTTAAAGTCCTCTCTTTCTTTCTAAATGCTCAGGTTTTCTTTCTGGGTTCTGCACTGTAGAACACAGCAACGTAGCTCAGTTCCCTTACAAGATTAGCAGTGTGCTAAGGGCAAAGTATTGTCTCATTTCAAGGGAACGGGTACAACACCGAGAAAGACACTGTGGATTATAACCTCCATAAGAAACAGTTCCCCTCCTCCCTTTCCTAGGATGGGATGCATATGACAGCTGAATTAATGTGTGGGATTTCCTTCTGAAATTTTTTTATTGGGTAAAATTGGATTGAGATGAACCAGAGAGTATATAACTCAAAGGAAATCTGTCAGCTCTGCAGTACACATATGAACACCTCGTTCAGTCATCTTCCAGCAGCATTATTACTTCATAGTGCACATAATGCATTCTAGCTAATTAGGAAAAAAAGAGGAATTTTATCCTAGATGTTTATTTCCTGATAAAACCTGTTGAAATATTACTGCAGGAAAGCTTACAAAGAAAATGCTGGCAAAGTCACTGCTTTTCCTACTTTCAGGTATCAACAGGGGCCTATAAGCGCCAAGTCCACGAGGTGCCACTAGGCAAGCAAATAACCGATCCTGCGTTAATAGAGAAGATCACGTGGGCCACGTGGACCAGGTAAAACTGCAGAACAGAGCGCTGCCTGCTTGGGGCCAGGCGTCGTGCAGAACTAGGATCTGTTGAGCACGCATAAAAATCTGCCCCAAAGTACTGTTTCTAAGGACTCTTGTGGGAGTGGGGCAGATGCTTCTGACAGTTAATGTGTGAGTAAATAGGAAAAAAATACAAGTTGTTATTATTAAACTAAGGGAAGAACAGCTGTTTTAAGAAATACTCTGCCTCCAGCAAGCACTTCCTCATTCAAGAACTTAAGGTTAAGGGAAGAGAGCATTGCTCTCAAAAATCACCGTGGGAGGGTACGTAGGTGTCCATAAGGAAAGGAGGAGGCCACAGCTGCACAAGCTGCTCGTATGAAATGGTGTGAGAGGTGTCACAGGAGATAACCCTCAGGATTTATGGACAGAGATGGTTTAAGAGCCACAAAAAGGATGCATTCTTGTGACGTTCTCCATGAGATTGCATTCAGTGCAATGATTTAGAGGAAGACGACTTTCTTTTAAAGGCAACAATTTTTTGTTACTGGGCTGTGTTGCTTCTCCATGCTGTGGAAGAGAGCAGCAGCAAGTAACTCTCTTATGGTCTGATGCTCTTTTTTTAACTTGGTTTTGGAACAGCATTCTTGGAGACGAAGTCATCGGAATTTGGCCACGAAATGCAGATAAAGCAGATGTCAATTGTGCATGTGTGACCCATGCTGGCCTAAATATAGTCACAGGAGATGACTTCGGTCTGGTGAAACTATTTGATTTCCCATGCACAGAAAAATTTGTAAGTGGATATTTTATTTTTTTCCTCATGTTCAAACTCCTTAGCGTACGATTTTAAGGCATCCAAATGGTGTGGTCACCTCCAGGCTGCTCCCAGCCAGCGCTGGCTGCAGGAGTGTGGGCGTTGGCCGTGCCCAGGAGAGCAGCTCACAAGTGACAGGTCACCTGCTGTCCAGCAACTGGGCAGGCCGCGGCGTGTTGGGGTTACTGGGCTTGAAGGTACTGCTGGGGATGTGGCTTCCTCTCTGTTCACAAGGCACCTTTGTCACTCTGCAATGCTGCCCTACTGTACTAACTCCTGAACTTCTGCTCTTTCTCCAACAGGCCAAACACAAGCGGTACTTTGGGCACTCTGCGCACGTCACCAACATACGCTTTTCTCACGACGACAAGTATGTGATAAGCACAGGAGGAGACGACTGCAGGTAACTGCTCGTTTATTTTTATGATGAGGAACAGTTTGGGTTTCTGTCTCAGCAGAGTACGAGTGTGGCCCCTTGGCTTGCCCTCCTCCCTGCAAGGGAGCAGACAAAGGCAGACCTTACCTGCCATGAGGCTGCGGGCACCGAGAGGCAGCGGCAGGAGCCCTGGCTGCTGGCACAGGAACCACCCGTGCGTCTGAAGAACATTTGGCTCAGACAAAGACAGCTGGTGGGGGTGTCAGTCACACAAAAATAACCGAATAGCTCCCACCCAGCAAAGGGTAGGACAGGGATTCAGGCTGAAGGGAAGGATACGGATTTAGAAAGACATTTCAGATAACAGGAGGCTTCTCAAAAGCTGCCTTAAGTTTGTGTTGAGGTGTCTTGGGTGTTTTTGGTTTTGTTTTTTTTTTTTTCCTTTAAAAAAAAAAAGGCCAGCCGGTGTGTCTGGGCATGCACGGGTGTGATTCCTGCCAGGTCACTCCCCAAGCCCTGGAATAACTCCAGGCTTAACGTTGTTACCTGGTGTTTCACTGCTCCATCTGCATTTGTCGCCGTGTCCGTGTTTACGGCAGCCTGCCTGCCTCGGTGTGGTGTGGGAGACTGGCATCAGGTTCCTCAGAAACCCAACTGTGCTCTCAATTGCTTTGTAGCGTCTTTGTATGGCGATGCCTTTGAAAGGAGACTCTTGCTGCTCTTACTGCCACCGCCGCGGGACTGCGCAGGACTGGACAGCCGGGAACGCCTCTGCCCTCGGCTGCCGTGACTCCGTACGACGCCGCATGGGCTACGCGTTTAGGGATCGCTCATACAGGCTTACTGAACGCGAGTGTGCTCTGGCACCTGAGAGACCAATATCCCTGAGAAGGAAGCTGAAGGGTGAGAGGAATTGTTTTGTAACCCAGGTAGGCCAAAGTGATGAACAGGTCACTCATGAAGCTGCTTTTGCCTAATACTGTGTTATCCAACCCATGGCTGAATAGGGAGCACACGGAGAAAATGCTGGGCCCTTTAATTTGCGGAATTTCAAAATTCATGGCTTGAACATTTGTTCAAGGAAGGTGGTGTCTTTATGACACCCGCTTAAAACTCAAATTTGGTGCAGAGTCAAACTGCAAGCTTTTAATGAGCGTGCTGGGGACACACTTCAGCTTTCAGTAATCATAGGAGCAAAGTATTGTTTTTTTAAGTCCATTTTATTTTTAAATATATATATTTGGCAAAATTTTCTATCCATGAAGTGCCTTTGAATAATTTTCCAGTAGTATGGGCTACAGGCTTGCCTCCCACCAATTGCTTTCAACATACGGTGCTATAACTTTCACAGAGGAGGGCTAACCATTCACACCGTCGCCACCTGTGTACTCGCGTTTCCCCTGTTCTCTGCTTTGGTTGTTAATACCTTCACGAGTGACTCCCAAAGGGTTTGTGAGAGCAGGACGCGAGGCGCTGGCGTAAGGACACGTTCCTGACAGCACGACATCTCTCGCTAAGCTGTTCGTCATGGGAGTTGTGACTGCAGCCAGAATTTGAAGCCTAACTCAACTGGTGAGTAGAGGGAGAGATGATGGAGGGATGTGGTTGGCTAAAGAAATTTGAACATAAATCTTGAGGAACTTGTTCCCTCACTGTTCCTGCACTCTCCTCGTTTATGGGAAAACGTGCTTTATAGGTCACTACTTCCCCAGGCAGTGTACTTAAGAAGTAAGCCTCCAAGAACCACCATTTACCATTTCCTCTTCCCCTTCCGGAGGGGCTTCCTGAAGCCATCCAAAGCGCTCTCCGGGAACGCCCGGCACAGCGGTAGCGGGGACTGCGTGTACCCTCCGGCAGGCTGCTAGCCCCACGCTGCTTAACAGCAGAAAATAAGTCAGTCACCCTGCTATCAGAGACCACGAGAGGTGTTTGTCCCAGAAGGCAAGTAAGGCCATTCAATATTTAACAACCATTTTGTCAAAACAGAAAACTACAGGGACAGTGGAACTGGAGAAGGAAAAGTAAGTTCCAATTTTATTTTTCTCAAATGAAACTGTTTAGAAAGGAACAGAAAAGGTGGGCGATGTCAAAACAACTTATTTTTGAGATTTCTGGCATGGAACAATATCCCTATTTCGACACTACCTTCCTTTTAAAAAGGCTTTGCTAACCAAAAGGAAGGCAGGCCAAAATAAAGCATTTAGACTTAAATTGAATCTTTGGAAAGGAAGGAGAAGTGGTGGTGCGTTAGTCATGGCTTATGAAAATGCAGTTTGGAACTGGGGAAAGTTCCTGCCCCCCACTATCAAAAGGCAGCTGCTGGCTGTGAGGGGACCCCCCTGGGAGGAGGGGAGCGATGTACACTTCACACACAAAGTGCTGCAGCAACCTCAGAGAATCACCTTTGTTTAGAACTGACTTTATTCATGCCTTATCCCTACACAGAAGCTCCGTCTGTCAGATAGACAACCCGTCCCTATGCAGGCTTGTTTGTTTTTAACGAACCCTGGATCAAATCCTGTAACCCCGTCAGGTGGTGATGTCAGTGAGCGCCTTCTTTGCGTACGTTGTACTGATGTTTGCCTTCCTTTCACACTGATTGTATCCCAGGTAAAACCAGTTGTGTGGCAGAATGAATTAATAAGTGGTGATGTGAAAAATATCTTAAAGCAATAGTGTCTGTCAGGAAAACACACTTTGTATGTTTATATGGTTGGGCTTTATGTATAAAATGTTCAGAACTAATGATGTATTATACTGTAAACTAAAATATTAGTGCATGAATTTATTTTTCAATGGTCAAGATGCCATTAACTTAAAATCTGTGTCTCAAATAAATTTGGATACAAGTTTCCAGTGTCCAGTTGATCTGAAACAATTATTGGGACTCACTTTACAATGAGATGGCATCATACAGCATTGTCAGAAAAATAAAAGCAACCAGTGCTTGATCTCCACTTCACTGAGCAGAATCCAAAGTTTCATTGTTCTCCAAGACCAACTCTCAACGCTGAAGGGGCATCTGCCCCTGGCACCCCTGTGTCCCAGAGGTGTTCAGCACAGCCCCCACCTGGCCACGGGCTCTGGGCCAGCACAGCTGTAGCCAGAACAAACCCCTTCACCCCGCACCCAGGAGCAGGATCCTGAGAGCTGACCGATTATATCCACCGCCTTGTACAAGGGATAGGCAGTCAGCGGGAGTTTAAACAAACCAAACACAAATCTGTTAAACTTGCCTCAAGAAAGCAAAATACCAGTTAGTGTATGTCTATAAGCTTTATTGATACTTGGGGTTGTTGGTTTTCTTTGCTTTTTTTTGTGGTGGGTTTTTTTTTTTTACATTTCACAATGCATTCCACAGACTTAGTTCAATACAGCTTCAACTGCAAGTGTATAAATGTTCATTTATCATTTCTTGCATAACAAGGTTTTTAAGTTTCCAAACAACAGTTGCAGCATTAAATATTCGGTCCACAGAGTATCAGAGGTTGAGAGACTGTAGAATTATTTGCTCAAAATCAACTACTGTACGTTTGTGCAACAAGGTGTATGCTGTCATGTTCTTTTAAGAGATGTAGCGGTTCCTTTGTTCCTCTCTCTCGTTGTTTTTAAAGAGAGGCTAGTGTTTACAGAGACAGTTTAGTTTCTCAAGCGTGTGTGCTACAGAGCTAGTCCAGAACCAGTCACTTCTCTGAAGTGTGAAGCACTGTGGAGCAGCTGAAAGATCTAAGCTTCGTGAAACACATATATATATATATTGGCAATTGATAAAACAATAAATCACAATACAGCTATACTCATACCAAAAAGGCAAGATCTTTCAAAACTTGCTAAAATGGTATATTCTTCTAAAACATCTCATTTTAGAAAATCGCATCAATCTACACAGACCATACACAGTGCACAAACTGGGAAGTGTCGCCACCCTCCGCTCCTCCCGCACCACCCCTCTGGGACGCAGCAGGGACTACCGCTGATGAAGCAAAATGTACAGCTTTCTCACATCTTTTGTATTAGCCAGTGCTGCACACAGGGTAAGGAAAGATGATTAGTTTTAGATCCATACATAGCAGCTTACAATACTTACTTTAAGATGATGAAACACATGGCAGTCAAAACAGTTATTTGTCTTCCTCAAACACTGCGTTGCTAAAAAATAAAGATCTGTGAAATTGCACTGCAATGTCAAGGGTGTTGCTATTCCCTGACCCTCCCCATGTAAATCCAAATGAGTATTTTGTTTTTTTCCCCCTTAAAAGATGAACTTCCTATCAGTAAGTAAGTTGTTTCAGGCTTTTTATTCAGTTTTGCGCTTCAACCCAGGGATCTTTGCTTGGATCCTACAAAAGGAAGAGGAGAGAAAAGAACAGCATTTAAGTAACAAACAAACAAAACACCCAACAAAATAAACACATCGTCTTAAAACCAGCAGCATATGAAGATAACTATCACAGCAGAACAATACTGTGACACTCAGAAACCAGGACCACTGCTACATTCTTCTTCATTCACCGCTCGGTTGCAACTGCTGAGGGCCTCAGCTTCCACTGCTGGGTTCAGAGGCACACAGGATAAACTCACTGCGCAACAGCGTCAGCAAGAGAGGCGCGTTTCGTAACCTGCCCACCTTTCAACTAAGGACTGCCTCCTCCCAGCGTGAGTGCACGCACTGCACTTGCCCTGTGGTACTCCTGTACACACCAAGACCTGGAAATGTTATTTACAAAGAGAAATCAAACAAACAATCAAAAAAACCCAACAAACCACTCACTTAGCCATGGCATCTTTGACATTCTTGTTCACGAGTCCCAGATAATGGTCAATTTGGGCCTGGAAGGGAATGGGACAGACGTTACACCCCACTCTTGCAGGGAGGTCGCTGCCCGGAAGGCAGCAACACATCGCACCAAGAAGTGCCTCACAGAAAGGCTGGGGTTCAACCGTCTCCGTTTCTCAGTTTGATGCCAGAGCTCCCACAGCACATGCTAGCATTTGCCCTGGGAAACATACAATGGCAGGGAATAGCGGGCAAGTACGCAAATAAATTCATCCCTGGCTGCTGCCTGTTCCAGCAAACTGGTCCTTAGCGTTTCCCCCGCCTCTTCTCCAGGGTGCACAACCAAGGCCCGCGGTGAGGGGCCGGCAGCTGCTCCGTCCACCACCGAGAAGGAAAGCTGCTTAGGTGGGCTGGGCCTGTTAAACAGCTTACGCCTTCCCAGAGCAGCCTTCGGCTCGCCAAGAGGATTGAGCACCCGGGTTAAGCCACACAACTTGTCCATCATCTTTCCTCGGGGCTGCAGCATTTCCTTTCACTGCAGAGTACTTTGGGGAGGAGCCCAAGACGCTCCGCCATCTGCTCCGTGCCTTTCTTCCCCCCTTCCAAAGGCCCAGGCCGGCCCCCAGGAGCAGCCTTGTTTTTGAAAGAGGAGAAGGAACGGCTAAGCCAGCGCTGGCTTCCCCCCTCCTGCGCTGTGACCTGCTGAAGACTGTCCCTGCTCCGGCTCAGCTATAATTTAATCACACACATTTTACTTTGGCTCCTCCTTACCTCTCTCTTTTACCTCAGTCCATCCACAGGGCTTCAGGACCTGAGTCCTGAATAGCAGCTCCAAAGAGGTTTCTTCAGAAATTGTTTTAAAAGTACTTATTACCTCAGGATTGCTGTGCCGGGCCTGCTGCTGCTTTAGTCCTGACCAGCCCCGGATCAGAGGAAGGTGGCCTCCAGGTCACTGGGGCCTTTGTCACAACTGTTTGCTGGGGGAGCCGCCTTACGCTTCCACCAAAAAAAGCAGAGGGGAGAGCACACGCAGCCTGGACTCCAACGTGAACTTGCTGCTCCTGGCTCTGGCACTGACTCCTAGTTAAAGGCCTATCTTTTAAAGGCTTTAAAGATTTTAGATGACTGATGTGAATTTGGGGTTTATTCGCTTGTGGTTTTGCTTCAATAGAGCTAATTTTATGAAGAATTTAATGAATGGTATTAAACACTCACCTGATGTCTCTCATAAATAACAGGAACACTGAAGAGCGAAATCAAAGCTGGAAAAGAGCACATCAAAAGGTATAAATATTGACAAAAGGGACGGTGTTCAGGTAAAACAATGACTCCTTTTCACACCTCGGCATTTCTTTCAAAAAGGTACAAGAAAAAGAAATAACTAAGCCACCTACAAAAGTTGTGGCTGGTAATTTAAATAATTAAGGAGAAGCTGGGCTGTTCTCCAGGCCTCATTACCAGTACAGCAAGTCTGGTCACAGTTCACTCTTTCGCTGTGGGTTACACAAATCGTTCAAACGGGACGCTCAGCCTTCTGCCGGCGTCAGTCGGCTTCTAACACCGGCTCTGGGATACGGGACACAGAACTGTCCGCAGACTCCCCCAGAGGCACTACAGCGGTGACACTGAAGAGAGGCTAACCCCGACAGGGACGAGCACAACAGCACCTGCTTCTAAATGAAACAACGGCTGGCGCATCCGCTATCTCAAATAATTCAGCAATTCAGAGTGACACGTTCTGCACTGCGTCCTAGAAAAAAGGACGCGCAGCTGTAGCGCTCTCAGGAAGAGGCTCACAGCTCCGAGCTGAATTCGGTGCTTTTGCAGGGTTATTTTGTATGCCAGGTATGGAACACAATGTAAAACACTTACCCAGAATCAGTAATGTCAGACCATTAAACAAGGCACCAACGTAAGTGAATACCCACATCAACACCGCAAACTGAAAAGGGAAAAAAAAAAAAAAAAAAAAAGCATGTCAGCCCACAGTCTCAGAGAACTTCTCTAAACACCCCAAACGCCACTTCGCCCTCTGACCCCTCATGTAACCATAGCTGGGTGACAAGATGGCCAAAGGGTCCCGTAACGGGATCTGTGACCTCTTGGTCTGGCTGAGAGGGCTGAACTCGGCCAAGCCAGCAGCGCCCAAAGGCTGCCAGTACACGGGGGCTGCTCGGTGCTCTCTGCCTTCCCGCAGCCCTTCCAGCCGGGGTTCAGTAACGACGGGCAAACACGGGTCCTACCTCCCACCCTTCAGAACAAGAGGGGCAAGTGAGAGGCCAGGGGGCTGGCGCGTGACAGGCACTCTGACGGAGCCGGAAAGCCAGCAACCAGCTCGTTTGTTTGCGTGGAGCCAACATCCGAGGGCACCCACACCAGGGCTGCCACGCAAACAGCGGCACCAGACCCACAGCCACACTTTGGCTCAGCCAAGGTCCGAGCCGCTGACCAGGCCAGGCAGAGCCGCGTCACACCAGGGAGAAACCTGTCTGGAAGGTAACGTGGCACGGCCGGCCTGGCTGACTTCCTTCCCTTACACACAGGAGCTTTGGATACTCAAAAATTCAGGAAAGAGAGGAGTCAACAGTGCCGTAAAATGGCAGCTGGCAAATTCAGAAGCAGACGCCCTTCTGATAAGGGACACCTAAACCCTCACACTGCCACGATTCCTGCCTTCACGTCCCTGCCCCTCTGTACCCAGACCCTGTTCCTCCCCCACCCTGCGGACTGCGCTCCTGCAGCTCCCCGGACGCGCGCAGCCTCCGCTCCGCTTCACTAGCCTCGCACAAAGATCCGCACAAGTTCAAGGCCCTCAGCCTTCTGCCAGGTGGAGAGTGTCCCAAGCACACCTCTGACCTATACCGGGGTGGGACGGGGCCGGCGGCTGCCAGCGCTATTTCTGTGTAGGATTCCTCCTCCAAGGAAAATCAGCCGCTTTCTCCTAGTGTTGCACAGGCCGTGAGGAGCGGGGCAGAGGCCAGGGTCTGGATGGCAGACACAGCGAGTTTACCAGCGTTCCTTATCCGCCGGTTCGTGCCAGATGTGACGCGAGCAGCGCTAGAGGCGCAGGGTTAACCCGCGCACAAGGCTGCAACGTTACCGTCAACTGCATTCCCACTGCAGGATTTTGGCAGGTTTATCAAGAAAAATAAAGCAGATTTCCTTCAACTCCCCCATGATTCATTCAAACCTTGGCCCAGTTCTGCTCTGCGCGATGCCAGGCTGAGCGCTGGCTGCCTGCCTCTTTGCACAAGATCTTTTAACGGAGCAAACACTCTCGGAGCGAGCCTGCTCACGCGGCACGTCCCCTTCCCCAGCAGCGGGAGGACAGGCGACAACTTTTACTGCAGCAAAAAGCCCCCCAGCCTGGGATTAGGCTGTGCGGTTCTCCGCAGGCTGTGCGCTCAGCAAACTCAATATGCCAGCCGCCAGCACCCGACAGCTCTCCCGGATCTCCTCCGCGCGGACACAGCACAAAGCCCAGCGCCGCCCCGGCCAGGTGAACGTTCAGGAATATCGCTGAAGGCTCTGACCAAGTCAGAAAATGTGAGTTTATGGAAGCAGAGGGCGAACAGATACGAATCGATCCCAAAGTCCAAGCATTATCAGAACTGTCCAATCCCATTTAGCAAGCATTGCATTTATGGCCCAAGAAAGATCAAAATCCAGGAGTTAACATTTGATGGACACAGGCTTGGCTTCTCCTCAAGTCTGTCCGGAGCAGCAGCAGGGCCTAACAACGAACGGTGCTGCGTGTGCAGGTTTCAATCCACTTCCCTTACCCATACCGGGTGGGAGAGAACCACTGGCCCCAGCGAGACCGCCCCCCTCCACCATCAGTGGGGGACAGCCGTTTCGGAGCTGGGGCTAACAAAGCAGATGAAGTCCAGCAAAAAGCTCAGAACCCCAGTAAATCTACGCACTGAACTGAATTTTTGCCAAGAATTAACGACTCCCCAGTACCCAAAGCGCACTGCAATTTCACGGCAAATCCAGAAACACCCACGTATCAGTTTCTTCAACACAGAATCATTCGAACCCAGCCAGGAGCCCCGTTTCACAACCCCACAGCTGAGCAGCGACAAGCGGAAGCGACTGTGCCCCGGCGCCAGGAGGGCTCCCGCTGCGCAGCGCGGGGTGGACACCGCATCGCTGTGCCGCAGGACGAAGTGCAGCTTCTCCTGGGGCTCTCTGGCAAGGCCTCCTCTGGAATTGCTCCTCAAGAGCTGTGAGGAGCTCCTCCTCGTGCTGCATAAATATTTAGAGTCCATTTTAAGACTTTCATGACTGAAGCATTGTTTAATAGAAAAGAAAAAAATCTTAACAAGACGGATTTTACAGCCAGAACTATTACACACAATAAACTGACCTGCAGACTTTTTCTACATTAAAGCTCTGTAACTTCAGTTATACACAAACATGCTGTTTCCTATAGAAAAGATGTTTAAACTACAGCAGCCAAGATTTTTTTTTTTTTCCTAAACCAGGGCCATTATATTACATAAGACCCCAGCATCTTAATGTCCTCAAGCACAAACTCTTCAAAATCAGTAACCTCTGCTTGTGAGCTGTCCTGACATTCACTGGTTCCATATACGGGTTGCTCCCAACTACCATAAATGAGGCTAATTAACCTACAGAAAAATGTTTTAAAAGTCAGAAGAGGGGAAATGAATTAGCTCAGCTGAATAAACACGTCTTTCCTATACACCACAGTATTTTAAAAGCGATTAGAGCGCCTTGAAGGCGTTCTGACTGGAATTAATGAGACTTCTAACAGAATTCCTCTGACAGGCCTGATTTTTAAGGCAGCGTTCACTGGAACAGCAGTTGGCTGTTCACTGCTTCCTTTTCCTCTCCTGCGAGCGATTGCGATCTGTAAACAAACGGTGTGGCAACTCTAACTCGGACGAAGGAACATATCACAAAGGGCTTAATAATTAAAGAAATACAAGTGACCTTGCAACTACACATTTTTCTGTCATGTTGTTTAGTCAGATCCAAACATGACTTAGGCAAAATAACTTTTCTTTGAAGGCTGAAACTCAACGTCTTTAACGAACACAACAAAGAAACGTTCCTTTCCTCCCTCACTCACCAAGTTTAAGTTACGAAAACGCAACTCTAGCTGTGTAACAGCAATTCTCTTGGCCAAGGCCGTGGCCTTGAGAGGCTGCAGAGATGAATCCCGAGTGCTCGGTCACTTAAGCACGAAGGCAACAAAGCGTCTGACAGACCAGGGCGAGGGGCAGTGGGTGAGAGAGGGTTTAGCTATCAGAATGCAATCCCTGCGTGGAAACTCCGGCAAGGCACAGACAGAACGGCCTTATTGAAGCCATTTTGCTGCAAAATGATTGCAGCAGTATCAATCGTGTCCAGAAACATGACCAGAAAAGAAGAACACACAGCCACTTCACAAAAATACTCTTACTGCACAATCCTTGAGGGGCAGGAGGATTATTACACAAATCCCCAGGGCTAAAATCCCACCTGCTCTTTCCCTTCTGGGAAAGCGAACCTTCACCACCAGCAGCAGGCCCACAGTCTGTCACCACCCCTACAGCCTCACAGCCTTCCCTCTCTCCTGTGGGAAAGGACTCTCACTGCAGGAAACTTCCACAAGACCAGTCACCACTTTTCTGGCACAGACTCTTCACTGTGTTAAGTCGGAGCTCAATGAGAAACTGGATCTAGAAACTCTGGGTAAGATCCCGTGATCGGCCTCTGATTGCTGTCCCACAAACAGCTTTCCTATTTTTCTCCCAGTTTCACTGGAAACCCCTTCCCCCAACCCCACAACAACTCAAAGGACTTTACAAAGCACTAAGTAAGGGATTTACTGGAGGATGAATGCAACTTTATTTCAAGAAGATTAAGCAAACTGAAAAAGAAATGGCCAACATGTTGTACTCAGTAAAGGAAACAATTGTTTGAAAATGAAGAAAGGCGATTAGCTTGAAAAGAGAGAATAGAATTCTCACACAACAAAACCGAAGAGTTTTCAGTCCTTTTTTAAGAAATGTTTATTATTATTATTAGCTGTCAGCTCCACCACCTTCAATAAATCCCATTAAATACTACTTGGATATATCAGACACCTGCTAGGCAGTATTGCACACTTGAGGTAGAATAACTTGCAAAGCTCATTTCAGTCATTTTATCACTAAAAAAACCAGCTCTTCACACCCAAACCCAGGGACTGAAACTGGTGGCCACCTTCCCACCAAGACCAGGGCATCACTCAGTCTCCGCTCTCCCAGCAAAAAAGTGGACACAGGAACGCCTACTAAGGCACGTAACTGTTGCTCGCTGTCTCAGTACAGAAACAAACCGAAAACCAAACCCAGGCCGTGCCAGCCAAGCCCAAACCACAGGTTTTCAAGAGGGCGAGACCTACGCCAGTGACGCGTTCGGAATGCCCGTATTGGAGCAGTGTCTTGTTTTCTTAAAAGATTTGTGCTGTGAAGCGCTCTGTTACCGCGCAAAGCGCTCGTATCGCACTCAGTGGGGCTAACAGAAACACAAAGGCTCAGCACTTCAAAGCAGCAAATTGAAACCCAGAATCCACTCACACGGAGCCAGAGGTGCCATTGTTCATCCCGGTTTGTAAGGACCTGGGGGCTTTGCCAACCTGGGTCAGCAAGGCACCCGTCACACGCGGCCGCTGATCTACAGCTGAAGCCAACCTACCTTCAGAGAATCAACCAAGTCGTCGACGAGGAAGAGACGCCGCAGCTCTTTGACCGTGCCGTTAACGTGGCCAAGCACAACGTTACTGTATTTCTGAATGAGCTCTTCAGACACAGCTACATCGGACTCCAAGTAAGCCCTGCAAGAAAGAAGAGCTTGTGAAACTTTTCTGTAACACTGCTGTTGTATTAGGTGGCCTAATACTCAGATTCTTACGTTTTCAAAATAAAAAAAAAAAAAAAAAAAAAAAAAAAAAAAATCTAAGTTTACAAGAGAGATATATTTCATACTGCCACACTGGATGTTGGCGTCAATTATTCAGATGTATTTTTTTTATATCAGATCTAAGCTTGAAACCAAATACTTCATTTTTCCCCCAGACTTTTGTTCCATAGCTGGTTTAGGCACAGACTGGCTTCCAAACATTTTGCTTTGCCTTACTAAAGACGAGAGGAAGAGAAGGAGAATAATTGGAAGCACCACCAAATTAGTGAGAGCGCTGTAAAGTGGAGGGCGAGCAGGAGTTCTAAGCAGCATGGGATAGGGCTGGTATGGAAACAGGAAACATGCGCTCTTGGTAATTACCCTCACACATTAATAATATTAATATTTTATTCCTCTCTGCACTAATGGGCACCCCGGTGCTGCTGCCAGGAAAGGATGCGCACCACGGATGCTCTGCATTCCCCCACCGCAGGGAAGTGCGCACACAGCGTGCCCCCGGGACGCGGCGCATCACTTCAAGAGTTCAGAGGACCTAAATTAATCCCGGGATTCAACTCCTCGAGCCTTAGAATTCAGAGTCCAAGCTTCCGGATTTCTGATGCGGGCAGGCTGCAATGAACCAGGATTCTGCTGATGACAAGGCAGCCTTGTATGTGGAGAACGCAGCTGCACTGTTACATACTAAACTACAAGCTTTAAGAGTATTATTTTTAAAAAGTTCCAAAAAGATAAAAGTATCCCCTGCTACAATTACTCTGATATTTGCTAAATGTGTTGCATTGAAAGTGCCGCTGTCCCCCAAAACACCACGCTTCCTTAATTAAAAGAAAACCCCCACCTGAAGGGGTGGCCTTCATCGGACTTCTGGATCGCCTGGATAACTCCCTTGTATATCCTAAAGCTGATGGTCACGGACAGCAGGGCCAAGGCGATGTAAGCTGTCACGCTCACGATGCTGAACACTGTTAATGAAAGCAGCAGGAACAAGCTGGCACCAAACACCACTCCCGTCTTCTTAATGTCTCGCCAGTAAAGGAGGTCAACAACTGAAATTTAAAAGAAAGGCAAAAAATTAGAACAAGAAACCTTTGCCATCCGTACGGAAACAGTAGAACGTCATGCACTTGACTGCTTGAGAGTCACCAAGAACGGAACTCGTGGTCTCACTGGCAAACCAGAGCTGAAATTGCAGCTACAAACAGGTTATTTTAGCACTGATTCTGCATTGGGCTTCAGATTATTTGGATTATTGTTATTAGGATTACCGCAAATGTAATTGCAAAAATGCAAGAACAATTCTGCCCTTAAGCAATGTCAGAATTAATCTCCTCAACTACCGTGCTGTATTCTGCACCAGAACCACAGCAGTTTGTGCTTCGTTCCATTTTTGTGGAGGTCACTCACTGAAGAGATGGATCCTGATTCCCCGCGAGGGCGAATCCCAAGACACTAACACATCTCCAAACCATCACGCCATCGCAGGTCTGGTAGAGGCAAAGGCACTGCTGAAGACTCACTACCAGCTCACTTTGTTTCCTTCTGACTGAAGACATTCCCATGGGAGTTTATAATCCTCACGACAGGCTGAGCCATCAAGAGGGAATCATCTCACTGAGGTTCCAATCCAGGCTAAACCTGCCGTGTTCCAACACCAAACACCTCATTTGTAAACCAAGTTTATTCTTTCCTTAAGGGACCCCCACGAGAGAGCACAGTATGGTGCCGTTTCTAGCGTCACTGGCTGGAGTAAGCTGCACCCTCGCACAAGCCACAGGGAACGGCTTAGCACGTCCACTGCAGATTTGTTTGTTTGGAGGCACTGCTGCACCCGGCCGGTCGCCCTACGGAACTCACGGCATCTGGCAAACGCCGTTCTCCGCTGCTGTGTACAGAACTGGGCAGGTAGTTTTACACCTCATGATGAGACACGCAACAAAACTCGTGCTTCATGATTTCTGCTTCCATAGCTGATTAGGTTTTTCACCAGAACAAATTCTTCTTCTGCATCAAAAATTGCTTGTTAATAGCAATGATGTACTAGACCCAGAAGTCAGGATGAGTTACAGAAAAGTTACTATTACACCACAAGCTTACTAATCCTACCTCATCCTAAAAACCAAAGTTAACTGTAAAACAGCATATCACAATTCTGAGCAGATTCTTACACCAAATGATGGTAAAATAAAACTTAAAAGTAAGATGTGACTATTATTTCTTACGGGATGAAAATGAGGTAATGCACCAACATGAAATGCTTGGTAGCCTCTGTTGAGCAAAGTCTGGAAATCCCCTGTGTAGGTACAACATGCAGATGCCACTGGGGCTATGGTGGAATTTCAGTGTTTCAGAAGCTGAAGCCCTTCCCTAATTATTTCTGTAATTCTGAGCAGCAGGCGCTGGAAAGATGAGAACCCTGGTCAGAAGCTTACAGCTGCCACTTTCATAATGCAAAATATTTTATCCAAATATTTAATTCAGGTTTTGGTAGAAATTTCATGAAGGCCTACAGAAAGAACCAGGTTACAGCTGTGTGAACACCTTAAATCTGTCATAAACCAAAACTGCCACTGAAAGAACCAGCCTCACCCCTCCACCACCACCACTCCTTCCCTCTGTATGGCCACGCACAGAACCAGCCTGGTGTTCTGTATGCGGCTGACCATTGCACCAAAAAAATGAAAATATGACTCCACAAACACAGGGGGGCGTGAGAGGGGACAGCCCTGCTCTCAGAACACCTCACGCTGCAGCCTGACCCACCCATGCACCCTGGGGCTCTAAGTAAGACTGTGTTTCCTTAATATTTGTAAAAAAAATAAAAAAAAAAAAAAAAAATAAAAAAAAAAAAAAATCCTACAAAAGCAACGTAGCCATTCATACTGCTGGCAGGCGCTTCCGAAGTTACCACTAAGCTGTAACACACACGCTAAGGCAGCGTAAAATCAGCAAGTTTTTAACAATTTGGTAAAAAAATGTTTAACAGTTAGTGACAGCAGTTCTTCTAACAGAAATACATAGGCTCCTATCTGGTTAAGTGTTCCTTCCACCGTGCTGCAGCTTTTTTTCTGTACTTGCAGTGGCTATGGCAATTCAGACTCTTTAAATGCAGAATAATTTATTTGTCTAATTTGCCTGCTGGAGGGAGGAGGAGGAATGCAACACATCTGTACCAGGGCACTCATTTTACGGTTACTACACCTGTTAAACTTTCCCTTTCGCTTTGGAAGGATTCTGCTTTGGGGTGTGGAGGTGATTGATTTTTTTAAAAAATAAAAACGCATAGTGTAGGCTCCTACATATGTCATTTAAGGCGAAGCTAAACATGGCCTCGTGGGAAGTCCAGAACAAATTAAAACACTTCAGACAGTAAATACAGCGGGCAGCCATTTCAAGGCTACGTCCTGCTGTCAACACTTGGCCTGAGTCTGCACACCCTTCTCAGCTCATCAGCAAGGTGTGCAGGACCTGAATTGAAAATTAAATTGAGCTCACGGATGTGCTCTTCACTGTCAAACTAAATTCAAGTAAAAAAAAAAAAAAAAAAAAAAAAAAAA
>WHYT01017418.1:204575-231640 GCA_009806455.1 Tetrax tetrax | reverse complement strand
TATCAAAAAAGATTAAAAAAAAAAAAAAAAACCAACAGGAAAACCCCAACCAGTTCTCAGGAACAGCCCTGCCAAGCATTATGTTTCCTTATGGAAACCGTTTCCAGCTTTATTTTCCACAATCTGCCCTATAATCTCACGCACTGAACGCCAGTATTCCGGGCCTATTCTGCAGCAAGAACAGCTGCCTACATTTGGTAAGCACGAACTGTCACTTGGCACGTCTAAAAATAGTACCGCGAGCATCCGTCCCTTACATGCAGAACTCATCCAGTTACATTTTGCTTTTAAAGCAAGTGCTGGGGTATTTTTTTTTTTTTTAAGTATTTTCTTTCTTTCACAAACGTTTAACTTCAAACTGAACAATTCGTATTGTTTCTTCACGACAAAAACAAGTGGTTTAATACATGTAACCTGATAATCCTCTTTAAAAAAAACCCTGAACCAAGTAACCCCCTTTTTTTTTTTTTTTTAGAAAGAGAAATTAAAAGCCTCGAGACCTACAAGCGAGTCGAACGCACGTCCATTAAAGAAAACCAAGAAAAAGGGACTAACCCATTTTGGCATCCATCTTGAGTGCGCCTGCATGCGCCCAGCTCTTGCACGGCGACCGACCCAGCGCCTTTTCACTTCCTGCTGGGGCATTGGGAGGTCGGCCGATTATACGCAACTGCCTGCCGCCTCGCCGCCAGCCAGCCGCCGCGAAATCCCGCCGGCCCCCGCCAATGGCCGCCCCTGCGCTAAGTCCTTGGAATGCAGCTGCGGAGCGAGAGGGTCCGCGCTCACAATGAACAACTGCTCTCTAGCCAGGCTTCGGGGGACAAAACAAAAAGCGGGTTTCAGCGCCAAAGAAAGGCTGTTTGTGTTAAAGGAGAAGGAAGATTTAAAAAAAAAAAACCAAAAAACCCCACACCAACAGTGTACAATTTACAAACACTGTACGCACGACGGCCATTACACTAGAACCTTTCTGTCATCTGAAAGGTAAGCACAAATCCTCTGTATTCTGCAAATAATAGTAAAAATGGCGCAGAAGCACAAGGAAGAGCCTTTTCTGATCAATTTAAGAACAGCCAGTGTGGAACTAATACAGAAATGTAACAGAAGTGGGGAGAACGGGCGGCTTTCAAGCGCATCCGAAATGCACAGGGACAACAGTCACCATAGCTACGAAGAAAATCAACTCTAGACCAGCAAAAACCAGTACACAAGCACAAACAGGCACTTCTGTTTGAGAGGCATTTTCCAGTTACACAAAACAAACTTCATATTGGCACGACAGTGATCTTCAGGGCTTCTGCTGACCTTTCACACAGAGCGGGCGAGATCCGACCCTGCAGCCTGGCCAAGCCCGTGTGGGAGACATGGGTCAATGGAGAATGACCAAGCCCAAGGAGCAGCCACCAACCCATCAAGTGTTCTAAGCCTGCCAAGCACAAACTCCATCACTAGGCTGGGCTTGGACATTTTCAGGATTTCCTACATCAGAATGACCATTTAAAATCACGGTTGACATGCAGAGCAGGAGGCCACTAAATTCAAGCCTCCCTTTACCCTGATCAGAGGTGTTGGAAGCCACTTTGGCCCGTAACTGCCTTGTTGCAAGTCAGTAAAGAACAAAACAACCCCAGGCTGGTGAAACTGGGTGGTTATAGCATGACTGCACGCGGTGCCAAGCACAGGGAGCTGACTTCAACTGACAGAGCTTTCCTTGTCCCGGGGATAGACGTTACAAAGGAGGGGCACGTCCAGTGGGACGGCCAGGCTCATCCAACTGCATCCCAAAGGTCAGAAAACAAGTCTGCATCACATGCACTACAGGGGCACGTCCGCCCCACAATCCCGAGCGAGGAGAAGGGATACAGACTTCACAAGCACATGGTAGAACAAAAAAAAAAAATGGAGTTCGACACTACCAGATTCTCCCCCAAAATGCAAATATTATCTAACAGCTATTAATGAGCCAAAGCAGTATTTCTCTTTCATTTCTACTTAATTGCATACACGTGCCTGCGTGCACCATGTACAAACTGGGAAAACAATTCTCAAGCCCTGATTACTCACAAGAAAAATGTAAAAAGCTCAAGGGTTGCACAAGCCCATGCAACCTTTTCCACCATTTAACTGATCTGCACCAGAATTCGGATAAGACGTTCAGCACATTAATAATAATTTAAAAAAATAATCCTGGGATAGCCTGGGAGTACAGCTATGGTGTTCATCCTACCATCAGCGTTATTCAGCAAAAATTAAATAAATGTACCCATTACCCCACGGAGGTGTGTCTTCAGAAGTGCTAAAAATAAGTCATGCCATCCCCGGGGTAAACCTGCTTCCCCCTGCCTACCCCGGGGATCGATACCGCAGGTATTAGCCAATACCACAGGTTATCCCACTTTCACTACGCTGCTTCCCCAACTACGACGGCTGTAGCACGAGAAACACACAGACCAAAACCAAGTTTAGGATTATATTCAGAAAGTAGGGCTTTAGTTGGAAAGTCTACTTATGAACCATGCTTTTGGCTCTTCTCTGCTTTTAGATTTGACCATTCCATTTCTTTTTAAGGTTATTTTTTAGCATGGAAAGAAGTATGTTGCAATGTTTGCCTCTGTATTTATTTTGGGGAGAGATGAACTGTGGAATCAGTCCCTGAACTTTACCCATCGTTTTCCACGCCACTGAGCCTGACTAACGAAGGAAGAACACATGAAGAAGGCGTGTTCATCTCGTTAAAAACAAACGCTATCAGAAACAACACTCAACCAGCTTTCAAGAAGAGTTGCAGAAGGAGAGAACCAGACTCTTCTGCTTTCTCAGAAAACCTCCTTCTTGCTCTGCTTCCATTTTCGTTTAGACCTTGTCTCTACAAGTTTCTAGTTAAACCTCAAGGCAGCGGGGACTTCGTTGAAGGGAGAAATGGGCACTAAACCAGCTTCCTTCACCAAAGGGGATGCCACTGTGTAAAAAACAGAGGAGGGAAGAGGAATTTAAAACACTGCTTGAAGCAGTTATAGCAGCACAAAATACATGCTGAGGAGGGGGTCGGGTTTGCTTTCCTCACCTGATGATGCTTCCATCGCACGCTAGCCAGGTCTACATTTTGCGAAGCAGCCAACTGCACAGACCCCACGTCACGCCGTAACAGCACGGCTCGCGCCGGTCAGCATGCTCCCAAAAAGTGTGCCATGCAGGCATGCTCATGATTGGCAATTCATTAATTTTACACCACCAAAGACTCCAGTATGCTCAAGGCCTCAAATTCTAGGCTCAGAAATGTCTGCCCTCAGTTGCAGTGAGGGACTGACCACCACCAACCCTCCTCGTCACGTTGTAAAAGAAAACCCAGAAATTGGGCCTGAACACCCAAAGGTAACCTTTCAAATTTTACAAAAACCTTCTGATCTCATCCCTTTTTTTTTTTTCCTTCAACCCAAGAATTTCAGGCCTGATGTATGAAGGGCTGAACATTTAAACTAGTTACACAACAAGAACACATTACTAAATTCTGCAGAATATTTTTCCTAACATTTTACAGCCCTTTAATGAAATATTAGGCCTTTCAGAAACTATTTTGCAGGGGCAATTTTTTTTTTTCCCTTGCAGGGTTTTTTTTGCTATTATTACATTCTGATAGAGCATTCTAGACAGCTGACAATTCTGCCCAACTAGGAAAAAAACCATAGATTTGGAACAACAGTTACAAAAAATAGGAACACTTCACAGGTATCAAGCATGACAGGGCCCTTTAAGAAGATATTTAAGTATCCAGAGATGATTAAAATTTTTGAAAGCTTGTCTTGTTGATAAAATGTGAAGATTACATATTCAAATAAGGCTTAAACTCTTACACAGTGAGCACTAATATAATGATCCAGAGATTTGCACTGGTGATCTCCCATTGGTGGTTCCAGGAACAAAGGTCACACCACACTAATTTAAGGTTAGCTACTTATTTACCTAAAACCAGTTTTATATTATGCCTGTAAATTCTGAAAAATCAGACAGTTTCACATTGAATGCAACAGAATTATGAAAAATCCAAAGCAAACCTGATTTAGTGTAGACTCCAAACACGCTAAGCCAAACCGAAGCCCCCCCACCGCCCTGCTCTAGTCTGCATGCGGTTTCTCCGCATAAAATTACTAAACTACATCAACTGCAGAGACTATATTCTTCTGAGTTAATGGCTAGTATTGTTAAATTATTAATAATCTAAGAATTTCAAAGGAACATGCCCTAAATTCGGACTATGCCGTTATCTGTGCAGTGCAGAGGAAAACAAGCTGTTCGTTAATATGCTCTGTAGCGCTGAAAAAGATCTGCAGTGTCACACTAGCTATTTCACCTATAAAAATAATTTATTCTTCTGCGTTGCTCATATCTACCCATTTTAACCTACAGCTTTTACCATTTTGCATACAGTACAAACAGATCTTACATCTTCAAATACATTTCACAATCAAACACATGCTACAAACACCATAACGCACAGGATCTTTAGCTTTTAAAAAAAAAAGGAAAGGAAAAAAGGTGAAAGAAGAAATACCCTTATCCTTCCAACTGCTTGGCTGACTGTCCATCTCTCCACAAATGCTCTACCCTCCAGCTGTTGAGTATCAATTATGCATACCAAGAGGACAGCTGCAAGAGAAGAAATCTACAGCCCAGGACGGGAAACATGGGCTTCCCCAGCAGCGTCTGCAGTCTGCTGCTGCACTGGTGCTGCAGGAGCCCGGTCAGCTGACGGCGTGGGGTGTGGAGCACCAGTGACGCAGCGCGAGCTGTAACCGGGCTGCTAACGCTCCGCCACCCAGACTAAAACGCAATCCCCGAGCGCTGCGGCCATTTGCTTCTTCCTGCTCGCCGACAGAACCGGAGAGACGCGAGGCGGAGAAAGAAATGGCCGGCACGAAGGGAGCTGGCTTCTCTCCGCACCGGTGCGTTGGGAACGCCGGTGGCTCCGGAGCATCGGCACACTGGGAACGCCACTGCGGCGAGGCTCGGCGCGGGCGGACAAAAGCCCAACTGCCCTAAGCTGCTTTTCACAACGGAGCAGAGCTAAACGCAGTCACCAGACAAGCTCTGAACAGACCGCTTTTCAAACAATGGGTAGAACACACGCATGAATCTCCTAGATATACGCCTTCCCCTCATTTTTTAAACAAATGCCTGACTGTCTAGAAGACTAACAGAGACATCTTTGTGACACACCTCTCCCTTAAAAAAAGCCCAAAGGAAAAAGAATAGGACCCTTTCTGTGCCTGTAACAAAAGCAAGAGACTCCGGAAGAACACAAGAAGCCTTTTTGCTGGTACCTTTAATCCTTAGGAACTGCTCAGCCATATTTATTCATCTTAGCAGAGGTCTGACAAGAACAGTTCCCTCACCCTCTACCCAGTTCCTACAAACAAACGCCTTCCCTTTTTTATTTTACATCAGCAGCCTATCTTGTCAGCTGCAGAGCTGACGATTAAATGCTCCCTTCATTTAAATAAAACCAAGAACTCGAAAGTTTACACTACTAACATATAGAAGGTAACACAGGAAGTATTAAACAGACATGAGGCAAGTGTAAACTCAAAATCTGAAAGAGAAGAGCTGTGAACGATGCCGTCATGCTGTGTTCCATCCCTGCTGAAAAAAAAAAAAAAAAAAATATGGCTACTCTTCTACTTTGGAGTCTTTTTATATCTGGGGCTGACAATAAAACGCTAAAAGCTCTCCCACATTGCTCCAAAACCTCTTAAATTGATACACCGTTTTCTAAAGAACTAGAAAAGGACACACACACATTTCCACAAAAATACCGTAGCCTGGCTGGGATGGAGATTCTGATTAAATAGAAACTTTCACTTTTCCTTAAAACAGACAGTCTTACATGGAAAAAGATTACCACAAAGTCACCTGAAAGCCTGGTTTATTGCTTCAGTTGTGATGTAAATTTAAGGCCTCCTTTGACAGCAAGGCCAGCTGCGTATATCTTTACCTTATCCAAAGACGTGCCTTTCATCCACAATTTTGACAGAAAAAAAAAAAATCAAAACACATCATAGGAGGGAAGTGGGAAGTATGTATTCAAAAATCATAGCACAAGAAACTTTGAGAAGTTCCACGATAAAAAAAAAAGGACATGTCTGAAAATCTGCTTGTCTTTGAGCTGAAATTCTTAAGAACAAATGGAAACCACCAAACTCTGTGATTCTCCCCCCACATTTGTTTGCATGATTCATTGTCACTGAACCAGTCAAAAACTTGATGCTTTGAGGAAGGTCTTCCCACTAATTGTCAAATTTCTAAAGATCCTCTTTACTCTCTGCATACTCACTGTTCACTCTTACCACTCCAAGCAAACGGTACCTGCACAGGAGTCTGCGTCCCTCTGTACTCACACCTCTTATTTTTGGCAGGATACACCCATGTCCCCCCGTTCTACCTAAAAACTGAGCGCCAGCACTGTCAAACTTCCACATCAGCTTTATTGTATCACCATGGAAACGGCGTGCCTGTTTGTACATCAGCTACTCAGCACCATTTTCTCCATAATTCTGCCCCTCTGCAAGTCACTTCCCAAGGGCCTTGCTCTGTCAGCGCCGTTTGCCTCTCGACAGGGGTGACAGGACAGCTCTAACAAAACACAGCAGGTCTAGGTCTTCCCCTCAGAAAAACATAATAATTCAAGGTTGTCTGGGATTATTTTTTTTTTCCCCCCTCAGTCCTCCTACTCCTCTGCAAATTCTGCACCCTGGAACAGAAGTCTCCCATTATTATTATTTACCTGACAGCATAAAAGACAACCTGAACAATCAAAGAATCTAAGAACACAGTCAGATGAAATTAAATGAAGATTCTACGTTGAATTAAATGATATTTTACAAACAATCTGCTCCTGAAAGAAACTCCCGAGGCATTCCAAGGTGTTGTTTCCCCAGTGAAAAGCAACCAACAAAATCCAACCCAAACCCTTCCCCTCTGCTGAATGGCTCTGTTTAACTAGCCACAAATACAGAAACTAACAGAAACAGACCAAGCGGGCACAGAGCTGTGCGAGGCAGCATTTCTAGCTTCCTTTAACCTTCACAAAACTGTAGTGACCTGGTTTGCTGTTACAGAATCACAGGAAGCATTTTATTTGTGCCCCCATGATTCAGGAGTAGAAAAAGAAAAGCTTCATGGTTAGTAGCACTCAGCCACCCTCTCAAAGCACACTTCCCAGTTGGACTTCACCTTTGAATTTGCCCCTTCGAGAAATTCTGGGACATGTAGCATATTAGTAATTAGCTGTTTCTGTAACTCAATTACAGAGTGCCCTGGAGCACACAGGAAAACAAGATATCTGTAAACCCATAAGATTTCATCTGAAACGGATGTCTACGGAGCCCGATGTTCAAAACCACCATGACATAGGGCTGTCCTGTGAAACCAACCGCCTCGACAGTCAAGATCAACGCCATTTTCAAATATTATTGTAACACTCAACATGAATATACTGAGAGATTTAAACTGCCTAAGTGATGACGTTTCAGTACACAGCTTTCCATCATGGTTTATGGAAAAGTTTATGGAAAGCATGGGTTTAGCCAAAAGTAAATAAGGGGTTATCAGTGAAGAAAGCCTATGCAACAGAAGGGTTAAATATGTAATACAGCTATTTAGTTTTCAACTTCAAGAATATTAAACTAATTTAAGCAGTGCAGAGATTCTCAACACCTGGGATGCAACCCTTGGAAAGGCACAGCGCACTCCAGTTACAGTTCATTGACAAGCACTAGATGGCATCAAAGCCCTCTTTTATGAGCAGGCGCCCTCTCTTATGAGCAGAAGCTTTAAAACACCACTCCCAAAGTCCACACCCCACCAGCACACGCCCCGGCTGAGACCGGAGCTGTGCCGGCTGTGGCACAGGGCAGCATCTGACCAACCAGCAGATACCCACTCTGAAGTCACATCATAACAGGCAGCGTTTTTATGGAGATGAAGAAGGGGTATTTAAATTCTGGTGAGAGTGAAGCAGCAGGGTTATCTGACAGGATGTGAAATACAGCATGCAGTGAGAAATGGAAGGAAAAACAAACCCAAGGACAGTAGTGACTGCTGGTGTTGCAGGGCAGAGGAAAGAGGTGGTATTTGCTGTTGAAACTGTTATAAATAGGAGCATCCTAAAAGGAAAGAAGTTTCTTTATAATTACAGTTGTGGATTGGCTTTGGTTTGCTTTTTAAATCTGTGCAGCCACGAAGTACAAGGTCCCTGTGATCTGATACCATGACAAGATAAGAGGTTACGTAAGGGTCTGCGGGGCAGCATTAAACAAATCCCATTCTACCCACGAGACTGTTCAAAGCTCTATTGGAGTAGGGGAGTTGAAAAAAAAAAAAACAATAAAAATCTGCAATACTTTTAGAGTTTGTTAGCTCCCTGCCATCCACTGGGACTGTTGGAAGTGACACTTTTAGGTACACAGATACGTTGGCATTTAGGTCAGCTTTAGAAAAAACCACCAGCACTGGTAAGTAAGCATTCAAGAACCTTAAGTGCAGCAGTAAGGCAGTTCAGAGTAATGTTTTAACAAGCATCAGTCATACCATCGTGCCCAGTGATTTCCAGAAGTCTTGAGGCACAGTGAAATCTATTTCAGTTCCACTGCTGGGAAGAGAGAAGAGCACCCACACAACAAAGGCAGACTCAGAAGGCCAAAGACATGCACAGACCCACTTCCTGATCTTGCAATGAATTATCCTTCCTTTCCGAGAGTGTAGAATACAAGTGCATGTGTGTGTTAGTTCTCTGATGTTACTGTTAAATTGTGCTTAAGCAGTGTGGTATTAAAAACAGACAACTGATTTTGTTCATGGCTGATCGTTAGACTCTTCAACCACGTCTCCGAAGTTCAATTCTGAATTGTATAATACAGCAGAAGTGATCACAGCAGTAAGCAGCACAGATTGTGGGAAAAAAAAATAGTGAACCATGTTCTTAAGTCAGTATTCTCATCTACTCTGTTTTGAGAAAGTGTTCCTCCAGAGTAAAGCAAGAAAATAAGTATTTTTCTTCCTAAACAACACAGGATGTCAAAAAGCAAAATTGTGCTCACTCTGTAAAGGAGTTGCAACACTGACAAAAAGACTGTAGACAGATCCCCAGTTTCCCACACGCCCAGCCCCCATCCCTCAACTCACACCAGCGCTGGACAGATGCATGCCCTGTCCCGGCAGAGAATGAGGACATCACTCAACTCTCTCCTCTCCTGCTATGGCAAATGGTTTTACATGCAGCTTCTCCGGCAGTTTCCCACAGACAGAAGAGCAGCAGCTGTATCCTTGTCAGACCCAAAGTAAGAATCTTTCTTCCCAAGGCAGTGATTTGCCACCCCCAGTTTGCTACCTCCATGCAAAGATCAAAGACACCTCTGCAAAGGCTTTCAATTAAAAAAAAATAATTTAAAAAAGCTAGTATACTAAGTGTGATGTTCAGGTTATTTTAAAGTAGTCCGTTCTCCAAACAATTAACCCTTGACACAAAGCATAACATAGACAGCAGCTGTTCTCCAGACAGTACTGTGTGCTGGAAGCCCGAGTGCAGGGAGGGAAGTCTCCACAGAAGACACAGTGTTTTAACAGCGCAGGTATCACTGAAATTTCCTGACAAGGGAAATGGGAAACTCTCTATTTTCTGCCTATCTGTATGTATAGAAGAGGAGGAACAGCAACTATTATGCAAAGTTAAACATAAACTATATCTTCTACCTTATTTTCCAAATCCTATTTCAATTGCATCAACACCCTGATGTTCCCCTCAACAGACACTTATTCCCTTCAAAATACATTTGATGCAGAAGACATACATCAGGAATGTAGTGTGTTATGAACTGTAGACTGCAGCTACTGCACAACGATATACCGCTGAGTCAAAGTAACGTTTGGTTTTCGATTTAGAACAGAGTCATTGTGCTTTCTGCAGCAGTCATTTTCAGCAGCAATGCTTCTGGTGCAAGACTTAAGTAGCAGGAGAATGCTGTGGTATCAAAAAAGCAAAGCACTCTTCTAGACTGAAAAAGCTGCAACTCCATGAGACATTCAGTTTAGAGAAGAGAATGACAATGGTCTTATCCTTCCTTTAACTGTCTGCTATTTTACACATTACCTGAATAAAAGTTAACCACACTGAAGTGCAAGCCCCACCTGAAAATAAACTGGAAATTAGTATCTGTGCTGTGCATAAGCCAATTTGAACGTTTGCAGAACACCACTTCTTAACAGCCACTTTGCTGGTAACCTGCATACTAAGCTCCCTCACGTGCACTATTTATTTTAAACCACTGGCCTTGATCTAATGTGAGCTGCACGTCAAGCAAGCGGAGATGTGCAAGGTCTCTTTCAGAGGCAAGTTGTACATACTGTAGCAGCACGGGTATTTTCCTACGTTTCAAAGTCTGATGTCTGAACTGCGTATGAAAAGAAATGCAACTTCAAATCACGTACGCACAGGAGACCGAGACGCCGTCCTTGGCTTACTGTCACATATTAAGAGCAAGTTTGGAAGGCCACCTAACGCCCAGCCTGTAGACAACCACAGAAGAGCTTGCTGTGAGTAGTGACTTATTTCGGCATCAACAGATCACCATCAGAACTGAAGGAGAAAACTGAGACAGTGAGTCCAGCCCTGATAAACAGAAAAAAAAAAGTACTAAAGCAATCAAGATATGAAAAAGGTAAAAATGCAGGCACTAACACTTTCTGTTACCCTTGGCCTAGATAGAAAAGTTTGCAGAAAGTGACTTATAAAAAAATAAGTCATGACATGCTTAATTTTAGCTAAAGAATTAAGCAGATTAGTGAACTGCAAGAGAGCATACACAGATTACCTGAAGACTTATTCAGCTTTGCTGAAAATACACCCGTAGGTTTTTCCTTTTCTTTAACAGAAGCAGCTTCTCGCTCGGCTTCCTTCTCCAAAGCTTCTGGTTTTCCTACACTGACTATTTCCTTTTCAGCAGACAAAGGCGAGGTATCTGTGGCCGGTAAGGACACCGTGGATACTTCAGGCACTTCTCTGTCCACAGCCTCCAAGGACTTTTTCAAGGCATTAGCATCTTCCTCAGCTTCTACATTCTTTACAGACAGATCACAGGGTAGCTCTGAGCAAGGCACCTGTCTCTTCCCACCTTTGATGGCCTTACTGGTCTCTTCACTTTCATCTTGGTACATCACTTCTCTGTCAGTGGCTTCTGCCACAAACTCAGGAGCAGTTATAGGATGAGCTAACATCACGAAGTCGTCTTCCACTGAGACTGGGGAAGATTCCATGGGTGAGAGCCCTTTGTTGCCTCCTGTTTTCGGTTCCATAGCAACAGATACATCCGCTGAGTAAGCCATAGAATTCAGCTCTTCCATTTGAAGGGGAATCTTCTCTGCCTTGGCTGGTTTTGCAGGTGTTGGCTCAGACGGCAGAGCAGCAACAGTCTTGGAAGAGTCCAGTTCAGGCTGGAAAGACTCCAGATAAGGCTTGCCTGTGGCAGCTACTGACTCCACCAGCCGTTCCTCATCGGTTACAATATTCTCAGTTGATTTACTTTTTAAGATGAGAGACGCATCTTCACTCGCTTTCTCAGTAAAGTCAGGTATCACCTGGCTATTAAACAAGTCAGATTTTCCAAATTGTGGAGACAGTTTTTCAACAGGTTCCTTGTGTTCAGGCACATCCCGAGAAAGGCATTCTGTTACCGGTGTCTTCGAATAATCTGCAAAGGATGGCGAAGCAGATTCACCAGAGACCTTTGTTTCCTTAATTAAGTCACATGCAATGGATATATACGGAGTCTCCGTTTCTTCAGGACTGGCGCTAGTCTCATGATCAGGTTTTTTAAATTCTAATGCCTCCTTTGCTTCTTGGGCCTGTGTCAGCGGTACATTCACCGCCTCTTGGTACAAGGGAAGCTTTTCAGTCTCCTCTTTTACATTCTCATAACTAGCAGTAGGAATAAATGTTTCTAATGGGGAAGCTTTGAGCTGCACAGCAGATGGTTCTGCACCAGCAGTCCCAGTGCTTAGTGGGGCTTCCATAACAATATCTGGCAATATTGGTGATGGAGCAGCTTCCGATCCTTCAAAGGAGGGACAGAGTTGTGTCACGGGTTTCAGGATCTCTTGCACTGACTCAGAGGTTTGAACTAAATCAATCTTTGTTTCATAAGCGAGTTTTGTACATGCCACATCATGCATTTCACTTTCATACGCTTCTTGTACCAGATCAGGAGTAAGACCCTCCGGCATACTTGCTGCAGTGTCAGATGGCACTGTTGATACACTCTCTGCTTTAGCATAGTCAGCTTCCTGGCCTTCCTGCTTGCCAACTGCTCGAGTGCTAAATTCACCTTCTGGGCTCGTCTGAGCTTTCATTTCTGCAATTTTTTTCTCGTCATCGGTTCTATTTTCTGAAGTGCCTTCCTCCAGTGGAGAAAGAGATTTGACTTTGTTACCATCAGGGCTTACAGAGGATTCAGATTTAGTACAAGTGATGTAAGTCTGCGCAGGTTCTTTTACAGCTTCGGGGGTACTTGGGAAAGAGCGATCCTCAGGGCTGCCTTCGCTCTCTCTTTCATAATCCTTCTGCACGTTCAGCTTATCTACACCATATTTCCCATCTAAACTGCTTTCTAGTTTGGCATCTACCTTACTTCCAACATCCTCTCTCACGCCACTCAGTCCGTGGCTTGCACCTTTTACTTCCCATACTGGCTCAAAAGGTTTGAAGTCTGCATATTCGTCCCTCCTAACGGGGTCTTCTTTCAATGCCTCCTTTTCACCATGATCATCGTCTCTGTACTTGTCTTTGTTATACAAGAGATCTTCCTCGTTTTTCTCAAACAAATCTTCAGGAGTTTCTGGAGACATTTTCAGCTGCTCTGCAGGCAATTTCTCCAGATTAGGTAGTTCTTTAGGGCCCTCTAGCTGTGTTTCTTCTTTAGCTTGAGATAAAATGGCTGCTTCTGCTTTCGCAAATGGGGGTTCCGAGTACTTCATTTCTGAAATGTCTTTTTCCTTTCCCTCTGCAATAAATGGATTTCTTGCATTTTCCATGGTTTCTTTATAAACCTCACTTGCATTTTCTTTGCAGACGCCTCCTGCAGGTAATCCATCTGAGAGCGTATCAAAGGCTGCATGCTCTTTAAAGGGATCAGCTGAGATAGGAGAGAAGGAGGGAAGAGAAGGAGCAGTATCGAGCGGGACTGCAGTGAAATCCTCTTGACCCAGCGACTTAGCGCTACCTGGCTTCTCCTGCAAGTCCATAACTTTTTCTGTGACCGTGGACAGAAAGGAAAGTTAGAGAATGCAAGTGCTCTTAAAGTCAACGCAAACTTTCACGACAGGGTCACATGATGTTAGTTATTAAGAGGCTCTCACAAGTTCTGTCAAACACTACTAGGAATTAAGACAAAGTATCAGTTAAAGCATGCCATTCTATTTCACCGCTTCTAGCAGGGAAGAGCGCAAGAGGCCAGAGAAGCAGCGACTTTATGCAGGGCAAAGATCACAGTAAAGCTGAAGATGCCAGACAAGTACAGAACATCCAAGTACAGCAGGCAACATCAACAGAGGGAGAGAGGGAGGGATGGTAAGGTGAGACAGAGAGGGCATGTGTGTACCCTTGTGCATAAACATACGCACAAACGTGCATGCCAATAAGAAGTCTTTTTGGCATATTTTGAAACTGGGAATTTGGTGGACAGTACAGCTAACAGAAAACACTAAGTAAATACTACAGGCACAAGTTTTACTTATACAAAGTCCTGCAGAAAGTTACTATGGATTAAATCTTTCTGCTAGATCAGTAAAGCAACTATGCTCTCATGTGTTAACCTGTTAATAGTATCAACTTCTCTCCTACATCAAGGGTCCAAGAATTCACAGATGGCTGCAGCTTGTTTATAACGTGGTTTACTACTCAAAGAAATGAATACGTATTAAAATATTGAACAGATCAACTGAAAAGTCAAAATTGAAAAATGCGATGGAGCCTATTCTTGGACCCATGCTGACTTTTAGTAAAGGCAGACTAATTGGAAAGAGTTAATGAGAACAGATCAGAAAAGCAGGATGTATTCAGACAAAGGTGAGCAGAAAGAACTTGCCTGCAGAGGAGTGCATCAGAGGCGCAGATGTAGCAGGAAGAGCAAAAAGGGTCTCATCTGAAAAACAAACAGACAACCTCAGCAGAAATAAAGGCTAGGTTGAAGAGGGGAGAAAGCAGGCAAGCAGTCAGTTCCCAGTAAACCAAACAGATCCACAGCCAACACCTACACCCACTGAGAACCACAGAACCAGAGACGAGCTGGGTAACTGGGAGCGGCAGTGCTGAGAACTCTCCACGTACAATGGGATCTTCACTGAGGCAACTGAGGGATCTCCACCCTCCAGGGGGCAATCTGAGGATGAGATACACTTAGCTGCTCTCTATTTTCATTCCGTTTCATTTCAAACTTCCACGCTACTGAGCGGCCTCAACGTCTCTAGCGCCAGAAAAAACCACACACCTACCACCACTGACATCAATACACCGCTCTTCGTCAGCCCCCTTTGCCAGAGGGCCTCCCGACACCAGCGAGCTTGCGTGAGAACAGCAGCCGTGAGGAGACTCAACCAAAACCCGTGAAGCTGAAATGACTGAAGCAAGCTTTGAAACTTCCCACAAACAGAGCGCTGACCATGCACGCATGCAGACACCGATCAAACTGACAACAGTAAATGACGGTACTATTTGCTTTATGTTTATGGCTTTACTGTTTTTGTTGTGTTATAATGCTGACAAGCTTCCAAACGAAGGCATTATTTTTAAAGCCTTCTTTGGCATGATTCAAGGAGCATCTTTCACTTTGCTGAATTTGTTTAACCCTAATATTTCAGAAGACAGTCCCAGCTCTCCAATTTCCATTCAAAGAATAAATAAATATAAGGGAGGGCACCCTTCTCCTAAGCTGAGGATGTCACCTGCCTTCACTAATGCACGATGGTGAGAAGCCAGACAATCTCCGAGTTCCACATTGCACACCATCTAAAATAAAAGCATACAACTACAGCATCTTACAAAGCTGCATGAAGCATTTCATGGAAAAAAAAAACCACTCTAGAAGCAGCAATATCAGCCACTAGGAACCAGGCAAATCAAACCCAGTCCTCCTCTGGATTTCTGTGTCAGCAGCAGCATTTTTCCCAGGTCCATGGTGGCCTGTTGGCATTACGCCAACATAAAAATAGTAATGTTTTGGTAAATAAATTTCATTCTGAAGAGTGCATAAGGATTTCAAATTAAGGCTGTTAAAGAATATTTTCAACTTACATCAATTTTATTAGCAGGGTACAAAATTATATTAATGCATTTCAATTAGACTTTCCAGTACAGACATCAACAATCTTTAGTTTTGCCATTTGCCTGGACAAAATCAAGTAATGAAAAAATTAAGAAGTTTGGTTAGGTTATGTTTGTTTGTTTTAATTAAAAGCAAAGAAAAATAGAAGCAATTGATTTTAAAAGAGGAAAGGCAAAAAGTGAAAAACATGGTAGACCCTGCAGCGCATGCATAATCTAGTAAAGCAAAGCGTTAAGGTAATTTTTGTTTTGGCACTGAACCATGGCTTTCTGCAAAAGCAACGCCACTTCAAGATACTCAGGACCTGTCGACTTACTCAAGTTAATGCCACCAGTAGTTTTGCAAAAACCGAGTCTCCTCACAACCTGCATTTCCCGTCACAACACACAGTTGGTTGGTTTTGTTTTGCTGAACATTGTTATCTTCAAATTATGTTCATAATCCACAAAATACAGCAAGATACAAGAAAACAGAGTAACAAAGTTGGAGTGTAGGACTCAGAATTTAGACTCCTGCCGAGCCAAAGGGATTTCTGTTCAGCTTTCTAGAAATTACATTTTCCTATTAAGGACCACACAGAGAGAAACCTCAATTCCAAATTTAGAACGTATTGCAGCAGTGTTAGAGTTCAGTGGCGGCAAAAGCTTTTAAGGACAAAAACCACGCTGGAGGACAACTGATCAATCCGTGACGCTAAGGCACAGAACCGCAACGCTCATCCCTGCGCTGCCAAGGAGCTGGGAACAGGGGCTCCTCCTCAGCCTGCCCCGTCCCTGAAAGCACACGCTCTCACCTTCTCCGCGCCGCGCCAGAGCGGCATAACCTGTATCTGCTGGAAGCGGCCTACGCTCTGGAGTGGAGGAGAGGGGAGAGAAAGCGGGGTGGACCTGATGAGACCAGATTGTGCAGCATGAAGGCAGAGGCCCCAGACACCCCAACAGAAAAGGATCTCGCAGGGAAACCAGGAACAAGTCAGTGGAGTGGGGATACTCAAAATATAGAAATAAAAGAAGGGCAAAGAAAGAAGGCAGAGTCCACTGGGAGAAGGAGGTGAAGAGGAAAATGTGTAACAAGTCCCTGAAGGTGCAGTACACTTGGTGTCCAAAGACCAACTGCAATTTCTACCAAAAATTCTAAACTTAAAGTCTCTCTTGAATACTTCCCAACCCCAGAGAGAGGGGCTTCAGTTTCTAGCGAGAACAGGCTTTAGGAGTGTGAGCACTGGCTCTTCCGTGCTCTGTTAAGACAGCAAGACACAGAAATTCCCTCTCAGGTTTGGCTTCCATTTACTTAACACAGAGACACAGAATAGCTGTGCCAATCACTGAACTCAGGTTCTCTTAATGGAAAGATATTATGCCCACACCCAAATTTATTTTCCACACATAGCTGGAGTGTGAAAAGTGATTATATAAAAGCAGTATTTCCTAACCAGCCAAGGAGAACCACCCACTCTCCCTCCACCCACATCACAGCAGCATTTTTCCTACCAAAAGGAAGGAGATACAAGGACTTTTTCCTGCTGTGGGCCCTGTATGACACCTCCAGGCAAGTGGGGAGAACAGAGCAGGACCTCTACAACTCTGCATCAGCATGACTGCACACTGAACCAACCATTCTCTTCAGACTGTAACTCAAATGACATGGAGAAAGGAATGGTGGTTTTTTTTTTCCAGCAATGCTATTTGCACTGAAGAATCCTTACCTCCAATGTTAGAGGTGGAAACCTTTCAGAAACAGAACTCTGGGTGCTTTGGTAGACAAGAGGAAGGAAAAATTGCAGCATCTATCAGACTGTAGCCTGGCACACAGCAAGGCCGTCCAGGCTCAAGGCATGCCACAACAGATGCGCAGGCCACTTCAGTCAACGCTCGCAGAACGCTCCGGAGAACCCGCTCCCTCTTCCCACCCATTGCTCAAGCGGTAGCACTGGTAACGGCTGACAAGAAGTGCAGTAAGTTTTGTAATAAAGCAGCATGCTCCGTGGAATAACTTCATTTGTCAAAGAAGCGCGAGGAGGACAGATCGCTGAGGGTGGCTTTTCCTGTCTGCGTATCAATGGCAGAAATTAGGCGATTGAAACATAGCACACTATACTAGAATCAAGTAAAAAAAAATTCAGAATATATCAGGCTCTAAGCAATATTATTTTCAATTAAAGGTGCATATTTAAAACTTTTTTCTTGACCTAAGAAGTGGTGCTTTACTACAGCAGAGCTTCACCCAAAGACAAAGAAAATTTAAGTAGCCTTCAGTTTTACAAATCCTAACAAAAAATTAATTCAGTGAGATAAATAGTAATTGAGCAGTTTTCATCAGGAGACAGATTATGCTTCATGAAATACAGAAGAAAGAGACCTCGAAATTAACACTAAAATCTCCAGGAGAAAACCATCTTTACTCCACATTTTATCCACCAAAAATCTGTAACGGTGCAGGTTAATAACCTACCCTCAGCGTTACAGTTAAGAGAAAGACAGAGCCCCTATTTGTGAGCGGTAGTACTTTGTACTGTTACTGAAGGAGTCCAATTAAAGAGTCTGTTTCTTAACGAGAACTTTCAAGAGGCTCAACCTTGCCGAGGTGATCTTACAGCACGCAGTAAAATACCAATACTGCATTCAAACATACACACCCACACATCACCGAGCCAATGGCTGCATGACTGCTGTTTGCTTAACGAGGAAAAAGTTAAGTTTTGCTCACTAGCACACACTTTTTTTTTTTTAATAATATCTATGTATAGGAACACATCCTCCTAATGCAAAACGAAAAAGCATTTAAGGAACAACAGAACAAAGTGATGCAAACTGACTCATTCTGATTGCATTCCCACTTTTAACCAAAAACATTCTGCAAATTTTACCTTGGCTTTCTGCAAATTAAATATTCTCTCTCAAAAAAAGCCACCTACAAACAACCCTGTAGCTTCTCCTTTGATTAGCAAGTTCTCACACCTTAAAACTTTGTATTATGGTTTCAGCTAAAAGATAAGCTCCACCAACAAGACAGATTTCAGTTTTGGTTAGAAATAAAAAACCTGACACCAGCATGATAAAAAGGTGTCATTTTAAACTCTCAATTTAATTTTGCTGATTGCCCACTAACTGTTGTTGTTAAGAGATATTGATATTACCAGAAAAAAACTTTAATATCCAAGTCTTGGATAAAAAGGAGATAAATGAATGGAGAGAGATTTCCTAGGCAACTAAGAAAGAGAAAGTAAAGTTAGCTGCAAAGATTTCCAGAGGAAAATGCTTAAAATGAGAGAGTAGTAAACTGACAATTCCAAGAAAAACAATTTATGAAAACACTGTTTGTTTGGGTTTTTTTCCCCAAAACATAGTTGCCAGCAGAAAGCAGAGGACTGATGTCTAGTCACAGAAAATAAGAACTCAGTGAGAATGCGTTCTACCCCTCATCACTGGATTTGTGGTAACTGGAGTACCCTTCCATCTGCTCTCCTATGCAAATCTTTCCAAGCATCAGCAGCAGGTCTGTGTAAGGTAGGTTTGCTGTTCTGATACTCTCCTTATGTATGAGCTCAGCATTAGAAAATAACCTAAATATTGTTTCCTACATATAAACGCTTAGTAAACACCATCCTGATGCACAGCGTAGCTTTGGTAGGAGACTGCATAGGCTGCTAGATGGCAGTTTCAGTCTTCAGAAAATAAAAAAATAAAAAAACCCCAAAACATTTCCTCAATTAGTTTGCTGAAGAATGCACACCATTCTTAAAACAAACAAAACAAAAAAAACCAAAAAACAAACCCAGTTGGCAAGAATGAAGTTTAAGAATCCACTTCACCTTTGCATGTTTAGAAAGCGAGCAAGATGCCTTTATCTTACAGACCTACCACAATGGGACACCGATTTCGAAGGGCCTCTCTCATTAACAAAAATATTTACCAATAAAAGAAAACAGTAAAACTAATACTCAAAGGAATGGCATCTGTGACACGACTCGTATGTAGAAGTTACATTCTGCAGCAATCCCTCTGGGGCAGATATGAAAGAGAGATTGTCTGCTGCTTCAATGCACTCAGTTGTTAATTTGTCCACCGTAAAGCCTGCCCCGAGCAGCATTTCTGATCTCAAACCATTACCTAAACCACACACACACGTAGTACTACCATGAAGTTTTACTCTTCCACAGATTCAAGAACTACAAAAACCTCAAAAGGCTTTTGGAGAGCAGTGCAGTACCCTCACACTTCATAATCACAGGGAGGAACTGCCATGTTAGTTTTTCCTCCTGTGTACATAGATGTCAAATTATCATCAGTAAAATGTTACCTCTTGGCACAAAGCATCAAAGAAAACATACCTGGCCGTTTAAAAGTTAAATTATTTCAAGGAGAGTCGAGGTCTTGGATGCCTCATTTCCTACTGCAGAGTAAACAAGGGCACACAACTTCAAGAATTTCCTGAGAAAAGCAGCTGCCTACACAAACTCCATTTAAATCATCTCCTGGTATGATGTAATTGTTCTAAATTTGGTATTTCACCAAATATTTAAGGAATTCAAGACAAAGAGCATTAACTATTAATAGCATCTTTGCACGTCGTTAGATCAAGCTGCAGAGCCACAGCAAGTAGTTAGGATTTTGCATTGGGCTCTTTTTAGTAGGACATCTACATTTATAAAGAGAAGTTTCCAGTTTAGGAAACTCAGACTGCAAGCTACTTGGAAATCTTTGAGGAAAGTATCCAAGCTGCTACAGAAGATGGAGATTGCTGAAGATTTAAGTGAAAACAGGAGCTCCATTTTGAACATCTTGCAGGTATCAGAGCTAGGAGCACAAAAGGATCTGAGAGTTTTCACCGTTAACAAGGGCAGCTGTAGGTCTCCACAGAAATAACTGCAAAGTGGTATCCTGCATCGCTTGCAGAGCCAGTTGCACTACACTGCACAGGAGATTTCTCATTTTATGTTATTTGAAATAGATAAAGAAAGCAAGTTCAAAACAAGTATTTTGAACAATGCTTGCTGCTTTAAATATTCTGTGTATGGAAACACAAGCCTCCAGCAAACAGCAAGTGTTTTCTTATTGTCTAAGCAAAAAACTACCACCAAACTGGTTTAAGGAAATTTTATTTCAGTATCATATTTACATGGTCCGACTTGGAGTCACTTTTCCTCTTTTGGAAAGGTTGCATTTGAGGCGAGTTGCTCAGCAATGCTGATACTGCAAAGCACGCAATGCCAGAGGTGAGGTACACGCCATTTCATCTTCCTTTGATCCGCTACAAAGGGAAAGGCAGCACAGTACCACTCCCCTGCGATACCCAACTGCCAACCAAAGCAAGAACAGATGGACAAGGAAGATAAGTTAATTCTGGCTCTATCACAGTTCTTGCCATTACAATTCCCAGATCGCCAAAATAAGTATCCTCTGCAAGGGTGGGTTTAAAAGGCCATTAAATACTTCAGACACTGCCAGCCTCCCCTCACTCTAGCAACCAAACATTTTGATCAATAACACTCTGGACTGGATCCAAGCAACATTTCAAGGATGGCTCTATAACACCACTTCCTCTCAGAAGTCCCTCGTCCATATGAGTGTCACTGTATCTCCTCAGAGCAGGGACAGAATTTTATCTGGCATATTTTGTTATTAAAAGCAAACAAACAGAAGTCACATAGGTCAGCTCCAAAGAAGCTTTTCATTATTCTTGTATCTAGTATACCAAGACAACAAGGAATTCTCAGAAACAGGAAGCACATACCTATCGTAGACCAGCAGTCCACAGTGGCTCACCACGAGGAAAGTTAAATCCTCTGAAGAGCGAAGATAAACTTTTTACCTTCTGAGCATGAACCAAGCTCACAGCCAAGCAAGTAACACACTGCAAGAAAGGCCATGTGGATGAACTGTGCCCTCTCTCCCACCTGTATCCACTGACCCAATCACCCCAGTTCTGCCCCACAGAGTCAGCATCAGGTGGTGGGTAACCACCTCCCTTCATTAACATCAGGTGGCCACGATAATCAGCTTCAACTGTTCACAGCCCAGCTCCCATGGCTTGGAATACCCGCTTCACAATCACAACTACATTTAATGTACAAATCACAAAGCTTAGAATGACTCAGGAATTATTTCAGATATCAGCATTCACAGATCCAGTACTTAGAGTCATTGATTTAAATTTAATTAAAATGAAAGTAGCAGAAAGAAGCCAACTGCAAACGGGTGTCCAGCTACACATGACTTTAAAGGTAAGTAGCCAGCCTTTGGCAATATTTGTAACCAAAAAAAACCTCTAGAAAATTCCTCTAAAAACTAAGTAACTCTTCCTCAAGACCCAGACTCTCCGACCACAATTTGAAGCAACAGACAGAAATTTGGGTTCTGGCAGTGCCACAAAGCAGAAAAACACAATAATTACACAAGAACTTATTCAAAGGCAGGAGGTCTAAAGAGCCATGCAAATCCTATCATTATGCAGACATTATCCAATTTAATTTTGGAGATTATACCAATCATAAGATTCCCTTTCACTGATTTGTACAGATGGAATTTTTCCCTGCTTTCCCCACAATTAAACAAATTAAGCAGTATTTAGATTAGCAGCTTTATCCCTGGGGAAGAATATATTTATTAGCTAAATTAATCTTTAAAGAATGGAGAAGAGATGCTACTGATTTCTTTTAGCATCTCTTCCCAATACATTACCTTGTGTGACAAGCCTCTGACATAAGAGCTTATAGTCTGTAAAATAAAAACAAATTGATGCATAAGATATCTTCACCTCGAAAGAGTAAAAAAAGAGCACGGACATTGATTAGAGTCATCAGCATTTGTGTAGGAATGTCTTTCAGTGGAAGGGATAAAGCAGTGTGAAGGTTATCCACGGTGTCCTGATGTCCTCCTCATCAACAACGATGATTCGACATCAACAGCACAGCACTTCCTGGGTTGCAACAGATTTTGGTCAGTATGGGTTTTAGATGTCCGCTCCCATTTTTTTGGCATTTAGACACAACCCACACGGAAAAACTGATTTTCTTATTTAACAATGTGATCTTTTAAAGAGAACTTGGGCTTAACACACTGGAAATTCATCCCTTTGCTGTTTGAGCAGCATTTCTCAAGCTGAAGGCATGAATACTTGAAGACCTGGCTGAGGACCAAGAAAGGAGCGATCTTTCTTCCACCACTACCACATCCATCTTTCTACCACCTCCAGATCTCACTTGTTCCTTTTCTTTCCAGTTCTGCAGCTACAACCTGCTTTTGAGGGCCTCGCACACGCCCTTTCATCTGTTTTACTTGGCATTCACTGCCTTAGCACACACAAAGGACAGAGATGGACAGGCCTCAAGGAATTTTAGCTTCTGTCAGGAAAGAGGGAATAGCAGAGTTCAAGAAAAACTGTCACAAACCAGTAGTGACTGGATAAGCAGTGGGATTTTGACATCAGACCAACAGCATCTAATAGACTGAGAACATTTTTAATTGGCAACAGAAAAGTTTATCTTTATCTCAGCCTTGGGTCTTAAAGACATTTTAATTAATATATTCCTCCCCTAGCCAATGAAGTTGATGACATGATTGCCCCGTTCATCAAAAAGCTGCAAGTAAAAGTTGACAGTACATTCCTAAGGCACAAAGCAAGCCTTCCAGCAAAACCAGGGAGAGTCAAACTGGTATTTCTAACACTGCTACAGGAGGCAGGGGGTGGGGAGGGAAATAAAAAGTATTCTTTCTTTGTACATCAGAAAGTAATAAATGGAGACAAACCCATTTAAAAAAAAAAAACATGGGAAAGAGCAGTAATTTTAAAAAACCTTTAACTTACAATCTTCATATTTTGACAGCTACAGTTAGCAGCAGATTGATTATTTCCATTTGAAAGACAAAAACAGTCTACTGAGATAATTTTATTTTCTCAGACCTTGTGAATATTAATAAGCCCATTATTCTATTGCTATTGTAATAGCTCTTATTGATGGAAATACCAATCAAAAGAGCCATCCTGTCAGACAGGCTGTAGGCCAGTGATCTGTGCTAGCTGTACCCTGCTGCCCTAAAACGACTCCTAAGAAGCAGAAAACACTATGCAGCGTTGCAAAAGCATAGCAAGAGGCAATTCCTATCTTAGATCATAAACCAAGAAATTTAAAAACACACAGGAAAACATACTCAACTCTTCTACATAGATCTGGTCTCACAGTTCACTATTTTTTACATAGTAATAATACCTTTTTTTTTGTTTCTACTGCAGCTTGATAGTTACACAATTTTCCACCTATTTCATGCACAAGCGTTTCTGAATCTCAGTTTATGTGTAAGCTACGCGTTGCTTTACATTTTCTAGCCAGCAAAAGACCGAGAACTATTTCCTTGCTTACAAAACAGCTACAACCCAAAGGACCTTTTTAGACTGAACCGTGCATTACTGGTTTTTGTATCTGTTTCATAGTTACTATAGTAACAGGCCAGCTCAAAAAAAAAAAAAAAAATTAACGGAAAACAAAGAAACATAACTCAAGCATACCAAGACATGCCTCAAGTTGCAGGTTAACCGCCCTTTGTGATTCTAACACCCTCCTGGCTCAGAAAGGCCAGACTCATCTGATGGCAGCCACCAAGCAGCTGGGTGTGGCAAAAGGGACACCGAAACAGGCAAAGCCACAAACCTCCCTCCGAACTGGGTGGGGCAAGGCAGGAAAGCCTCCACAGAACTCTAACAGCACAGGAAAACTGGTCTCCGGGGTTAGAAGGATTCTGGTAAGTAGCTAGATTGAGTGCTCTGCAAAATCCTCATCTCCATCCTGGACAGTGGAGGAGGAGGAAGGAAAAGTTAAAGCATCCTCACAATACACCAACCAGAAAGTTATACTAGAAAAATGCATCACAAATTACTGGAACAACACAAGATGGATCTGCAAGCCACTTAGAAATCATATTTTTTCAATCACAGATCTACTTTAAGAACCCTCTTTTCACCACGCCAATTGCCAACAATCACAGCGTATTTCCTCTCCTTGTGAGCTGCAAAGTTCAAATTTCTCGACCTTAGGCCTTTTTTTTCCAGCAACCACTCATTTTTAACTCATCTGTAGATCAGCTGTTGCAAAAGGACTTGGCGCTTCCCTAACAACTTTGTACCAGTCAGCAGGACAAAACTACTGACTGGGAGGCTTAAATGTTGTCCTCTACTCTTAGAGGAGTGCTGTTGTTGGTAGTTATCATAGATAACCAGTGGGGATGCAACAGGGTGGACAAGATAGTGACATGCTGCCAAATTCCTTAAGTATAGATAGGGGAAAGAGCAAACAAACAGCAGTTCTTCACTGCCTCCTAACTTGTGGTTTGCAGGATTTCATCTCCAAGGGGAAAACTCCCAACGCAACTCAAAACTTCCCTGAGGGCTACATCGTTATATGGTAGGTGGAAGCTGTGTGGTTTTAGCCTGGAAAGCAAGTCAAGGGATACACACAAAGCAAACAGATTATCAAACTTAGCAGGACTATCCTTGCACGTCCTTCTGGTTAACAGAAGAAATTGCTGTTTGGCTGCAGAAACTCCTGTGCGAGCTGAATTACAGAAGCAGGCTGCAGTGTGCTAGACATTGCACATAACAATAAATAAAACCAAATAAATAAAACCAAATAAATAAAACCAAATAAATAAAACCAAATAAATAAAACCAAATAAATAAAACCAAATAAATAAAACCAAATAAATAAAACCAAATAAATAAAACCAAATAAATAAAACCAAATAAATAAAACCAAATAAATCACATTCTACCTTTGATACGACTAGGTTATGACCACCTCCCTTACAGCTTTACTGATTACATTTGGGAGGAGAAAGGGTCCTACACCTCAAAGAAATGCTCAAGATCAGTGGAAATGTATTTCAATAAGCAAAGAGTGCAAATGAAAGTCAGTGCTAGTATTCAAGGACAACTCTATTTTTCCCAAGTCATGCTGCATTCTGCCCTTAAAATCCACCCAGCTCCTCTGTATGAGTCTATGCAAACATAGCAGCACACCAGAAAACTCAGCAACACAGAAAAATAATAATAATAATTAAAAAAAAAGAAAAAAAAAAATCTGAGGAGCCTATTGCTCCTTTAGAACTGGTATAAAATGCAAATGGAAGTATGTAAGGTACGATCTGCAGCGTGAGCAGGAATGGATGATTCCGTTCAGTCACCACCTGCCGTGCCGGGGTCAGCTTGGCGAGGGTGAACTCTTCGCACGGAACAGTTTGTGCGCTGCTGGCGCAGCTCCGGGTATCCCTGCTGACCCCTGCGCGACACTGGCTGCACGTAAGCAAACTGTTCACGAAACCTCTCCTCAACACTGATGAATTAAAATCAAGCCCTATAAAACTAAAGGGAAAAAGACAACTAATTAATCAACTGGCCCTTCAGAATATTTGCATACCTGCTGAACCGCGGCCAAGCTGCAGGCAAGCAACACGCACGGAAACATCTTTGTTCACTTTGAATGCTGGTCTGTGGCCAGCCCGGTG
Organism: Tetrax tetrax; assembly: GCA_009806455.1. Lineage (NCBI taxonomy): Eukaryota > Metazoa > Chordata > Aves > Otidiformes > Otididae > Tetrax > Tetrax tetrax. The sequence goes on along the minus strand of WHYT01017418.1, from coordinate 205,779 downwards.
GGTTTACTACACAAGTTTCTTGTCGGTGCACGGTTTAACTTCAAATCACCAGTCTCTTCCAGGAAAGCGACACATAACCTGCCTTTACAAGCACCAGTACGTGCTGCTAGCTTTAAAGATGAAAAGTGGTATCTTCTCATCACAGTTTACTGGTTAATCTTACTTTTGGCAGCACAAAAAAAAAAAAAAAAAAAAAAATTAAAAAAAGAGGGAGAGGGAGCCCTTTCTTCCCCGCAGGAGCTGCGGCGGGGCCGCGGCTGAGGGGAGGGAGCGATGCGGCAGGAGGCGGCCGAGGGCCGGCAGACAAAGGGAGCCTCCCGCCGGGGAGCCACAACCGCCGCCACCCGAGCCCTCCCCGCCGCCCTCCCCGGCCCCGGGGCGGAGGCACTCACCGGCCGAGCCGGAGGAGGACCCTCTTCTCCGGGGGGCGGTGGCGGGCTCGGGCTTGGGCGGCTGAGCAGGAGCCGAGGGCTGCTCCTGCGCGGGAGACGGCGTGGTGGCGGCGGAGGATGAAGAGGAGGAAGAGGAGACGGCTCCCGGCGGGCTCCAGCCGGGCTGCGGTGGCTCCGGAGCGGCGGGGCGGGGCGGTTCGGCGGGGCCGCCGAGATCCAGCTGCTGCTGCGGCGGCCGCTCCTGCGGGGCGGCGGCGGGAACGGGAGCCGCGGCGGGCTTCCTCTCCATCACCTCCAGCTGCTCGTCGAAGTCTTCGTCTTCCTCTTCCTCCTCCTCCTCTTCTTCTTCTTCCTCCTCCTTCTCGTCGTCGAGCACGAACTGGTAGTTGAACTGGGGCTGCTGCGGCCGCGCTGGCCCGGAGGAAGAGGAGGAGACCAGGGGCGACTGGTCCAGCTCGTCCATGGTGCCTGGGGCTGACGGAACAATGAGTGCGCGGCGCTGGGGCTGTGCCGGCTGCGGGGGTGGCGGGGGGGAGGGCGCAGGCTGCGCTGCTGCCGCCGCTGCGGGACCCAGACTCCACGCCCTGTTGAGTCACCGCTAGGGCGCGGCCGCCCGCACGGCGGCGCTGAGCGACGGCGGCGCCGGCCAATAAGAGGGGGAGAAGGGCGAGGGGCCGCCAATGAGGCGCGGGGCTGCTCATGAATATGCAGCGCGGGGGCGGGGACAGCGAGGGGATGGAGAAGTCGGTTAAAGTTCAGCGCGGAGAATGCGGGGTGGGGCCGGGCCCCACCTGCGCGCCGCCCGCGGGCAC
>WHYT01017418.1:180057-192290 GCA_009806455.1 Tetrax tetrax | reverse complement strand
CGGGGAGGAGCGGGCAGCGCCGTGACAGACATCTTGCGTGTCGTGATTCATCGCTTCCTTCTGCCGGGACTCGCGGGAGCTTTGTAACCCCTCGGCCGTTAAAAAAGGGGTCCCCGGTTTCTCTCACCCTGGATGAGGCCGAAGGCTCCTTCCCGATCCCGCTACTCCTCCTCCTCGGGCCTCCCGCAGGTGGGGGCAGATGGGGTGGGATGCGGGGACCGTCGGCGCCTTCCTCCGAGGGAAACGGAATTTTTGGCCAAAAGATGATGCAAAAAACTTACTGCGTCTGAGAAAAAAAAAAAAACAAAAAAAACCAAAAACAAACAGAGAGCAGACATTTTCAGAAGAGACAGACTTGTTTAACCACTGCCATCTGAATGGCTCTAGCCATCTCTTTAAAATTTGAATTCTGCAACTTATGCAGGAAAAAATGGAAAAATGGCAGCTTGTTCACAAAGCAGAAACTGGCGTGTGTCTGCGTTAGGCCCTGGCATGATCTCCTGCTTTCTGCTCAGCAACGGGATGTTGGCCAAAGCCCCCGTTTACCTAAAATGCCGTAAATTTGGGTGCAGTTTCCACCCACGCAGCTACCGCAACAAGATCAAAAGGGCTTATAATTCTATATTTAATGCTGCTCCAGCATTATTATGGATTTTTAACCCAGAGATGATTTATTCTCCCACCTGTTCCCGTATAGAGAGATCTGTTCGTGGCAACGTTCAGTGCAAGCGAACGGCAAGTTCAGCGAGAGGCAGGAACTGAAGGATGGGGAACAACACGTCTCCCAGGACTTGTGTTCTGCCACAGAGGGTGGAATGTGTGGGAAGTCACCTCTCCAGGTGAGCGGTCCCGCTAAGCGGAACGACCCACGCCCTGGCGTCAGGAGAAGTTCCCGGCGTACCCGAATGCGTGGGGGTGGTGAGGGAGCAGCCGCATGGTGTACAGCAGAAGGAAGAGTCTAGCATGAAACTGGGGCCGGACCGCCAGCATTCAGTGGCTTTCCGAAAAACAGGATGGCCACACACGAGTGACTCTAAGGGGTCCCAGCTCCGAGTCCTCTTTTGTCTCAAAAAAACATACAATGAACTGTTTGAACTCAAATATTTCAGTGTCTGGTGGGTTGTTGCTGCTATTTGTAGTGGGAAGGTTATTCTACAATATTTCATTTTCTAAATAACTGGAGACCTCCTCCTAATTTCCAGTCTTAATTTGCCCAAGGCCAATGCGCATCCTTTTCTCCACTTTTCAGAACACAACCCAAACCATTCTACGATGTACAAAGACATCAGTATTCTCTATCTCTACCAGAAACTACTAGAAGAAATGTGAAAAGTATTTATAAATACAGTTAAGGCATACATAGGCATCAATAAAGACAGAACAGTCTCAGGGGCTCCCATCACCCTCACTGAAATTTCTATTACACTACGTAGGACAGAGTGTAAGCCAAGCTTAGGTGTCAATTATCCCTGACCGGTATTTTTGATCTGGTAGAGAGGCTGTGTCCTGTGGGGATCACAGCCCTCGATCTCGGCTCTAACTCCGGCACCAGCATTTCCACCTCACCGAGCCAGTAATTAACTTGGATCGTGATTTAGGATATAAACTGATGCTTTCAGTCTTCTTTTTACCCATCTACTGCTATGTCACGTCTGCCACGGTATGAGTGCACGCAAAGAAAATCTTAGCAATGCTGCTTCTCTTTTCCTGCCACCTAGTCAATTTGGAGAAGGTACGTGGGGGAGAGCACTCGGTTGTGGGTAATGTAAATTCTCAGACCATTTTTAAGAAGCTTAAGATACCAAATTGCATTAAGAAATGAGTAACAGTCTGCTGATGGCTTTTATCTGAGGAAAAAAACCAAAAAAAACAACAGGCCAGATTGAATCACCTTATCAGTGAATAGAGGTCTGTCATCTTCAGTGGCATTTTACCCCAATTCACAGTAGATGACTGGGCCTGAAATATTTTACTAAAAGGAAAATCCAGGTTTTCTGTCTACTCATTTATTACATACCAGGAAAGTAAATAGACTTTTATTTTTGTATTGTAAATTTGAACTTTTTGTATAGCAAATAAAAATATTTTGATTGAATAAGGTCTTTAGCATTTCACCAACCAATTTGTTTTTCGCTTCTCTTGGTTAAACAAGAAGATGGAATTTTAATGTGCCATTAAAATATACCCTAAAACTGCAAGGCACTCTTAAAAATATGTAAAATTCTGAGTACAGATACAGCACTGAAACTAATTTTAATATATCTAACTGCGGTGATTTTTGGTCATCTACAAATAGGAAAAATCTATATATAATTTGGCTGATTTTATCAGAATGCTTGAAAGAGAATCCATCATCAGTTAAAGAGAAATGAAAGGGGTTTTTATTTAGAGAAAGGAAGTGACTAAAGGTCTTGGAGGGAAACAGGAAGGGAGTTCCAGATAGCCTGAACAAGTCAAATTCACAAGCGAGAGGAAAATACAGCTCTCCAGCATTGAAACTGCAGACCACCCTTTCTTTTTGCTCTTTAGAAAAATATTTCACAATTCTTATATGAGGATTGTCAACAAGTAGGCGTACTTTGCAGATTTTCAGCAAGTTAACTTACAAACTTCGTTTTCATGAGGTGTTTTCATGTAGCAAACTTGGGAAGAAGAGGGAAGAGCAGCATTCAGCACGTGGAAAAGCAGCACACCAGCTGGCGTGTTTCTGAATTTCCACAGCGGTGCTGATGATGGCTGTGTACTGGCTGGACTTTTTTCTGTCCACTGTGACCTTCTGCTTGATCTGACAGGGAAGTAATATGATATCACTGCATATTGTAGGCTAGGAAAATAATTGTGGAGGGACAAATGCAGTATTATCACTTCACAGCGGGATCAAACAGAAAAAAACCCCAAACATTTGGTCTCAGGTACCAATTTGAAAAGATGGAGTTAAAATTGCGGGGGTGGAGGGAACCTTTCAAGCTCAAAGTACAACCCCCAGGTTTCAGGAATCACGTCCGTATCTCTGAAGGATAAAACTCTGCGCTGCTTTCATTTTCAGGTGATGCCTGTGCTGCACATTTACCTAACTCTGTCTCCGTTTGAACATCTGCTCTACTTCTTGTCAAGATCAGTGGTGGGATATTGTGACGTCATCACTGCTTAGTTTATTAATACAAATGCAGCATATGGAGGGAAAAATCGTTAAAGCAATAGTACAGAGGGATTACCATCTCCTCATGGCAACAGAGTCAGGTTCAGCTTTCTCAGCTGTATCTTCTCTGGGGCCTGCCTTTCAGCCTGGTCCTCAGCAATAATTAACATTTTCTTGACAGCAGCTTTTTAAACCTTTTATGTTCTTTAGTGTTGCAGGCACTTTCTATTCTGGAATTATTTCTAATATCCCATAGGCCAACTTAGATGGAGCCAATTTTTCCTTTTTTTTTTGTTTAAATCCCCCCCAATATCATCCTGATAAATCAAACCAGTCAATTTCTGTAGTAAATGTCCTAATAACCATGTCGATATGCAGTATTCTGATGCAGATCTGTCACAAAACATCCTTTAAACCTTCCTCCAGCCAGCCAGCGGGGTGCTGAGCCAGTCCATCTGCACAAATGAGAGCTGTTTAAGGACACCTCTAAATTACGGCAATGCCACGAATGCAAAGTTGCCATTAGCTTTGAATCCCTACATCCAGGTAATTTCCTCCTGGGCCACAACTTGGTCTGTTTAAGTTTTCAAACTTCAAACACTTCCACGTTCCTGCATAAATACTGACCTCACTGAAGGCTGCCTAACTTGTAGGACTAACAAGTTCCCAACAAGCAGACAGTGTGAATTTAAAATAAATATTTCCCTTGAGTTCCTTTTCTCTCTGCCCAGCCAGACGGGTGAGGGTGGGACACTCTGAGGGACCGTGCAGTCAATCAGGAAAGTTCTTAAGTGAAAATAAAGACTGAAGACTTGCCTTTCATTTTTACAATGATGCGATATATTAATAACAAAATCGAATCAAATATGTCCATTCACACGTTAAAAATAGTGCCTTCGGAAAACAAAGCCATGGGAATGTGGCAGGATGAGGTGCCCTAAACAGGTTTTAATACCGCGTTCTAAATTCATCAAGTCACTGTAGAAAAGTTAAAATATAAGAATGTGAAGTCTTCAGAGACTCTCGGTGAGCATTCCTAACATTTTATAAGGAATCAGAATGAATGGTGAAAATTTTTCTGATGACCCAGAATACAGGTAATTCCCCACTTTGGCTTTAACATTGCTACTCCTCAGCCCCCTGCACTTTTAAGAAGTACAATTAAATTATTCACTTACCAGTTTGGCCATGATACTTCACACTCCCGAAGGACGTCTGGACCACCAGCTTCATTGGCCCTAGACACAAATAAATCCATTCTCTGTTAATACCTCTTGCAGACAGACCAAGGTAATACCATAAATACTTTTTCTAATTCATGTTCTCCCCTCCTTCTTTTCATTTAAACACGAATGCTCAAAATTAGAAGCGAGTTTAGATCTTGACCTCCCTAAATCTGTACCCATGGACATGTCTAAATTCAAAATTTTCAGCCTTAATACTTGTGCAGTTTTAGAGCAGAAACAGAATTTGGATGGCACGTCCCAGGCTCAGAGTACCCAGCCTCTCTCTAAATCAGGGCTGCTCAACCTCTGATTTCTTACCTTGGAATGTCCAAGTGACTGAGCTGAATTCACTGAACAAACCGATTGAGGAAAATACGTTCCTCACACTCAGGGGAAGATGCAGGTGGCAAGAGCTCATCTGGCAGCTCCACCGTTCGGGTTCCGGACACTGAGCTGGAATTTCCAACTCCAACAGCAAGAATGAACTATCTGAAATCATGGTATTTTATCTACATTATTTTCATATCTTTTTTAAAACTTAGGCATTCATAGAAGTTATAATAATTTGGAATTAAAGTTGGTTTGCTTTTTTAAAAGAAAAAAATGCATATAATTTAGATTATAAATCAATTTTTGCTCTTTTTATGCATTGATATTTACCCACTTAGAAAAGAAACAGCCTGGTAACCAACGTTCAGGGTTATTCCCTTGGCTGCCAAACGTGCCCGAGATGCAAATAGATTGATAGGAGCAACATTTTCACCATTACTGTAGAGAGGGTTGATGGCACTGCTACTGGGACTATAAAACTTGAATATACAAAAAAGTTTTCACTGGAAGCAACAGTACTGACTTGGAATGGCTCACATTGGGAAGGTACCAGCCCACCATCTTCTACCACTTTGCTCAATGCTTAGTAACTCGTGTCTTGGAAAGGCTTATATCAAACTACAGCAGCTGGAGTCCTCAACTTGAGTCACAGTGGTGTTTTGGGGTTGCGGTGCATTTTTGAATTCCAGAGACAGAAGGTATGGCAGCTTTGGAAGACACCACCAAAACTGTGACTGCTGCTTCTTCCTTACGAGCATTTAGGGAGCTCTTCCTTTTATCTGGGTCAGACAAAGATAGGACAGCTAAAAAAGTTTTCAGTATGACTTCTGCTTTCTCCGTATCTCATCAGGCTGATCCTACGCTGAAGCTCTTTATCTCCCTCACCTTTCCCCACCACCAGCCTTTGAACACTGTGGACCATTTCAGTTAACTATGGCAATGGCAAGAGATTCAAGGATATTCAATTCCTGATAGTTTTGTAAAAATCAGCAGCTGGCTAAATCACAGAGAGCTGATGAGCTCTCCAGGGGAGAGGGAGCCAGGAGAACCTGGTTGTTTCCCTTTCCATTTGGGAGCCGTCAGCTAGGATGTAGTTTTTACAAGCGTTGTCTGTCTTCAAGCCAGATGGCAAAACCAAAAAGGAGGTTGAGAGATGTGAGAACAACCAAAGATATTCCAAGATAGAGATGCAAACAATGTAAGACCTGAAGCTATAGGAAACCTGAATTTGCCAGTTTTACTGGTTTGGGAACTAGTTTCTGTCTGTTGTAGATAGGGATATATTTCAGGTGAGTCATACCAGTGCGACTGTGGTGAAGGCTACCTAGGTACGGCCACAGTTTTGGCAAGGACAGGAAAAAAATAAAGGGAGTTAAATCTTGTAGGCTGAATTCTCTGTGGTATATCCCGTGAAAAGGAGCAGAAACAAAAGGAAAAGATCTTGAAAAAATAGCACATGAAAAAAGAAGTTACATTGGGCTACTTTATTCCCCAAAGAAAAGAGAGGTTCTTCAGGCTTTCTAGGGCATGATGTTTGGCAGACATCACTTATTCTAAGCTGTTTTCAAATGCATTTTTTTTTTCAGTGCAAATACAGTTTTTACTTTTCTCATTGTAACTTGTGAAAAACAAATATATTTCAGTAAAAACTGACTACCTGAATACCACGTAACATCAGCTCAAATGACTACTTCAGCACAGGCTGTTAGCCAAGAGTATTCCATCAGGTAGAAGCAGGTGGCTAAGCAGTGTAAATTTCAATGTGCAAGCTTGGAAATAACTATAACTTGACCATATCCTGAGCAGAAATTAATTGAAAAAAAAAAATCTGTTTGGCTTTAGAGGTAGCTAGCTATTTGTTATTTGTTTCTCATCCAAATCTTACCCATTTTAAGCTTTGGAAAATAAAATCAGAATTTACAACTAGCAGTCTTAAAGATTTATCCGGGTGAATTGGTTCCACAGAGTTCTTGTAAATTTTGCATTGTGCCATTGCAATGTTGGGCAGCTCTCTCTGATGAGCGCGTTACAACCTTCCTGAAGCTAACAGAGATAAATTAAAATGGCACGCAGTGGCTACCCTCAGAAACCTATTTCATTCTCTATTTCTCATTGCTTGCAGTTTTGTTTCTTACCTAATCCCTGTTCACTTAGATTTTTCACGAGAATAATAACTTCCTTTTTTTTTTTTTTTTCCCCAAAATGTCACCTAGCAAAGCAGTTTCAATGCCACTAAAAGAATGAAATAATATAATGCTTCAACTGTGTAGTCTGCTGGAAAGCCAGCCTCACTGAGTGCTGACGAGCAGCTTTGTGACACTACTCCAGTAGTAATTCCTTTTACCTAGACTATAATCAAGAGGAGGAATAAGTTAACAAGGCTACAAATATGTGCATAATTATAGGCTGCCACTGAATTCATGTCAATTTTATTTATTCTTCTAGCACATTGTATTCCTTACAGTGTAAAACTGTTTGGTAAGGATCCTAGTAAAACAAATGGCATTAAAACAACAGGCCTATTGATTGCCATTTCCAATAAATTCTTTTGAAGGTAAGACAACCTCCTTGCCCCTATTAGTTAAATCTAAGAATTCCTCTATTTTGCTCAATAGCTGTGTGATCACTGACCATATGAAGGCAGTTTCTTCTGAGTTTGGCATGCTGATGTAACTGATGTGATGGTAAGACGTACCCCTGAGCACTCACTGTCTCTTTTCAGCAATTAGTGCCATGCTTACCTTCCCCTCTCAGAGGAATGCTTGAATCCAGTCCACTTTCAGAGAAATCTGCTCACCAGATCATCCCTGTCGTCACGTTGCTGCGCATCTGACCTGCTTTAGCCCTTCTTATAGCTTGAAGTGGTACAGATGTTCAATAGTGGTATTGAACTCTTGAAGCAAAAAGTATCCTTTACTTTTCTTCAAGAATATAACAAAAAGAAAGGCTGTAAGACACCAGGATGTACATGCATTTTACATTAACTAAACATAATACTTCATTGAAACTTCTATCCTGTCTTTTCCGCAAAGTGGGTGATGGTTACTGCCTCTGTAGACTCAGCCTCTCTGCCCTGATCTTTGGCGCTTTTTTTGGGTTTTTTTTTCCCCTCCAAATCCATTTCTATGGCTGCCCCAGGATGCTGAACTTGTAGAAGTAATTTATGTATCCTGCTGTGGGATAAAAGGAAAGACAGCTGGGAGCAGACAAAAAAAGGATGCTAAAATGGACTGGACCTCCAGCCGCTGGAGATCAGCTCTGGCAACTGGCACAATCCAAAACCTTTAACTTTACTTCCCTTAGACTAAAACAGCCCAGGACTGCTTAATTCTTACTTCTTCACATGGCATCCACCTAACTGCAACCAAATAAAGACAAATGTGTTATTCCTAAAAACAGTACAGGATAGACTCAGAAATAGCAAGCGCTATTTGAACTGCTCTAACAATAAAATCGGGTGCCCCTATATAAATATATAGTATATGATAGGTTGGTTCAATTTTAGATCATTTTATGGCAACTGAATGATATTTACATTTTGATTGCATTCCTACCAATATGTAACTTTTAAACATACGGTGTCAGGGATTTTGTCTTCCTCTCTGCTTGGAAATTCCAGTTCAAATTACGGATGCTCTTTCAGCCGAAGTATTTATGCATTTGTATTTGCTTGTGCCATATATATGTATGTATGTATCAATGCCTATGCAAAATGTGAACCAAAAAAGCAAAAAGTGCTGTCTCTGGCCTGACCGGCTGTTTGGCTTTAATTAGGTTCGTGTTTACCCTACGGAGTGCTGAGGCTTCCCAGTGAAGTACCAAGGCTCGCTGCGTTACGCAACGGACTGGCATGCGAAGAAGCCAATTCCTCCTACGCTCAGTTCACAGGACACAATACAACAGGTGGATGAAAGACACGTTGCGTGGGGTGTTTTGGAAAAATGAGGTAACAACAAACCAAGTGGAAAAAGGGCAGTCCATTTGCTACCTACCATTTCTCTTGCAGATGTTTTGGATTTGCTTGGAAGATAGATCTAGAAGCAAGCAAGGGAATCTATACATGCATTGAGGAAAAAAAAAGGTAAAAAACATTATCTCTAGCAAGGTAAGAACAGCATCTCATAATACTGAATTTCTTACATAAGCAGACCAGAATGTAACAGACAGCACATACAGGCACTATATATTATATTATAGCTAATTGCACACGCTTCTGTGAGTTCTCCTCAGCTGTAAGCTTCTAAGGAAAAGACTGCAGAATCTCCCGTTTACAGAGCGTAACACAACAAACCCTCAATCCTGATCACAGCCCCTGTACAATACATAGAAACGATAAAGACCTCCTGCCAGGATGGGATTTTTTTTTTTTCTTTTTTCAACAGTTTAATCTCCATTTATTCTGCTTCATGTCATGCTTCATGTCAGCACACGACTGATTAGTTTTAAAATCCTTTCTGAGTATTGGCAACACACAGATGTGTGGGATAGGAGTACGCAATGTTTGTAGCCGCGTCACCTGGGGCAATGTCGCACGGGATTTAGTAAGATAGGCAGGTTTGGGATTTGGTAACACTGGGATAAGGAACCAACAAGTTTACTGCAAGAGATAATGTTGGGTATTTGTGTTCTCAGTGCTGCTACGCAGAAACTCCGGCACTGCCGTAAGCTGTGTGGTACTCTTCCAAAAATAATGGCCCTCCGACGCAGCTGGCTGTTCCCATCCACGCGTCCGACTGAAGCCATTTTGTCAGCAAGGCAATACTGAAGCTAGGAGTTTTGGGGCTTGTCGGCGATGGTTATGTGAGGAAGAGACAGTAACGGCAAACGAGAAAGGTGGGAATTTGTGCACAGAAACTGTGAATGACAGCGGAGCGAGCTCCCAGTGCTTTGCAGCCTGGATGGGAGGACAAGCCACACAGTGCCAGCCAGCAGCAGCTGGAGAGGAGCGAAAAGAGGCAGAACAACATGGAACCTGTATATCCCTAAGTTTCTGAAAGAGCGAGACGTGGGAAGGTTAGGAGAAAAAGAGTGAAATGAATCATAAGCCAGATCTACAGAAACTGTACAAGATGAAGACACAAAGGAAAGGGCAAGAAAGCCCCTTTTCCAGCACAGAAATAGATGAGGCAAAGAAACGGTGAAAAATGTAATTTCAGGTTACCTTGCTGCACTGAATGTATTAATAGTTTGATTCAGTTCTGTTATTTGAAATGAAGCCAGAAGAAAGAAAAGGTCATTAAATCCTCCTTACTAGCAGAAAAACAGATGAAGCAGAAAAACAACGGAAAATCTAATTTCAAGTTACCATGCTGCACTGGATGTATTTATAGTTTGACTTGGTTCTGTTATTTTAGATATACATTTAAGCCTATATTATTCTTTACTCTCCTTTCTCACTCAAAACTTATTTCTAAGGAGCACTTTTTCTCTCAGGCATGTGCATTTAAGAGTTACTAGAGTAAAATGCAGTTGTTTGTGGGTATCTGAAGGCAAGAGGACTAAGACCTGGTGTGAGATAAATCGAGAGGCAGTTGTTACGGTGTTTTTAGTATGATGAGGACTAACTTTACAGCCTGACCTTCCATTCTGCTTGCTCTACTTATATAAAGATATTAAAATAGGAAGGTGATACCCTAAGTTAGGCAATGTTCTGAAACAACCATGCACTCATTTAATGAATAATGACAAATTTTAATCTCTGCATTTACATATACCACTGGGATTAAACTTCTTGTAGACTGTGAATTCATCCTCAAATGACTATTAAACAAAAAAAAACCACTGACAAATAAAAGCTGAAAAGAAATTTGAGTGTATAATAATAGGTAAAGCCTTTATTATGACTAAACCTTTTATGTGATTAAAGCATTTTAGAAGGATTCCACCTAAAACCTAGAAAGCACACTAGAGCTGGGGGGAAAAAAATCAAAATGTATTCAAACTTGGAAATGAACAGTTCGAGAGATGCAGCTATTTAACTCATCACTTCTTCAGCTGAAGCGCGTATGACTCCAGTATAACCACTCCAAACCCAGAGACGGGTGTCATGGAGTGAGAAACGCAAGGGAGCTGAACTGACAGGAGTCTGGGGAAGCAATATGAAGAAGCTGGTGTTGTCCTAACATGAAGTTACCGATGTAACCCTCAGTGCTCGTGGGGGTTTGACGTACTGCAAGAACAGATCTGAAACTCTGCTGCATCTCTGAGACCTGTGGAGCGTGGGCCACTTTCTGGGCACGCAGCAGCCCTGCAGAAATCGTCTCCCCCTTGTTTCTCCAGAGGGAGCTTTTCTTCTACGCAGCTCTGCAGTATAAGCAGCACAACCACAATCTCAGACTACCACGGCACTTTACGGAGGCTTTACTCGTTACTGACATCGGTAGACTAAGCCATTTTCAAAAGATAACCCCAGAAATGTGTGAAATCATGCAAAGGTATCCTTGCTTCTGTGAAAAGTGAAGTGATTCTTAATTTCAGATTAGCTCTAGAGAGTTCATATTCTGTACTTAAGAGAATTGTCACTAAAATCAGGTCCTTCTTATGCAAAGAGTTAGTGGATTTGATCCTCAGCTTGTACAGACTCAGGCTGCTTCACTGAAATCATCACACTGCTGGGAATCTGGCTTGCTACAGTTAGGCTTACGAGGTTCAAAATTAACTAAATGAAACATGGCCTACATGAAAACCACGGTATCACAAGATACCTCTGTGCAGAGGAACAAGACTCCAAGCTAAAGTCTGCCGCCAAAGGCACTGTACATCACAGAAACATGGAAGTGGATGGGACCCTCTGATTCCCGAAGTCCACCTTCCCAATGTTTAGTCAGAAAGGTCAAGATATCATCCGCTTTTCGCATACCCATATACCACAAGCTAAAAAATACTTCCCAATACCCCACTACAAGCTTTCAGCCCATAGGAAAGACCAAAAGCTAGAGCTTTTTCTTTCTTTTTTTTTTTTTTTAATGAATGGCAGTGGGTCTCTTCACAGATAAACTTCAGAAATACTCTACCTCCAAAATTAGCTGCATTCCATTTCCTGTTATTGTCTCTAATGCCCCACAGCAATCTTCCTTGCAAAGGAAGCAAATATACTTGCAAAGAGCAAGTATACTTGCAAAGAGCAAAACCAAACTGGGAATAGTGCTATTGTTCAAACTCAAGCCCGTATTCCCACTACTTCAGTAAGACAGTTTCTATTTGGGATGGTATGCAACACTGACACCACAGAAATCAAGAGACAGATTTAGTAGGGCTGACAAAGAACGAGCCATAAAAGGGCTCTGCAAAGTCCAAAAACTCAAGAAAAGAAATCTTTAAAGAAACTTTTGTTTATAGTCTTTTTTTTTTTCAGAACTGCATATTAGTTTTTTGTGCAATGTGCATTTTTAATAATATCTGGCTTAACTATCAACTATTAACTGTGTCCTTGAAAATAAGTGAATATTGCCATTCCCTATATTTTTCAGAAATTACTGGAATGGGATGTACCCATAAAACAATCCTTAACTGCACCCACTTTCTTGTACCTGCAGACT